>JAQGEP010000159.1:0-99935 GCA_028476805.1 Acrocalymma vagum
TGGAGCTGCGTACAGTTGCGCGGCCCAATGTCACTGCATACTGTCGAGATCGCAACATTAGCCATCTCCGCCAGCGCGTCACGCGCGCTCTTCGTGGCCTCAACAGCAAGTCAACTCGCCCTGCCGCCAATAAAAAGTTATCAGATGAACAAGATATTGCCCTTGAACGATTCTGCGACGCAATTGACGACGTCGGATTTGGTATCACAAAGGAGCTCGTCCGGCAGCATGCCGACGCGCTATTGGCCGCAGTTTATGAAGGTGATGACGACCCCCCGCGCGTAGGCGTTAACTGGGCATCTCGCTGGCTTAATTCTTATAAAAAATACTATAAGGCAAAGGCAAAGCCAATTGACCTAGCTCGAAAGTTAGCGCAGTCTCCAGACGGCCTTTAGGCGTGGTTCGAGAAGTTACAGGTATACGAGTAACGCCTCGCCATCTCTGACGCAAATAAGTACAATATAGATGAAACTGGGATTCGTATAGGTATTGCAAAGGACTGTTACGTATATACAAAACACGGGCGTCAAGTCCTTATACCTACCGCGACGAATCGAGAGCTCATTTCTATGGTGGAGTGCTGCTCCGCAGATGGCCGAGTTATCGCACCTATGCTCATTATTAAGGCAAAGTCAATACTAGAGCAATGGGCGGTCGATTTACCTGACGATTACCTTATAAATATTACTGATAGTGGCTACGCCAACGACTTTACAGCCATGGACTGGATGAAGCACTTTGACAAGATGACCGCAGAGAGCGCCTAGGGCGCGTGGAGACTGCTCCTTATTGACGGCCATGGATCTCATCTCACGTCTGAGTTTGTAAAGTACGCAGAGAGTAATCGTATACAGCTTTTTGCCCTCCCTCCGCACACTACTCATCTCCTCCAGCCACTTGACGTAGGCTGTTTTCAGCCTCTAAAGTGGTATCACACTCGGACGCTTGACTGGGCCTCTCGTACAGGCGCAACTGAAATCAGACGCTCAGATTTCTTAGCAACTCTCTTACAAATTAGAGGGCAGGCATTTACGCCGTATACAGTAAAGGGAGGCTGGCGCAAAACAGGCCTCTCGCCCTTCTGCCCTGAGCAGGTAATCAAGCCTCTGAGAGCTCAGGAGGCTGCCCGCGCTGCTCAGGAGGCAACAGCAGCCGTCGACTACGTACAGGAGCCCTCAACTCCTACTTGGCAGTCGTCTGATGAGGAGGACGACGGCGTCCCTGCAGTACTTAGGGGCCTCTCTCCTCCTACGCACAGTCGACTACTCCGCCAGCTACTAGACGCCATAGGTACGCCTCTGTTTACAGAGCTTTCTCAGCCTTTTGAAACACCTCGGCCCCGCCGATTGCCTGGCGATATAGGGTGGAGTACGCCGAAGACGATACGTACACTTAATTCACAAGAGAAAGCTGTTGCGTATACACTGAGAAAGTGGCTGCCGCGCGAGCAAGCGGAGGACGTGATTTCAACGCTCAGAGGCAGCTCGGCAATGGCCCGCAACGCAGCAAGGCTGGAGCAAGCTCTCCACCAAACAAAGGCTGCCGAGCATGCTCGCGCTGAGCGTCGTAGGCGTAATCAACGTGTAGTTGACGTTGGCGGAGGTCCTGTTTACGCTGGAGACTGCCGTAGGATGGCTGCGGAGAGGGTCGTCAACGAGGCCGCCAAACAAGAAGCCGCCGTCGCCGCGCGCCACCAAAAGGCGATCGTCAAACGATTTAATACTTGGAAGAAAATACTATCAAACGTACGTAATTGGGGCAAAAAGTCAATGAGGCGTCACCGTGAGGGCCTACTTGTCACGCGCAGCAGGTCTCATATGACTATATTTGACGGCCCAGTCATCAAAACTTTAGCAGATGAACTAACGCGTTGGGAGTACAGAGTCAACAACCCAGCGCTGGCCGCGCGATTCCAGAATTTGTATGAGAACTCTATACAAATATTAGAGGAGAGAGGCAAGTTCATAGCAAGGCGTTCTATCATGGAGAGCTCGATTTCAGCACTTGAAGTCGCATACGTTAACTGTGGCGGCATGGATCCTTATACGCGGCACCTGCAAAGGAAAGGAGACGCACCTACGCTGCCATCTTTCCCTAAAGGAAAACAAGCAATAATACAAGTACAGGATAGTCAATTTCATATCCCTGAGACGCAGCTCGAAAATAGCCCTATTGGCAGCGACGACGAGGGCTACTCATCTCCTATTGTTGAATTTTATGACTGTATCTCGCCAGAGCAGCTAGAATGGGGCTGTGAGCGATAAATCAAGTGTTTTGCGATGTAATTACCATACAAATTACTATACAAAAGGCATTTTACGACATTTGGATCATTGAGCATGTGCGATCATTGAGCTAGTAGGGCCGTGCGGAGCACGGCCTTTCTCGGAGAGAAACTGAGAATCAGCCATTGGGGCCGAGTATACCCAGCTAGACACATGAATAGGCCGGGGATGACGACGACTGTCATTACCGTTACGCTGGCCATGTTGAAAGCAGTGACGAGGGAGGAGTTGATGTTGGGTATACGGCTTAATTGTTTTGAGACCGCGGATGCGAAGAGGGGATATGTGATTCCGGACAGCACGAAGAAGGTTCCGCTGATTTGGATGCCTCGCTTGTGACGTCGGTAATGCTCGTTGATTTCTTCGACGGTCTTTGTTGGGGCGGGTGGTGGGATGTAGCCCGCTAGGAACATGCCACAGAGAAGAAGCAGGTCGTTTATTGCGCCCATGGACACAAACACTTTGTCTATAGCTCGGTTGAATTTACTCTCCTGGGCGGCTCGCTGCGGGAGGAGAGGATTGCGTTCGTTCATCATTTTTGATGTGTGCAATGAGCGCCGAACAAGTAGGAGTACGATGAATTCTTCAATGGCTGTAGGGAACGACGAGCACATGTATATGTAGTATCTATCTTTGAACCATAATATATCCCCAGTCACGGAGCCTCAGTAGGATCCGGCACTCGGCGGATACTTTACTCCGGAGTGCACTTGTGAGTGTCCCGACTAGAAATCCTTTCCGTGGCACAGCACATGGGCAGAAAAGAAAAGGTAGAATATGCAATCACCACATCCATATACCTAGTTATTGCCGTATCCACCTCGCTCTTTCTGCGTCTGCTCAAGGATGGGAGCTAACGCCTTTTGCATCGCCTCTGGCGCAACATCAGTTCCCTCAGCCATTTCCCCATCCACCAGCCCAGGAGGCTGAATGCCCCATTCCGGGATGACACGCTCCCCGAGCTGCGAGACCTCAAGGATTGTTCCGCCCGAGTGTCGCGCGCCTTCAACCAGAGAATCAAGGCTCTCCGCTACTCTCTCCGCAGTGATGGAAATGTCATCATTGACGGAGAATCTATCCTTTACATCAGGATTGTCATTCCACAACGGCGTGCTTACAATTCTGACGTGCAGATCATGTTAGAAAAAATTCGAGATTGTGACTGTCAGTGGAAGATGGTACTCACCCGGGACACAAGGCGGTGACCTTAACGCCTTGCATTTCTTGGGCAGCGGCCATGCTCTTTGTAAAACCCACTACGGCATGTTTCGATGCTGAATAAAGCGGTGCGGGATACTGCGCACTGTAGCCTGCTATTGATGCTACAATGACGACCACGCCATTTTTATGCGCACCGAGGAGTGTCCTGATGGCTATGCGCGTCAATCGGATGGGATGGTTGACATTGACATCGAATATAGCATAACGGTCGCTTTCGACATCGTCCCAGAAGCTGAAGCGTGGCTACATAAATTGATACTTAATCAGCATATGGTTCGTCTACAGGCATGTTGGGGATGCTTGCCGTTTCGAAGACTCCTGCGCTGGCAATATAAACATCGGGCACGGCGCCGTACTTGTCCTTGGAGATGGTTATGATATTTTCCAACTGTGGCCATTTTGTCACGTCGCATTCAACAAAGACAAAGTTGTTTTTGCCATGGAGATCTTGCGCGTCTTTGTGAAGCTGTAAATCGGCAACAAGGACTTTTGCGCCTTTGCGGTGGGCGAGGCGTGCATATGCGAGACCAATACCTGTGGTGACACGCCGGTCAACCATGTTCTCTTTTTGTCCTATTCATCAGGTATCGAGAGGGCATGTTTGAAACTTACCAGCGCCGCCTCCAGTAATAGCGACAATCTGGTTCCTGACCGAAAAGTCAGAGAATGTTGCAGAGGTGGTCATTTTTCGTCGACACGAATTC
Source organism: Acrocalymma vagum (assembly GCA_028476805.1). NCBI lineage: Eukaryota > Fungi > Ascomycota > Dothideomycetes > Pleosporales > Acrocalymmaceae > Acrocalymma > Acrocalymma vagum. Next base: position 4,211 of record JAQGEP010000159.1, read on the forward strand.
CCTCATGGATTGACGCTCTTATGGAGTGCGCTCTTGGGGGGTTTATTTTCATGCCTTTTTTTTATTCTCCCTAACCTTTTACAGTTTCCAAGGCAAATAGAATCCTTTTTCTCCGAGCGAAGCTCCGCTGTTTGTGTTTAACCGGGTGGCCGGAGGCTGCAGTTCCGTGAGCCTTGAGCGAGAACAGCAGAACTCGCCGCTGCAAATCGTAGAACACTGAAACCGTAGAGATGAACGCGAGTACAACACCATTGAATTTTTTTTTTTTTAAGTTTTTCTAGTTAGACACTTATTCCATAGGCAAGAATCGTGAAACCACTAACGTATCTCGTTCTTCGTCTTTGAATGGCCGCTACTTATACACACCCTCGCGTGTACTAACTAGACCTCTCACATAAAATACTCAATAAAAGATAGAATAAAAGAATATATTCTTAGTCCATCTACTCGCAAGTCCAACCATTTCAATCTCCCGCACCGCTTCACTGGAGCTTCACATTATCCGACAAGTCCTGCCCACAGCTCGTATCCGCCACCTTCGACGCCATATTAACCGGAAAAGAAAAATGCTCGTGTACATACTTCCACTCCCCATCCACCTTTCTCAAAAGACTCGTCGAGCGGAACGTGAAATCGAATGGCGCACCATCTGCCGCCGTGCCCTTGAAATGTTGCAGACAGGTAATATATCCGAACGACGGCGTCACTGCGAATATCTCAAGGTCTTTGAAGGATACGCTTGCGTTGGCTAGGTACGGAGTGATGTGGTCGTAATGCGGGCCGAATGCTGGACGGTGTAGTTGGCCCATTAGATCGAAGTCGGTTGTGTCGTTCATGTCGTAGAAGCGCTTGCCTGCTTCGGGGTCGGAGTGGCAGACGTGGTTGACGAAATGTAGGAAGTCTTTTAGATGCGCTAGTAGTTCTTGTTCTACATTCTTCAGCGCTGGGTCGTGGTGCTGGAGGTTGATGTAAGTTGAGTTGTGTCTTGTGAAACATGTCGCGAGTGTAGATCAAACCTTGCTAATGGGGGAACATAAGTCCTTGTGGATTTGGTCGAGATCTGTGAGTTGTGCCTTTGCGAAAGTTAGCAGAAAGAGAATCGTCTGGCGGCTTAGGATTCCTTCACTTCTTGTTTCCAGGCTGTCATGTTTGCGTGTGTTGATGGTGGCTGGGCTGGAATTCCGTGTGTAGATGATGTGTGATGCGCTTGGAGCTCAAATAGCAATAGGCAATAATTTTGATGGATATATGGCTCAAATGGACCAGGAGCTGGGATGCCGGAGCACACGAAGCCCCGGAATGAAAGCTTCCGGGATTCACTGGACTGTTTGCGACTGCAAAGCATATGCATATGTAGTAGATCCGATTCCCACGTGCACCGACCTGTCTGGAGTGAATGGTCTGCGCTCTCACTACAAGCTGGCCAATATGTAGTGGCAGGTTCTTTTCATTAGCTATTAGTCAAGAATTCTTGCTATGGAAACATAATTTGGTATATAAAGTGATGCTCATGATCATCCATATATCACAGAGTTCCGGTTTACAATTGACCCAAGTCCATATCCGGATCCTGCGATGCACCATTGAATCTCATCGAAGAAGTGACGCCAGACATGCAGGGCAACAAGCTGGGCCAGTCATCAATCTGGAAATCGTCTATATCACTTGGCCAGAGCTTGTGACGGTACCCAGAATCAGCATAGTCTTGGATTTGAAGGCATGATTTAGACTCACATCTGGAATGACGAATGTATTGGAATTCATTCGGTCTCGCTCAAGGACAAGACCTTGTGCCGTGGTATCCAGACCATTTGTTGACCCTGATGACGTCTCGCTCACACGCTTCACCATGTTCCTCGCGCAAGCTACGATGTCGTGGGGAAATGGGAAACGGAGTTCAGACGCTGATATGTATTCAAGATATCCAAAATGGCCGACTACGACATCCATGAGCGATATGTCTGACTGCACAGTGGGCGCGTGAGGGTGTTTGAGGACGTAGACAAACAAGTTGATCAAGCCAATCAATGGGAAATAAAAGGTCAACCTATCCACATCAGTCAGCCAGTCAGCTTTTGCTGGGGATCATAGCATGGAATATCTACCAGACAGGAGTTGCGGCGCTGATCTGCAGCCTGTGTGTTGCCATGATCACATTGCGCGATGCGTCTGCCAGTATCTCAGCACTGCGCTGCCTCTGCGCCGCGATGCTTGGATTTTGGCTCCTGGCACATGCGGGCCGGTTCCAAGGATAGCAAAAGGCTGCGTGGATAGATATCAAGGACCCGTAGTAGGAAAAATGCAGAAAGATTACGTGGAAAAGCTGGATGTCTGGTGGGAGCCCATCAAGGCGGAACGGCGGTTTGGATCGGAGATGTAGAGGGAGGGCGTCATGCCACGTTTTCAGTTCTCGCTCTAATTCTAAAACGGTTTCCAGGGTTTGCTCTGGCGTTTGTTGCATGGCTTTGACTGTTCCAAGTCGCTTTGCTATCTTGGACGAGATTTGCGCATGTTGGACTGTACTTTTGAAGAGGGTCAGGTTAATGGTACTCCCGGCGGGGATTCGTTCCGGTATGGGACAGCTAATGTCATCATCGTCAATACTCTAAAAGGTGGATGAATTAATATCAAGTCAGAAAATCCCGAATTCTTTACTATGGTAAGAGGTAGCCTTACCGAGGGTCGACCAGAACGGTAAGCTAGATGCTTGTCGTAGGAGTAGATACACCACCACAGCCACTGGCGGACTAGAGCGTCCTCTTCTTTCAAGTTCCTGTTCCCTGAAGATGTCGCCTGGAGATGCATACCATTTGACTGTGCCAGGCGGGTGGCGTTTGACAGAAGCATGAATTCTATCGCAGGACTGCCCAACGCCTCGGCGAAAAAGGCCATGAACAACAGCGCCTGGACAGCAGTGACATCGCTACGGGCATATATCAATTCAGTATGGACCGAAAGCGCATTTTCAAAGTATTTCCATGCCTGCGTCCGGGCCTTGGTGAAGCAATCTGGAGATGCATCCTCAGACAGCACATGCCTACATCCTGAAGCATAAACGGTATTTCGCAAAGCATACCATGCAGGATCTTCAGGACCATCAACTATTTGACGTGCAAAATGCTGCTGCAGACGTGCTTCGAATGCTGGCCGGTGTATCACGCCGTAGATCGAGTCTAAGCTGTGTGTAAAGAAGGCTGCGGCCCATTTCATTGCCGTGGCGCGATCAGGTTCTGGAGCTCGCTCTGGCCGTAACTTTTGCTGCAATCTCTCGTTGCGCAGCACATCTGCCGTCAGTTTTCTCGCAGTGGAGATGAAGCTACCGGCACCCAGCTCCCGAGAAACCCAGTCAATACCGCTTTCAGAACAGATGGGCAGATACGTATTGGGCTCTTGGAATTCGGGACTAGCATTGTCGTATGCGCTAGATGTGGCATCGACCACGGTGGTGCTTGGAGGAGATGGAGGTAGGTAGGTTTCTGCACGCGGATGGACTGGCTCTTCATCTACGGCGGAACACAGTCGAGGCCTCTTGTTTGGAACGCCCATGACCTCGACTGGTTGGAGGAGGTTGCTGACACGAGATGGGGATAATGGAGATTCTATGGCTTGGACCTGCGCAGTGGATTGTCCGAGAGGAGCCATGTTGTCATGCATAACATTGATGTTGTTGTTGGCAGTGTGCGCTTGAATAGAAGATTGAGGCGGAGATAGCGATAGAGGGAATAATGGCGATGATAATGATAATGATGATGATGATGGTGATTGGCATGACGGATTCGAGATGTGGATATTCGACAATGGACTCGCATCTGCAGGCCCAGAACCAGAACCAGAGCTATCCAGGTTGACGCCAGATCGGTGCGATAGGCCAGCAAACAGAGCAGCCTCAAGTCTTGCAAAGCGCTTGTCAAGATCTAGGGCATCTTTGGATTTGCGCTTGCGCCGGGGGACGACTTCGGGGAACACACACTCCTCACCACGTTCCTGTCGGTGTCAGTGGAATGTCAGCGTCGATGACAGAGAGCGAAAAAGGCATCTTGCTCCGCACCATACAGGTCCCGCATGGCTGTTTGCCGCTGCCTGGAGTTTGCAACAATCAGCATTGCAGCTAGTGGAGGTAGTTGTGATGGTGTCGACAGTGGTGATGGGTAGCTCTTCGCCCCACCACACGGCCGGCTTACATTTGGCCTTTTTGATGCGACAAAAGGTACAGGCATGACTGCACTTTTTCCTTTCTGAGGTGTTTCGCATCTTGGAGTTGTGTGGACGTGGCGGCAGACTGAAGACGGGAGGCAGGAGATAATAGATGGGAGGGACTGGACATGACAGCACCAGTCTGCATTCCAAGTATGCATCAGCTTTTCACATGGCGGCTATGATCTGGGGTAGATATCTACTCCGCAAATCATTCAAACGCGGGGTATCTACACATGTACTTGTACACTTGTCGCCTCTGGGTCTAGTTCGCATGGTGGCTTGCATCAGGACCAGGGGTCAGGGTAGGTTCTTTCGACTCATGATTATCTACTCCCTATTAGACTACTAGTTAAGTACATGCGTACCCAGCTGCCTTGGAAACTACCTATCATAGAGTACCCGTGCCTAGGACCGCGTCCGGAGCGTTGCCAATTCACTTCCGCGGCATCCGGAACCCGGAACCATCTTCTCCCTGTGTTCCGCCAGACCAGATCGTCCGTTCAGAGTCTCTTCTTCACCCTGGTATAGTCATGCAAGCCTCCCTCTTGCGCCTCAAGCCATTGCTTCTCTACAATCTCGGCGTGGCGCGAGCTGCGAGCCTCGAGCACTGCGGGAAACTTGCACGGCACCATGAGGAATCCGGGCTCCGTCCTTGCAACGACATGGACTGGCCGGCCATCTGCGCCAGTTGCATGTCTAACATTGAATGCCCACAATGTGCGAGCCATGTTGATGAAGAGCGAGTTTTGAGCCACGTGAAGCCCAGCGCAAACGCGCCGACCTGCTCCATATGTGTAGTGATCTCGGTCTTCGGGATTTGGGCAATTCAGCGCCTCGGCGGTTGAGTACTCATCGCCCAAGTAGCGCGACGGGTCGAAGTCTTCGGCATTTGCCCAGCGAGCCGAGTCGTAGTGAATGGCCCACCAGTTGAGCATAACCACCGAGCCCTTGGGAATGAAGTAGCCCTCATACCAGTCGTCCTCGGTGGTGGCATGGTTCGCGCCCACCTTGGTGATGGGCCACCACCGCAATGTTTCCTTGACCATGGCCCTGATGTAGGGCAGATTGGGCTCGTCGCCAAACTCGGGCATTCGCTCTGCTCCAACGACTCGATCAAGCTCTTCCTGCGCCGCCTGGACGGTATCGGGATACAGCAAACACGCCAGAAGCCATGCATTGATCACCGTGGACGTAGACTCGCTGCCCGCCTCCACCAGTGTGCCAGCCGCGTACGCTGCCCCAACCTCATCGATGCCATGCTTCTCAGGCTCCGCCAGGTATAGGTCTTTGACGAAGCAGTCTGGCGCAGTGCCTGCCTTGACCTGGTCCACCAGGTTGCGGTACAGCTTCAAGTACACGGCACTGTCATGCTGGAACCACGCTCGCCCAGTCTTCCACCAGTTCTGCACCATCCACGAAGGCAGCGCAGCCAGTGACGGAAATGCATCGACCAGCCATGCCCCGGGCGCCGACATGAGCGTGAAGTGCTCCAGCACTTGATAGATGTCCTTGAGCACCGGATCTCCCCAGTCCTTGACGCGATGCCCGTAGCTCACCGTCATGATGACGCTTGCCGAGTATCGCCTGTTGATGTCGTAGAAGGCCATCTCATCCTTCGCGTGAAGGAACTCGTACATAACTTGTTTCGATTCAAAGTCCTGCACGGGCTTGTACGAGTTTGAAGAAGCCATGTTCAGAGCTGCATGGCTGACCTTGCGCAAGCTGCGCCAACTTTCGCCGTAGGGCATAAAGATTTGTCTTTTCCTTCCAGACGTCGCTTCAAAAGCCATGGGCATTCGAGGCCGAGACGAATATTTCGAGCCCCGCTTATCCATGAGTTCCTTGACCACGGCCGGCGAATTCAACCAGATCCAGTCCTGCACACCCATCTTGGTGTAGACAATGGGCCCGTAGTCTTTGGCCCATTGTCGAAGAGTGTCTGGAATTTTGTCTTCATTCTTCAGCGCGGCTAGGTTGCCCAGGAACGGTAAGCCTTTTGGCCCTGGAGGCAGGTACCTTCGGCGTTTGTCATAAGATGTGATTGCGTAAATGATGATTCCGAGCTACATCACGCTTAGCCTATCTCGATTACATGTAGTTGAAACAGTATCGTGTCGAATATGCCTCTCCAGGTTGTGATGGATTACTGACAGTGATAGCTGCGAACGCAGACAAGAAATATGATGCTCCAATTCGGGATTGTGTTTGTCGTGCAAGTAACATAAGGTCGAATACTAAAGATTCAACCGCCATTATGCTGCCATGGATAGCGTTCATTTCCAGGGCCGTTTGACGTTAGGTTAGACGATAACTGGGTCTATATGCCTTGTCTGGAAAATGGCATCAAGGGGGGCATACGCGAAAGTTTGAACATTTGGCGCGCAAGAAATCCGGGGCTCAAGAAGCCACAAGGTTCCGGTGTGCCCTCCGGGGAGGGAAATAAGCTTTCAGGTAGAGACACCGGAACATGGAAAACTTTGATCCATGGGGTGAACGCAGGGCCAATTGTCCCGGATTCTGTGACCTGCTGTACATAGCTAACACTAGATTGCTCCATCCCCACCGCCTTGAGAATCTACACCATCGTACATACGCATTCAGTAATGGCTTTGACTGACAGCGCCTGGTTCTATAGCATTTTTGTTGCCCCGCTGTGTTTCTATACATTATGGAAAGTTCTGACCTTTGGGACTAGACCAAAAGACTATCCACCAGGTAAGGGCCACGACACTAAGTATTCGAGACGCAGCAGTCGACTCATCTAAAGTCTTGCCAGGACCGCCGACGATACCGATACTTGGAAATGCGTTGCAGTTGCCTTTGAAGAACTGGCATCACCAACTCGAAAAATGGTCTAAAACATGTTAGGTCTCACGACTTGTTTTCCCGATCCTGGATTTCTGCTTATGCGCTCTAGATGGACCCATCATGTCCTTGAAATTTGGGGCGCAAACAATGATCGTCATTAGCGAGGCCAAAGTGATCAAAGATCTTCTCGAGAAACGGAGCTCTTTGTATTCGGCGAGGCCAGACATCTACATGCGACAGTTTGCTGGGAATCTAAACATCGCCTTTCGAAAGTATGCAGCGTTTATGTTACAATTTTGCACCGGCTGACTTGGAGCTCCATTTAGCAACGATGATGTGTGGCGCCGCCAAAGAAAGATGTACCATCTGCGACTCAATGTCAAGACCGCAGACCGATATACTCCATACCAAGTGAGCAGAAAAACACTCTTATCCTGAGAATATTAACTTACCTATACCAAGCACTTTGACAGCTTGCAACTGCTACACGATCTTTTAGAGCAGCCAGCAGGATTCGAAAAGCACATCGCTCGGTACACCGTCAGTATTGCGTCTACCGTTCTTTACGGATGGCGCACCCCAGATTCAGAGAAAGGGTATATCAAGGAGCTGCTAGAGGTAAGTATTTGTATCTGAACTTACGCCAAGGAAAGAGAAAGAAAAAAAATAGTCCATCTAATTATTCTTTCAGTGGATGGACAAGACATCTCAAGCAACAACACTAGCGCTTGTCGACTTTTTCCCCATCATTCGACCACTGATGAGAATTATCCCCCCACAAGTAAATGCGTTCAAGAAAAACTTGCTGGAAATCACGGACATTGAGAACAGATTGTTCCGTCAGCTTTTCGTGGATGCAAAGCGGAAGGTGGATTCTGGGAAAGTATATCCCAGTACGCTGTTGACTCGTCTTTTGAAGTAAATTTATTAAAATATAATAGGCTTCATTCGAGACATGATTCTTTCCAAAGACGATGATGCTCTGGATGATGTGGAGATCGCGATGAATGCGGCCCACGGCTTTGGGGCAGCGACGTAAGTTGGCACGTTATATCATGGGAAGTCGCAACACTGAGTAATACTGACAGCGATACCCAAATGAATACCCTCCTTGGCTTTGTGAAGGTGAGATTTATTCCGTAATATAAATCACTTCAGATTCTCATCCATGTCATAGGCAATGATACTATATCCTCACAGTCAAGAGCAAGCACAACATGAACTGGACACGGTTGTAGGCTCATCAAGATTACCAGAATGGTCCGATCGTGACAATCTGCCCTACGCCAGGGCAGTCGTTGAAGAGAGTCTTAGATGTGCGCTGACAGTTGATCTCGCCGTCCCACTTACCGTGTTCTGACTTTTCTTACTAGGGATGCCAACAACACTCACTGCTGCTGTACCCCACTCGCTGTTACAAGACGATATATACGAAGGCTACAAAATCCCGGCCGGCGCCAGTGTACTCATCAATGCAGGTGTCCTCTCTTTCAAAACGTAGTACTGAGCACTCCTAACAGAAACCAAGGTCTGGGCCCTGAACAACAATTCCGTAGATCGGCCCCGTGAGTTCGATCCTACGCGACACGAAGCCAACATCACAGCTATCGAGAGCAATGCAATAAGCCAAGACTCGACGCGCAGGAAGCACTTCACTTTTGGCGCCGGACGGCGCGTCTGCCCCGGCTTCCACGTTGCAGAGAGGGGTCTATTCATCGCTGTCACGCGAATGCTATGGGCATTTAAATTTTCGCGTCCAAAGGATAGAAATGGGAATCCTGTTCCCATCGATCGCGATGCGGTTACAGATGGTTTTATCGTCAAGCCCGAACCGTTTGAGTAAGTGTACCTGCATCAACTCTGAACCTGGTAACAAAGATTCGCTGACTCGAGCAAAAATAGATGCGTCATTGAGCCTAGGAGTGCCGACCGAGCTGCTCTCATTCGTTCTGCTTGGGATGAGGCAAGACTACATTTGGATGATGAAGGGAATTACACTGAAGATTTTTTTAAAGCTGTGTATAGCAAGTGACCAACAACGGATTTTGATCGAGTCGATCACTATAAGAGGATGTGGTGTTTGGTCGTGTTTTGGGATCATTGTATCGTTGTAATTTAGAGGATCCCGTGATGGCCTGGATTGCCTGGCCTCGCTAGTTTAACACTCTTTGAATATGCATTGTAGACCTTACGAGCAGCACGATATGGTACTACGTTGAAAAGCTCTTCCTATAAAGTAAATTCCTACCCAAAAGTACTACGGGCTTACGAGTTTGAAGCGGACAATAACTTACGACGCTTCTTCGAATCTTTGATAAAACCTCTTCTGTTCTATGCGCAAGAGTAATGTGCGATTTTTACCCCTACGATGCAGACTATTGCATAATTTTCCCAGGCCTAAAAATAAATATAATGTGCCAGTTTTACAGTAAGTAAGCCCTGCCCCTCTTCACAGCAAACCTTCTCCAGCCGCACCCAGGACTGCATCAATCGGCCAACGTCGCGGGGAAAGCGGATGATCTGACATCGTGCCATCATCGTTGACGATCCAGCCATAATCGAGAATGAGCTTGACCCCGAAACCAAAGTACGCGAGGGAATCTAGATGTGTTAGGACAGCTCGCAGACGGGCAGCGATATCACTCAAAGCGTACCGGCATTGTTCATTCCTTTGCCTTGCTCGCCCAACTTTTTGATGTTGGTCCATCCGTAGCATATCGGTTTACCCAGCGCATCCTTAGTGTCTATTGCACGGCGACTATGCTGTTTTTGGGCCGAGGCGTAATACGTGTGGAAAAACTAGAGCTTCTATTAGATCACGCCTGTTATTCAATAGCTGGCACCCGGGCTCTACATACTTCGTGCAGCATAGTCTTCTCAAGTCGCACTACGTCATCCAACGGTATTCTTCTACCCTGACCGAGCTTTCCTGACTTAGTGTCACGGATGAGCCTGTCAAAGAAGTCTTGTAAAAGAGGCAGCGGTCTGCTGTTCCAGTTGTTGACGATTTGCGGGCAGATCTGGATGTACGACTCGACCCTGCTTGGGTTCGAATACGTGAGTGCCCGGGTGGTACCGGAACATTCGGCGGGGATGTCTACACTCAAGATTACTTCGGTCGTAGCATCAGAGTTGTCTTTGTCCTTAGACCGTCTCACTGGAGCATTATTCATCATCGCCATTTTCACTTCCCAGCGGCTAAGACTGCAATAGATATTGATGCCATCAGGCGAGACTGATGGTGTCGTGCTGCTCGATACGGCGTCAGAAGCAAGTGCGCGATAATATTCTCGGGCTGGGATCCAGCCTTGCTGGTCGTTTGAACCGAATATATAGGTTGCTAAATCCTTGACATCGGAGTTTTCATCCATCAAGTTGCCGAATTTCTCCATCTCATTCTTGGTCTGGATAACCATTGCTGCCGCGCTGCTCGTCGCTTTACGTACGATTTCAAAATGTGAATATGTCTGGCCGAGACCAATAATGGTAGAGCAAGAACTGTCAATATACCATGCGACGCAACATCTGAACCATAAAAAGACGAATATCAAGCGAAGAATTGCTTGGATGGAAGCCATGTTTGGACAAGGAATGAAAAAAGATATGAAGAACGAAGCAAAAAAAAAAAGCAGATAATGCCATATGAGACCAAGTAAATGACATTTGACAGCTCATTATATGCTTTGGGTGGTTACACCAGAAAAGCGTACCGACATGCGAAGCCCGAAAATACCAATACAAGTCGTGTTACAATTTACCATTTAAAATTGGGGTCCACATCCAGTACCCAGGTTGGAGTCGGCCTTACCTTCGGACTTCAGCTGTATTCAGCTTTTGGGGCTAATACACTGTGACAAGTGCCCCCTTTAGGCAGTTATTTCATATATTAGAGTACAATGCTTCGCCCCCAGCCCCCTAATAAATGCTGGCGCACTCTCTGAAAGCCTACGCTTAGTCGAGCGAATATATGCAGTGGAACATAGGGATTGCTGTATAAAGCTAAGCTTCCACTACATTGCTATCGAGGCCTTGCCTCTGTTGAAGCCTGCCATAAGTACCACCAAGTCAACATGTCGTCTCTTCGAAGACTTTTGACAACCGTCTTCGCAGTCACAGTAATCGCAGATCCAATTCCACCTTCTAAACCAACCTTCGCATCCCCCCAAACAACACTGCTTCCTACACCATTCGTAAAAGTGGAAAACTTGGAGCTAGCAAAGCGACAACAAGCCCCCTTCTCGGTAAGATCGGCCCTCCATCTCGCAACCAGATTCCCCATCTCATAACTGTAGGATAGCTACAACATCGCCCACGATGTAGACCCGCAATTCTGGACAATTGTAAATCAGTATACTACCTCATATATCGGATCGAACTCGGCAGCCCTTTCTACTCGAGTAGTCAGCGTTGAAGGGGCGGGAACATCCACAGTCTCCGCGCAACTTGGTGTCTACACTGGAATTGTCAATAACGAAAAGGAGTACAGCATCTTTCTCGGACCGGAGCTCGCGCATGACGTCGCCCAGATCGTCCTCGGTTCGTCCCCGAAACTGGCCGCTCGACAAAATCCGGCAAGTGATCTCAATGCCACTTTGGAAGGGTTATTTGCACTTCACGCAGCGCTCAGCTGGGGAACAATAATTAAGCCAGCAGGACCTGTCCTTACGAGCTCGACCGCAATGGGCGTATCTGTTGCTGGTTTATTAATAAGCGGCTTCGAAGTTATTGGTTTGCTTGCAGCTACCTTTTCACAGATAAAATTACTGTTTGAAATTGAGTTTCCTATCGGCGTCAAGGTGCCTTTCAACCAAGGTTGTCCGTCGGATCTGCTGTGCTCTTCCTGCTCTGGAAGGAATTCTCTTTGCACTTCTAGTTTTAACTTCAGATGTAAGTTCCATTGAATCATTTTATACGTAGCCATCGCGAACTCTGATTTCTGTTACAGGCCCATGCGAGCCCGTCAAGAAATGCCCCATCGATATGCTCGATCCCAATAACCCCAAACCGTTCTGCGACGAGGACCGATGTAAGGGCGACGAGCGCTGGCTTTGTACAGTGGGAGATCTGAAAGACTGTCCCTGTAATCTGCCTACAGATGTCTTCCTTGACCCTTGGATCAATGACTATGAACAACAAACTCAGGTTATGCAAGGAATTCTTGATAGTCACCAACCGGCAGCACAACCAACATGCAACAACAACGATGTGAAAGCTGTGGAGATGCCTGCAGATTTCCAGCGTGGTATGAGTATAATTGGCATGCGTGATTTATTCTTTGCAATGCGCGAGAGTGAGTCTCCTCATCTACTTCATGATTGTTGTTTATCTAACACTACATAGAGATATGCCAGGTCTGCGGCAACGTCGATGGCTTCCCTAATGAAGCCGTCCAAGCACAAGGATGGAAAGGAGACTCCGATTGCGAAATAAGCATATGGGTCACGAATGATGTTCTTGCCGTACGTCTTACATAGATGCCATACCCACTACTCTCACTAACCAACACGCGAAGTACTTCTACACCGGCCAAAATAACACCACTCAGCAACAGCAATGCTGGGACACAACAGAGGCCATGATTCAATCCTGCTGGACAGAAGGCTACAGTGATTGGACCGCTACCGGCCCAGGAGCAAACCAAGTCTATGCTGGAGGCTTTCGATCCATCTCTGCCGCAGATCCGTACGCAACGACGCAAATGACAATGTCCCAGGTTGGAACACCTGCAACAGCGCCAATACCACGTCCAACGCTGACTTCAGATCCATCCAAGCCATCGCAGTTAGCATGCTATAATGGCAAGCCGAAGCCATTTAGGTCCTTCATTGAGACCCAGAGCAAACAGCCCATCGCGGATTACTGTAAGCAAAAGCAGGCCGAACTCAACTGGGGAGATAGAAGTACTATCGACCTCACGTTCAACCTGGACCCCAGCAAGGACGCCATTAACTCGGACAATCTTTTGGAGATAGAGGTCCTCATCGGAGACTGTGTGCCGATAGGTGATTTTGAAAATCAGTGCCGGTCGACCCTGGAGTGGATTGTGAATACCTGTAAGTTATTTTTCCTTTTTTTTTAAACAACAAGAATGAAATGCATGTAGACTAATGCTGAGCAGGCGAATATGGGAATGAGAATAAATGGGGAGGGACGGCAACTTGGCAGTGTGCAGGATACAAGATTAATGGAATTAACAAGCAGTCAACTACGCCATACTACTAAAAGATTTCCGTAGCATTATACCATTCTTAGTTCTAGATACAAAAAGAGAGTCTATCATGCTCACTTGAACTTCGACTATCGTTGATCTACTCGTGATAAATGCTTGTATTATTTTGACTGAAACTCTCACAGCTGCCTCACGTCTATGTAACCAGTGCTCTACTACTCACAAAACGCCGTAGAACGTACCATTGATGATTGGCGAAATTTCCAGTTAGCCTGGTTTCAAACCATATAGACCAGCCGAACAAAATACATAGTCGAATATGCGATCATAAATATTTGGATATTCACCGTGCCAGCCCAACTGTAGATCATGAAGCTCGCTAGTATAACACTCTTTGAATATACATAAATTAGAGTTAACGAGTCGCACGATCTAGTTCTACGTTAAGAAGCTCTTCTCGCAAAGTGAATTTCTACACAAAAGGACTGTTTGCTGACGGGTTTTAAGCATCAGATAAACTGCAACTCTATTCCGTAAATCATCGATGAAATTCTTTTAATTTTATGTACAGGTGGAATATCTAAAGTATGAAACTTTAATACCATCATATATTTTTCAAAAATCTATATAACGGTAAATTAATTTCTCAAATAATAAAACGACCTAGCCAGGGCTCTCGAATAAAAGAAATTACTGAAACCTTACAACTAGCGTCACGTAGTATACTAGCAGCCTTTGTAGATGATTTTGGATTTTTGAGCACAACTTTCGAAGTATACTTGATTTTCCTCCGACAATGCATTGAGGTCATGATAGTTGGGGCGAAACATTCCAGCCTTAACGGCGACTTCTGAAAATAAAGTCCAGGTTTAAGGAGATCTATTCAGCATATGTGATTTTGCTAATCTTTGACTCAACCACCATCGCGGCTCCCTCTTTGACCACAAAACGACTGCACCCAATGAACCTGCTCGATTGAAGGCTCTTCAAATTCTTGGCACCACTCTATCAACGAAATGTCAGCAGTTTTGACAGCACCTACTTCGTGTTGCAGAAACATACTTCTAGATTCACATGGGTAACTATTCGCCTCGTCAGCCTGGGGTTACCTAGCGGAATCAAAAAGATAAGAATAAACACACAAATCTTGCCGAAATTCGTTGTCTTAGCTTTGGGGCTTCCAGACAGGACAAGAAGGAATTCTTCGTCGACTTCTATGGTGCCGAGATACGAGTAGGATATGAACTCTCATTGTTAGCAACTGCAGGATGGTGTGGCATCTACCTTACACTCCCGTCCTTGTTTCTATTGAAGTCAGGCATGGGTCATAATGGTGATATGATTTAAGCGATTTAAAAGAGTAAGTTTACCTTAGAACAGCTTTTACATTGATCCGGACGTGTTTCATGTCCGGCTCGATCGTAACATGGTCAGAGCCAAACTCAAACACAGCATCCACGGCAGGTTCGAAGCCAGGTTCGCTCTTGAATGAACCACCGGCCTTGATATTCTTCAAAGCAGTGTTAATTTTCTCTCACGCAAGAATGATAAGTGGCGGCTGAGGAATTATGCGTACGGCTATCTGAAGTTCGACTCCTTGGTCGAGAGATCCTTTGTCACGTGAGCACGGGAACGAATGGTATTGAAATCCCCTTTGGGCTTTGGTGAAATACCAATCGGTCGTGGGGGTTCGAATGTGAGCTGGTCATTGTTATTACGTGCAGGGAGAATGAATGCGCTTGATGTAGTCATGCCTCTGCTGTAAACGCTGGCTGAAGTGATGCAAACCCCACCATGCTGATGACTGTCTGAAGCTGGAGAAGGGAAATTGGAAGCTAGACTAGACCCAATTGACTTGATCCTTGTGGTAATATCTATCAAGCGCAGGAAAGGCCGAGTACTGTAGGTATTCTCTCCGGAGCCCGGAATGTCTTGATCCGGTCATGACGTTTTTGTAATGGAGTGGGATAGGATGGCGTTCGGAAGGAACACAATATTATTCCGCGGCCCTATACGTGACTATAAGCATAGTAGGAATTGCTGGATTCTGCTGCTGTGCAGAAGCTCGAACGCACCGGCAGCAATGGCCGCTGCATCCGAAAAGCCAGTGCGCGTTCTATCGCCATCAAAGCTGGCGCACGTCGTTTTACGGACCAACAACTTTCAGCAAATGACAGACTACTATAAGAAATTCCTGGGCGGGAAAGCGTCTTTTGAGAATGAAATGCTTTCTTTCATCACCTACGACGACGAACACCATCGCGTGGCCATTGGAACTGTCCCAGGCACACAGCCAAAAAACCCAGCAACATGTGGTCTGGAGCACATTGCCTTCGCCTTTGACTCTCTGGGAGATCTCCTCCTCGCGTACAAACAACGCAAGAAACACCAGATAGAGCCGTTCTGGTGCGTGAACCACGGCCCTACAACTTCAATCTATTACAAGGATCCCGACGGGAATCAGATCGAGACTCAGGTGGATAATTTTGACACCGTTGAGGGTGCAACAAAATTCATGCTGTCCAAGGAATTCTCAGAGAATCCCTTTGGCACCGACTTTGATCCGGACGAGATGATACGGCAGATTGAGGATGGTGTCGCGGAAGACAAGTTGAAGAAACGCATCGAGAATGGGCCTCGTGGCATTCCAGCGCAGCTTTTGTAGGGGTCTGCGACGGATTATACATTCGTTTAGTTTAGTCTAGTAAGGTTGTAGGTGTAGTTCAAATCAAATCAAGGTCTTTGGTGGTGTTTTGTATGCACTTAGTAGTCTGCTCTTGCACCATCCTGCACGAATGAAACAAGAAATCAGTCATTAGAGGCAATTTCCTCACTGAAAGCGACTCACTTCTTGACGAATAGATATGCCAGGATAACTCTATCCTTCACTAAGAATATTCAAGTTCGGTCATTGCTGTGTGGTCTATTCCGCTTTACCGAGATTATTCTCCGAAGCAATGGTTGTAAACGCCGAAAAATACTTTCCCGCTCGGAAAGAAGACCACTCGTATGCTACCGGTCCCGGGTCGGTAGGTTGCACCGCGGAACGAGGCGGCCATCTAGGTATCCCGTTCATCGTGAAGTAGTGAATGGAAACTGGTTAAAAATGATACCTAACTCGATGTTGTGAATGTAACCCATTACACCTGGATGCGCTGCGATTAGCCATGGCAGCTCAAATTTCATCGTTAACCGGTCTGAATGCCATTGTAGTCGGAGCTGGCTTTGGCGGACTGGCGGCCGCCATTGAGTTGCGAAGGAAAGGAGCCACAGTAACCGTCCTCGAATCATACCCAGACATGACGAACCAAGGTGGATAGACAACGGTCCCCGAAGCAAGATCCATCACTGATGAGCTAATAGGTGACGTGATAATGATTGGCTCGAATGCAACTAGCATCATGAAAAGCTGGGGAAATGTCTTGGACCGGCTCTTAGCGTTTGCCTCTCAGCCTGATGAAATATCGATTCAGGATAAGTCTGGCAAACCCCTGGTCAATCAGCCGCTTCCTAAGGACTTTAATGGAAACCCGAACATGTATACAAGCCGCAAGCTGGCACAGCATTGCATGTTTGACTATGCAGTGTCCATTGGAGTGCAAGTCCTGTTTGGATCCCGTGTGACCAGCTATTTTGAAACCGCAGACACGGCCGGAGTGAGAGTCAATGACCAAAAGTTCGAAGGAGATGTGGTGATTGCAGCAGACGGCGTGCATAGCAGAGCTCGTGGATTCGTCATGGGTGCTGAGGAACGACCTCAGAAGAGCGGTTTTGCTGTGTATCGGTCCTGGTTTCCACTTGAAAACCTTGCCAAAGATGAATTGACTGCTTCGCTCGCAGAAGCCGAAAAGGCACTCTTTAAGATCTGGATCGCGGAGGATACACATGCAATCCTGACAACAAATACCAAACTACAAAGAGCGACTTGTTTCGTCACGCACAAAGTAAGTTCCGGTTTCATAGTTTGGCGTGGTAATATATTAATCATTGTAGGATCTGGCCGACATCAAAGAAGACTGGAATCTCCCCGGCAATAAAGAGGACATGACAAAATGTGTGCAAGGCTGGGATCCCGTCCTGCTCGCAATTATCAATCAAATACCAGAGGATTGCTTGATTGACTACAAGCTACTATGGAGGGATCCTGTCTCTCAGTGGGTTTCCAAACAGGGACGCTTGTGTCTACTGGGAGATGCCGCACACCCTCATCTAGCCACCTCCGGAACTGGTGGCGCCCAGGCCATCGAGGACGGTACTACAGTGGCGTGTTTACTAGAAAGACTGGGGAGGGCCAATATACCCTTGGCCCTACAAGCATATACCAAACTGCGGTAAGTTTTCGTCGAGTGATATTACCCTACACTACGACTAACACGATGCATCAGGTATGAAAGAACTAGCTTGACACAGCGAATGGGCTGGGAAACGCGACATGTCTGGCATCAAACAGATTGGGAGGCTGTCGCAAAAAATCCAGATGTCCTCAAGCTTCCGCAGCCCGAGTGGTTGAACGGTCACGATGCTGCGAAGTATGTGGAGGAGAAACTCGAGGAAGTATTATCTCACATTCGGTTGGGGACGCCTTTTACATCTACCAATGTGCCAGACGGCCATGTACACAAAGATTGGACGATAGCGGAGATGTTGGCATTCGAAGGTAAAAGGGCGGAGGAAGGGTTCTATCAGACTAGATCTTAGGCAATCTTCACTCTTCCAAAAGTTTCGGTAAGTGGAAGTATAGAGTGACGCTACAAAAATTGCCATAGACAATAGGGTATTTGATGAAGCTACCATCGAAATGATGAGTAGACATTGTACCTCATACGGTTCTTGCCCCAGGGTGTACGACAACATTATAATCAGTTGATTTAATTTTTTTTTTAATATTTTTTTTTTTAAATATTTTTTTTATTTTATGTGGAACCTTGTGAAAAGATTTCCGAGCCCTAACTTCTTAGAAAATCAAGATCCAAATTCCAAACATCATCCAGGCCGATCCATGCAAATATCCAAGCTGCGGTCAAGAAAACAGCGTTTAGGTAGGCCAGATCTAGCGGAAGCTTTTCGATAGAAAGCAAAAGAGTCATTGTAAATCAATACATTTTGCGCCTCTTGGCCGGTAGACTCGTAGACAACATCCACAGCCCAATAATTAAGTACAGAACTGTGATTGCAGCTCCAATGTAGGAAGCCACATAGCCGGTGTCGAGGCTGAGAGCAATCCACACCGGCCAGCCCATGCCTGAGTTTGCCATGATGTAGCTGGCAGCCACAATGAAAGGGATCGCCAAATTCTTGAAACCAGTGAGCTCGCTGCCCATCGTGTGTATCAGGACAGCCGCCAGCAACGGCGAGAATGCATGCAAAGCAGGAAACCATAATGGAAAACCGCCAATCGAGAGCGGTTGATACCCGTAGTAGACGTACATGCCAACGTAAAGGGCGGGGTACTCGAGAAACAAGTTTGCTGTGAACGATCGAAGCCAAATTGTCCAGACATCTTGCCGGCGCGTATTAGGGTTGCGAAGCTTGGTCAAAAACCAGTAGCCTTGACCACCAACAAACCAGCTGTAAGTACCTGGTACAAACAGCGGGATGGGGCGGCTATGAGTCTCGAAGGCGACCCAGCTCCCTTGGCGTGGAAAGAAGCAGAATCCCATCACGTCCACGATGGGCTCCATGCTCGAAGCGATAAGGCCTCCAACAGCAAAGAGCAAGCAGGTTGGATCTTTCCTCTTGACGAGTCCCTGAAATCCAATGTAGATGGTGATAAGAAACGGAATTTGAGTCATCAAAGTGAAGACCAACTGTCCATCTTGTGGTATCACAAGGTTCAAAGGGGGACGGCTTGTTGTTTCTGGCACAAACATGTTTGTTGGATTGCTTGCGTTTGAGGTGCAGCCATTCCAGCTTCTCTGTGGCCGAATTTATCGGTGCTCACTTCTGTCTTCTTTCTTTGCAAGTCCATGTAGGCGATTCGCCTGCCGGAATGGCAACTGCCCGGTGTCCCGGATCATCGAGCACTGCTTCCTGAAGAAGTGAGCATAGGTCTTCCGGAGCCCGGATGAATACAGAGTTACTCAGTCGTGTGGGTAATAAGCCGGTAGTATTTGGATGACCTATTCAGGAAGAGAGGAACTAAATTTTCTTATCATAGCTTGATTCCCACATTGATCTTGTCTCTCATCGTCAGCGCTATATTGTATTACAATGCCCTACTACCACGATCCTGAGCGGAGTGAGCATGATGAACGCACTACTTTGCTGCCCGGAAGTCGTGACAAACCCGAAGGCCTGCCAGACGGCGGGGGCTATGTGGCGGGATTTGCAGTGTTTGGACTTGCGTGGACTGTTATGGGGCTCCAGGCTTTCATCCGATGGTTTGCGTCAGACGATTTCCGTCCCGCCCCTCTTGTTGAAGGGGACGACAGTCTCGCTCTCTGGCGGTTAGTGTTCCTCCGAATCACTGAAGTCATCAGCTTCGCGGTCCTGGTTGGTTTCGTGTGGTTTTGTGTGTACAAACCTCTTGTCACACCACGACTGGCTTCAGACGGGCTTATGCGCAGATGGCAGCTGAGCTTAGATGGAAAGTTTGTAATAGGCGGGTTGGTGGCATGGGTCTCGGATGCTTTTCTGAATTGTCAGCAATACATCTTCTCGTGGAACGCTCACAATGTCAATATGGGAGTATGGACCAGGTTTCTTCCATTCCATCGACAGGACGGCCCTCACAATTACGCAGAAAGCCTCCTCTGGGGTCCGCCCATGTACATCTATTTCTGCGCAGGTGTCGCCATCATGGCCTGTGCTATTATCAAGCGCATCCGACGACGTTGGCCCAACGTTTCGAGCATGACTCTGGTTGTCGTCATCTGGCTCTTCGAATTCACATTTGATTTTGTAATTGAGAACACAATCATCCGCCTGACACATGGCTACGGGTTTCCAAAGACGTATGCCCCACTCACCCTGTGGGCGGGCCAAACGGAGCAGTTTCCCATATATGAATCAATTTTGGTGGCAACGCTTGGATCGTTATACACGCAGATGCGCCTTTGGGCCATGAAAGATCCAAACAACATTTCTCCAGTTGAAAAAGGTTTCGAGGCCTGGCCTACTCGACTACAAGGACCACTTCGAACGTTTGCAGTCATTGGCTTTTGCGCCTTGGCCACCGTTGGCGTTTATCATCTTCCCTTGAATTGGCTTGGGTGTATCGGTACCTCTAAGGGATACTTGCCATCATATATGGTTCCAGGCTCAGGGCGTGATTCGATGTATTGATGAAAAAAAAATGGGGTGAATCACCGGAGTTGAATTCCCGTATGACTCAGGCAGTACCTATGGCAAATCATTAATTTTCCTTTCAACAATGTTCTTTGTCGATTGCAGGGAAGATCGTTCACACTACTCTTGGGCGTATACAGCCCTTTAGCCCTGGCAAGTCATTCATTCGGGATGAGAAAATCAACGACATCTTTCCAAGAACGGAGATATTGAGTCTCGTAGACAGGGTATTTAATGCACCAATAAAAATTGAATATTTCCCTTCATATTTGGAATATGAGCTAAACCTGTCTACATGCCCTCCGACCTAGATATAGCTTAGTGTCTCAAGCATCTCACTTATTCCCTCCCTGCATTCTATTCTAATAGTTTTGCCAACTTTGCGTCGGGAAGGTCCCCAATCATATTTTCTCATCTGCTAGATCCCAAATGGTATCAGACTAGGTCATCATGACTCCTGCAACTATATCATCTCCAAGTGCCTATTCATCAATGAAAAACATCTATATACTAGGAACTTGATGAGAGGTAGCAATCAGGCATAGAGGCTTCATGCGCACATTTACTTGCCTTTATAGCGGGCGGGCGAGTGATTGTGTGCACTTTTTGCAAGGGACGCAATACCATTTAAGCACTTAGACACGCACGAAGAAATCACATCACAATCCACTTCCATATCGAGCCACTCTGGTTGCTTAATTCGCTGGGCTGTCAACAGCGCAGACTTTTACCGGCCTCCACTCACACGAGGATGATACACGCCTTCTATCGTACCATTATAGTCCTTTCCGCGAATTCCGCTGTATACGGTGCTCAGCTTTCAAGACAATCCACTCGAATAGGCAGGCAACATGCGAAACGTGTGCATGGCATCAAAGTACTAGCCTGCTTGCGAGAGAAGGAACAGACAAAATGTTTTATTCATCTATGGACTAACTATAATCGGAGATATTGGACGGTTATTCGACCAAAAGAGTCGATGACACAAGATCCTGAGATCTACCTTGGTATCACGGTCCACAAATATCCCAACCGCAACCAAGTAGGGAGGAAACTCCCTTGCTGCAGCTGGAAGTAGAAGAAGACCAGTGCCTCATTGATGAGTAGATCAACGCAAGCGCATGTGAAGGGGAGCCCGAACATGATGAGAACAACGATTAGCTTCGGGTTGCGAGTGACATGTATGGTGTTCGCAAACAAGTTTCTCCATCTGGTTGTCGCCACTGCTAGGGCGCCATTAGCAGACACATTGGAGGACCTATCATTAGGTATGAGGGACGTGTTTAGATTTGTTAGCCCTGCAGCATCTGAGTGGGTAATTTGGAAGATCATGAACAGAGCAAGGTTGTCCTGAAGAGATATGAGGAGATGTTCAAGTATACTCCTCATGTATTGCGTTATCTACTACCAACTTCTACAATCAAAAGATAGATTTGAAGTGTTACTTAGAAATGTCACAACCCTGATCTTGAAATTCCCCCATCATCCCTCATTGATCAAAACAGATTTTAGTCCGCCACTTGAACGTAATATTCTCATTATGCAAATCCTCACCCCGCCTCCCCTCTGGATACGCCCAATAATCCAGCACCTCCATGCAATGATTGAAGTGTCCCTTATCAATATCTCGACCGCAAACGTGACGTCCACTCTCCTTCGCTTTCACATACCTTCTCACCGCCAAAACACAATGCGCAACATGGAACACCCCATCGGTTGGCACATTGTCAATGGCGGAACTACTAAGCCATGTCTCGTTCATATGATCCCCGCTTTTCCGTATTCTGTTCATCTCAGTGTATCGGTTCTGGAACCATTTTTGGTAGTGTGCTTCTTCGTCGTCGAGCAGATAGGTTGGGATGACGGCTTGGTCGTCGATGCGGAGAGTCCATTCACCGGGCTTCATTTTCACGGCCAGTTCGGTGGCGTTGTCTGGTGTGACGTGGCGCTGGTAGTATGGACCGATGCTCCCCTCTGTGGAATATTCTGTGAACTCGTGGACGGGTTCGGCGGGGTGTTTATGATGGACATAACCATGGTATTTAGTCGCGAAGATGCAGATGGCGACGGCACTTGCGATGACGCCCAAGATGGTGATTGCTCCGCTCTTAGAAAGAAGGTTTGCTCTGAGGGAGGACTTTGGTTTTCTTGTTTCGATTTCTTGGCATACCGTTGCGATTTTCTCTTGCTGAGCCAGCGGCAGTCCAAGTGCGGGGAGAAGTTTCGGATCGTATCGTGCAATGATAGTAAGAGACGAAGTGGTTTCTGGATATGGTGACTCTTTATGTTCCTCTGGTTTGAATAGAATGGAAATCTGGCGCTGGTTGGAGCTTTGAATGAAGTCTTTGGACATGTTTAGAGCCTCTTCGATAGTATTGGTAGAGGACATTGCTGAACGAACATGCCATAAAATAAAAGTGCCATGTTCAAGTACCTGGAAGACGGTGGGAGCTGCGGTTTCCTCCGCGGGAATTTCACTCAAAATATCCCTCAAGCTCTTTTCGGACTCGTCGTTGTCCCCGCTTGAGTGATAGATCTGGTGAACAAAAAGATCGCGAGATTGGCATAGCGGCTCATAGGAAGGACTGGAAGCCCGATAGCCTTTGAGGTATTCGAAAACCATCGTGAAGGATCTGAACTTGAACGAGTGGAGATGGTTGAAAGAGCGGAAGAAAAGATACTGAGCGAGAGATTAAAACCCACAGCGCATGAGAAGCCGATCTCGGACTCTGGACTATCCTGATACTCACTCAGATGAAGAATGTCGTACTGTTGGTTGATATACCGGTTTTTCCACCACCATGCAGCTTTAATTGCCGATCTTACCAGAGTGAGCACGGAGTTGATGCAATTCATATCTACTGTTACCGTGAGGCTTTTAGATCGTATAGCGGACTTTGTCGATGCCATTCATGATCTACTGTTACTGTGCAGCTGCTCGATCGTATAGCGGACTTCGTGGGGGCAAATCATGCCATGAATACGAGAAAGACCAACCAACGTATATAATGCCTATTGGCCCTATCCCGAAGCTGATTCCCCGTTTTGGCAGGAGAATTGCGATCTAAATTACTTACATTCGCTTCAATAAGTTTCTCTTACCTATTACCAGGCTTGGGTCCTACTATTAGGCCCACCCACACTTACCACAAGATGATCGGCAAGTGCATTGGTAACAGGAAACTGGATATTCGGCTGAACTGATACAGGTGGGGCTCAGACAGAGTCCGTCCTTGGCCGCAGCCGGAGTTCAGTAGTGATCAGGTTTGTCTCTGCCGTGCCTAGCCGAATGAAGCCTGATTGGGTTGAATGGTAGGTGATCGGCACACCCCAACTTCTAGAGTATGAATACGAACTTTGTCCAACAAGTATACGCGTCAGAAAACGTACCATTAGAGATAGTGACACAGAAATGCATTGGTTTAATAAATTAGCTAGACAATGAACAGGAAACGCCGGGCTTACTGTTACACAAAATTGCCAGGTTGAACCATCACTACATGCAGGCCAGCCTCTTCACTTTCAGATACAACTACATGGCCAGTATATCGAAGATCGTCGCGACGTGACATAGAAGGGTCGTTTTTGACTTCAAATGGCTGATTAGAACCCTAAGAGCCTAATTGAAGATCTGCATGACAAGAAAAGCTGACCTGCGCCGAAGTCCGGCGGAACCTCCCAGATTGATGGCAGTGGATCATGGTGGAACATACCAGGCCGCCCTCTGTTCTACGAAACAGAGAGTTTAGAATATAAAGCAACCCCATCTTTTCCTGCTCAATCCAATAACCCGCTAGCCGCCCAGTAAAACCCCGGCATTCAGTACAACTTTTCTCCATTGACCATTGCACTCGTTAAGCAGGAGTTACGCAGTCGACACCTCCAACAACCATGAAGTTCCTTGCACTCGCACTCGCTACTCTTGTGGTTGCGGCTTCTGCTCTACCGTGAGTTTACCATCATGCCATCACATAAGGCTTTGAAATCATCACCAACATTCTTTTAGAAAACCAATTTGTGCGCGGCCCAACCAACCAGGGTGTGTCACCAGGCGCGAACCAGAACCGTAAGTATTAACTTCACCATATCCTACATTGAAAACGCATCAGCGTGGCTGATTTGCCCCCAGAAAACCCCTCTGCGTAGAACCCAACAAACCAGGGTGTGTTACCAAGCGCGAGCCTGAGCCGTAAGTATCGTGTACCTGAACTGTAAAATTTTACTGTAAACTGTGGCTAATCTCTCCCCAGCGAGCCAAAATGTTCAAGCCCTAACCAAGGAGGATGCATCACCAAGCGGGGCGAGGACGATTACTAAGTGCAATAAGCGCAGTTGGTAGTTCAGGCATGTCAGGATGTTTGTCCTGACGAGTGGTTGATAGAGGTAGTTATTGTACACTGGTGAATCAGTTATATTTTCGGCCCTTTTTCCGTTCGATGCGTTATGTGTGAGAGTAAAATTCGAACCACGAACGAAAGATTGTGAAGCCCACCTTAATTGCCACATCTGTGCTGTGCATCCGCAACATCCGTCACCCAACAGCCAGAATGATCTTGATTGACCGGAGCACAAGTACCTATTCACTAAAATTGAAATCAACTTTATATTATTACTCATCGATCACTGGAAATGGGTTGGACAGCTCATTTCGCATGCTATAGACCACAATACAGATTCGCTCGATTGTACTCCCTGCAGTGATAAGAGCCTGCGCACCGCTCTACACAACTTCCAGATTATTTTCGATTTACTAGATCGCTCATCCATAAACAAATATTAATATATATGTCATTCATGATGATGCAATAATGGCTGCTGGTGCTGGGGATTTTTCACTGGTTCACGGATCCTTGCTCCAAGAGATGATATACCGACGAATGACAGTACTTTTATTGCTTCCACTTATAATACAACACAATCTTGAAGATAGGCTGCTTATCTTCACAATGATGTCCAGCCGGATCAAATTGAAAGTATATTTTTCGAGGATCAAATGGCATTCACCTCGGCAGTTTCGGATGGCATAGTGTGGGACTGTTCATCATTTTCCAGTTGTTATCACTCCCTGGTAATCTGGCGAACGACTGACTTGGATGAAATTTAATTCTCAAATGCTAAGCTCAACTGGTTTTCTGGCTTTCTAGTATTGTACGGGCACGGGTTGCACTGGTGAAGTAGTAGAGGACCACCAAAGTGAAGCGCGTTTGGCCAGTGCGTTATACTATATGTGATTTCCAAAACGTTCTTCTCGCAAATCAGGCCTTCTTAACCCAAGAGTTGAACCCTCGGCGCTCTAGTTGTATTGCGGAATACGGCTATCCTAGAGGATTTATTCGCCTTGCTCAGGGTTGGCCTTGATCCGCTCGCAGCTTTCCTCTCTAGCCAGGCAATGCCTTATTTCGTGAAGCTATATTATTCTTTGGTCCACGCCTAGATTGTATTCTCTTCATTTAGGAACTCATCACCATAGGGTAGGATTATTGGTTCCGGAAGCCTAAATCCTAATGGTTTTGTAAGACCATGGCGATTCAACGTGTGATGGATTAAAGTTGACAATGCTATTAAGAAGACACTACTAAATCTCCCTCTCCCTTCATGTTGAAAGAAGTACTGCGCAACTGCTATGACTCAATATCACTCTTTCTTCGGCTCATAATCAGGATCCTCAAAAATAGCGAGCAATTCCCTGCCAAGCCTCTTCTTTCCCTTGCTTTTCTTGGTCGCTTGGTCTGACGGAATTGTGAAATTCCAATCGTTATCCCATGGTTCCTGCGATTCCTGGACCTCTTGTAAACTCAGCGTTGGAGATGCACTCCTAATGGAGCTGGTAGTTGATGTTTTTCCTGAACCAGGGGTAATTTTATCAGACTCGTTCTCCGAATCTGTCGACGACATAAGATCACCTGGAGCAGGATTGGCGATTTGCCTTTGCCTTTGTAGGTCCTTAAGACCCCGTAATCCCGCATCGAGTATTTTACCCTTCTGTATCAGATGCTTTCTCTCTACAGAGGACTCTTCGGTCTCTCCTGCGAGACGACTGACATCGTCGGGGCTCATTTCCAAGAGCTGGCTTGACCTGAAAATCTTGGCGATCTTTCCGATGAGGCAGTCTTCAATGGCAAGTACGCTGACGTCGTCGATAAATCTGTTCATCGCCACCTAGAACCATAGCACTGTTGTCAGCGTAAGAGAAGGCCTTAACCATAGAATAACTTGCCTTGTAATATGCTTCCATGTAATCAACCGCCGTAGAGCTTCCGAAACGCTCCATGTCGACTTCTAGACCTTGTGTCAGGTAGTCCACTAATCGTACCGGATTAAGAGGGATCTTCCGTTCAGGATCGTCAGAGAGATCCGACCCATACAACTTGCGAACAAGCTGCTTAATCGCGCCCTTGCGGCGTGCCTCTTGGGCTTTTTGGACATTCTCCGTGAGCTGACAGTTGTATGTAATGGGGTGCTGCATGGCGGAGTCGAGTAATTCGTCAATTTTCGCATCCAGGCCGAACTTGAGGTCTTCCACTTTTTCGTGGACAAAATCGAGCACCTCACTTACGACATCCCTGGAAGCAACGTGTTGAATCACAAGCTGTGTCGTCTGGTGTGCAGCTTGTAGGATATCATTGCCTAGGGCTCTCACGATCCTTCGCCATGGCTCGCATTGCTCTACGAAGAGATCGCCAACAATGAGCGGGTTGAAGAGGCCAGGAAGCTCACGTCCCCTGCTAAATTTCAAACGACTCGTGACTTCTTCAAGGTACTGAGACCTATCGATACGGGGGGATTCGCTCATTTTGTCTTCGTCTTCGTCCCCACCTTCGCTTTGCGAATCGATGATTCTCCGCTTCTGTCCATTCACGAGCATCTCCTCTCTAAAGATAACCAGCCGGTTCTGCACCACAGCCCTGAGCCTCATAGGATACCCGTCGTGCTTCTTTCTATTCCCGAAAAAATGGTCCGTATACGCGCCGTCAACTGCCTGCTTGGTTAGCGACGTATAATCCTCGCCCATGCGGAGCAAGTATTTCAGCTGCTGTCCATAAGTTGTCCGGATAGGCCCAAGACGCTCCAGCTTTTCTGTGCATTCCTGAATGCCATTCTCCACGTCTTGTACCAGACTTGGTAGCTGGGACAGGATCTGGTCCTTTAAGACAGAGCTAAGTCTGATCCTCAGAGCGGCCACGCCGCGGTGTGAGGGCTTGACGCCAGTCCAGATGCCGCTCGAAAAAAATTCCTCCTCGATGGCATCGCGTTGGGCTGATGCCGAGCCCCGCTGCTCGAAGTTGCGGTTCCTCAGAAGATGCCATCCAAGTCGAAGCTCCACTTCTGTATTCTGGGCCAGACGCACCCAGTACGCCTCGGAATCGGAGCCAACATCCAGGGTGTCCGGCTTTGTGATGAGTCCTATGGTACGTACTCCCCTTGGGTCGGCGTGTTTGGCCAATGATGTCACTTCTTGGAGGACATACTCATTCTTAGCCGACACTACCGCTAGAATTATGCTTCTCGGTCGAGCCATATATTTCTGAACCATGCTGCGTACTGTGTCGACATCAGTGTCAGATTGCTCCTTATTGCCTGCCCTAAAGAGACCAGGGAGGTCTACCATAGTTAGATGTGGCTGGTTCGGGCCAGTGAGCTCGATGCGGAGGATGTCATCGTAGAACTTTCGAGAAACTGGAACGCTCATAGCTTGCATTGCCTCCTCTGTCAGTGCTTCAAGATCGCCTTGGTCTATACTGGCTTGGGGCTGCCAACGCTCGAGATCCTCTTTTTCTTTGTCATATCGATCTTCGCCTGGTGTGATGAATACCTTTGCGCTCGTCTTGTCCCCTCGGCGAAGGACTAGTTCTGTTGCGAAACGAGTGCAGAGGCCATCTTTGGTGGGGAAAGGCATGCAAGAGATAGCCTCGAGGACGGAGCTTTTGCCAGCGGACTGATCTCCGCAGACAATGATCTCAGGAAGATCGACATACCGACTGACACCCTGTGCGCGGAGGCTGTCAATGATATCTAAGAGATTTCGATGGTCTCCAGTTGTGATATCTGCTGCCTCCATGATTTATGGTATGGCTAATGTATAAGTGATGGTATAAGTGATGATATAAGAGATGGTGCAATTGAAAGACTCTTCAAATGAAGATTGTCCGAAACTTCGAATTTTATATTCGCCTCAGAGGTCGCGTTGGTCTCACATCTCAACAAGGCTGAGTGGTATGTGGAAAGCCTCCCGCAGATTTGGGCATCTCGGAGGCTGCGTTGGTCTCAAGTCTCAACAAGGCTGAGTGGTATGTGGAAGGCCTCCCGCAGGTTTGGGCAGCAAGACATTGCAATGGTCCTCCATTTTTTGATAATCCCAGACATCCTGGGCGCACAGATGAATAGAAAAGCTTGGATTACTCTTTTAATGTGGTCTGGTGACACGTTGGGAGTATTGCTGGCGAGCATTCAGCTGATATTGTTGAGCGGCCTCGTTCACCGGTCATGCACAAACACGACTTAGGGCCATCATTGTGAGTTGCCACTGCAGATGAGCCTTAAGGCTAATTCCTGCTGCCTAAACATATCAATATCGCAATTTTGGTAGACTCTGGAGATTTCAGCCTTTGATTACTTTCCATCTGGCGCGCTGGGTGGATTAATGTGTATACGGACATTCATCATTGTTATTCTTTGGGAGGCTGCTCTTCTCAGAGTTATATCAGTGTGTTCTTGTTTTCCCACTTGACATCCCTCCGTCCTCAGATGGCAGATTTTGTCGTGCTATGTGCCATTCCCAGACCTCGGTAGGGACAGTCGCCGTCACTGTCAGTGATGGACCTGCAGTTGAATCCTTATTCCTGGGCCTCTGAGGAGCATCCAGGCCCGTTCTCAGCTCCCTTATTGTGACTCGTTCGATGTGTTTACTTAAACTCCAGAAGCGATTATTTTTAGGTCCTTCAGGAGTATCATGGCAAGGTGGCGGCATCCATGTTGGGTAGATCTTCTGATGACAAGCTGATACCCGGATGCGGAAAGGATGTCGAAGCAGATATTCGTGGCAAAGATAGCAGGCTTTCTTACTAGTACCCATCAAACGTAACTGGGGCACCAAGGCTGGATTGCATTCATAGAAACCAAGAAGTTGCATCTCGGCGTGGAGAGTAAGCTTCAAGTTGCACGCACTGCGCAACTTTGCCTCTACGTTGGCTGTCTGCCAACGGTCGGCCAGCTTATCCTTCGTTTTCGTTATCATCGACCGATTTTTGACAAGTCTCTCGAGAGCTTTTTGGAGAGGAATTTTCTCATTCAAAAGAGAGAATGTTTTCTGAGCGGGAGCCTCAATAGGTTGAATGCGAATACTAGCAAAGACCTCGGGTTGTTTCATGGCAAATTTGACCATGTATTTACTGTCTCCACAATAGCGAGCAAGCTTGTACAGAGTTTCCATCCAGGGTGGAGTCGGTATTTGGGCGAAGGTAAGTAAGACTTGCAAATGTGTAGGATAGTTCCATCTGGCCTGCATTGCCCATTCGACAAGAAAAGTCAACTGAGGTGTTCCAGAGGAGCTTCGAGGTCTGGCTATGAAAGGACACATCTCGATCCAACTCCTAAAACTCGGGTCCTTTAGTATGTCTTCATTGTGAACGCTACCAGATAGCCTGGAGATTGCTTGCTGGAACACACGCTGAATTCCGCCCTTCTCAAGCTTCTCTTTAAGTGACAGAATACGGTTTTTGTCTAAATGAACGACTTCCTTGAGGACCTCGTCCTCGGCTTGCTTTGGTAGCTTCTCTGAATTAGGCGGCTTGTGAGTAAGTCAAATGTAGAGGGCGTCATGGAATGATTACATACCTCCTCTCGCAGCAGCGATAAGGATTTGTAGCACCCTTTCGAGTCCATTGAGATCCGGCACAGAGAGGCCGTGATTGCGAGCCACGCGTAAAATGATTTCACTTGGCCGATTCTGCTCCATACAGACGGCCGAGGCAGTCTCCTTGCCGGACCCTGAAGTTGAGCAGATAAGTGCGAATGAATCGAGGAATCTCTGTTTGACCTGATAACTTTGCAAAAATTCGTCTTGGGGGTAATAGGCTTCAAGAGAGTCCTTTGTCGGTGTTCCACGAACAGGATCGATCAGGGCCAGCAAAGCCGAGTTCACCAAAAAGTGCTTGTGGGGTTTGGGGACCTTCCGACGTCCTTGTACAGGTGACATGATCATTTGGAGATAGTAGAGTGCGACCTGGTACCCTGAAGTATTCAGTGCGATGTAATAGCAGAAATAAAGGGCAATCAAATTGGAAAGGAGATCTTTCGGCTCTGTATGTTCAACTGGTTCCCCAAAGGGCTATAGACTCAGCCTCAAATATTTCCTACTCATATCACGGGAGGCATCACACATCTCAGCGGAGCAGTACACATGTTGCGGCAATCCGAGCACATCTAATAGGGGAAAAAACATCTCATGGGGGGGGGGCAATACACATCTCATTGGTCTATGCAATGGGTTTCACGACATTTCCTATGCAGTCGAGCAGGCAACAGCATCTCAGCCAGCCACATTGCTACCCAACGACCGGGGGGACCAAATCTACGCCTGAGAGCCTAAGGCACCCTTTTAATTGTCCTTATATTTAAAGCTACTCCAATTTGCTCGAACGATTGTCTTCGTTATTTACTCGTCCACCTCTTTTGCTCTTAGAACGGCTACGGACTGATCTTGTTCTATGGATTTCTCATATACCCCACATTTTTCCTCTGTTGAGGAGAGCTACTCAGCCTCTATAGATTACGACAACAACACAGAATACTTTCCCGAGCTAGACGATACAATGCTTGAACCTGGCCTATCGTCACCTCCCTTCGCTTCTGGCTTCACGGTCGCTGGTACGATTGATCCGGCATTGCTGACCCAGCATCAAGATTTGGAGAATCTTCCAAATGACGCCCCGCCCATACAACATTACTGAGGTGTTGACATGTTGTCACCACCCCACGAAGGGGCATTTGACGTTGGCGGGGCATATGACGTTGGCGGAGCAAGACAAACAGTCACCGAAGCCTATGAAGGCGATGATTCCTGGGGGGAAGTAAATGGGGAGTTCTTGAGCTCTATGCCATCTCTTCCGCTCAAAACAAGGTCAAGAGCTCGTGTCTCTTGCACCTGGAAAGGTTGCGATTATCGTGGGTGTGATACCAATGACATGATGTAAGTTCACATCCTTAAGTACCTTGAAGGCATGCCGCTTGACCGCCTTTAGAAGTCACGCCGCGCTCACCCATCGAGTGTGTCCTAAAGAAGACTGCAACTGGGCCAACGCAAAAAGCCAGAGCGATAAGGACCGACACGTTTGGAGCAATCACAAGGCGTGGGCTCAGAAGACTAGATACCCTTCTCAGAGCGCTGTGTGCGACATGTGCCACCAAACATTCTCGCGCAAGGATAAGTTACCACGCCACCAGAGGGAAGTACACGGTGCCCAGAAACGGGTGAGACGATCTGGGAGCTAAACTTTTGATGGTGGGGCATCGTGTCTGTTCCGCCACAGTCAATGGCTACTCTCGCCCCAGTAAGCTAGATTCAGGTTCAGGATTGGCGTTAAAGTGATCAGAGGTGGTGGGAGGAGGCCGAGGAGCTGGATGTGCGAGTGATGAAGGCGAGGAGAAGGCTGCTATTAAGTATACTAGAGAGAATTAAAACTTTGGCGATTAGGAAAATTACACCCGTGTAGCCCTGCCTTGATTCTCACTAACTAAAATGTTTGTAACTCCGATATTGTTTAAAAAAGTTTCGAAGAACATCTCAAACTAATAGTATCAACACCTGCATGGTATTGGCTTATCGGATGTACGTGGAAAGCAGTGCTATGTTTGACGCTAGTTGAATTCGATTCGGGCACGAGGCTATATTAAAACTATCTAGATTCTATAAGTACAAAACGAGTTTATAAAGCAAAGATAGACAAATTTTAAAGGATATATTAGAGGAAGGCTAACTACGCGTAGATCAACAGACTACATAGTCATCGCTGCGTGGGATAGAGTTGTTTATGCGAAAAGTAAAACGAAAGTATCCGTTGCCAGTATCTATTCATCAAAGAATTTCTATCTATTAGAGCCACATATAGAGAACACGGTTAAAAAGTTCTTAATGAGAGACGTCCGCGACGGAAAGGTAATGTTTATGCCCACGATCAGCGTTGGTAGATATATTGTAGTGATGATTTAGCGGCTTCTTTTTGGATAATTTAGTAAGGATGAGAAATTACTGGATGAACATGAATGTGCAACTAAAAATTAAAAGCTTCAATAAGTTTATCCCACATTGGCCGCGACCATTGTAAACCATTTAATTTTAAAGATATTTGTAATTACTTTCTACAAACTATTAAAAATATATCGCGAAAAAAAGGGACGAAGTCATATAAATTTCTCAACTTCCTCAGCATTTTTACGCACTCCCCTCATCCCTCAATAGACGCGCATCAGCACTCCAATCCATCTTCCCTACTCGGTTCTATAAGAATAAGTAGGCCTACTTCAATCGAGCTAATCTCTCACTTTCGACAATAAAAAAACCACGTTTCTCGATACCAACGCCAACATTCTCACTCGACAGTCGAGCTGTTCGACTAAGCTCCCATTAACAATTGCTATAATATTTACCATAGGTAGTTAATCGGTCAACTGTGGTTTCGTGTTCTTCGTTCCCCGAGGACATTTAAAGACTTTGCGATCGTAGAGATTGATGGCGTGACGGGTAGCTTTAGGTGTAAGATGGAGTTCAGTTTCAAGCAATCAAGGTAGCGATGTCAACACCGACACAGATCTTCCCGAATGAGTGTAAGCCGTGCAAATTGTGAGCCCACTTGCTTAGAAAATATGGACTGAGTTGCAGTATGCGGTGATAGCCAATGCAAGACAAAGGCCGAAACACGTGACGTAGCGGAAGAAAAAGTGAAGGATAAAGAGCGATGGCTGTGATTGGTCGCTGAGAATTCAAACGTGTCACACGGTATCATGTGATTACGTGCACGCCAAGACGCGCTGCCTGCGCAAACCATTGAAAACCCCGCCGCCTCAACACCAACTCAACTTCTTCTTCTCACAACCCACAACCCACCACCACCTTCCACCACCAATTCCTCTTTTCTTTTTCTTCTTCTTCTTTCTCTTTTCATCACCCTCCACTCCTTCTTCTTTTCCTCTTCCTCTCTTTTCCTCTCTTTTCCTCTCTTTTCTACGTGCACCCGATCTTACTTAATCTCTCTAACCTACCTCAACACCCCGCTCGACGACGACTGGAACGACGACTCACGATAACACGACACGACCGATACGACCGACAAAGGCGACACGGCCCGACGCCCCTGCACTCGACCTGCTTCTTATCTGCCTGTAGACTGCGTTCAGCCCACCTCTACTGTTTGGTAGACCCGCGATTCACATAGGCACGGCGCTGTTGGCTTTACGCCCACTCGCTGGCTGGTCTGTGCGTCAAAGGGGTGGTGCTCAGCCAGACACGGGTGGAGAGGATACGGAGATGGAGACGGAGACGGTGACGGTGACGGTGACCTGCCTGCACTCGATCTGGTTCTTGACTACCTGAAGACTGTGTTCAGCCCACCACTACTGTTTGGTAGACCTACGATTCACATAGGCAGGCGCTGTCGGCTTCACGCCCACTCGCTGGCTGGTCTGTGGGTCAAGGGGGTGATGCTCATCCAGACACGGGTGGAACGGAATTGGTGACAGTGACGGTGAGGGTGGCTGTCTGGTCTGCGAAACAACCGAATTGTGCACAAGGTGGGGTCCGAGTATACACCCAATAGAGTCAGGGCTGCTCTTTGCGCTCTACGTAAGCAGAGCCCGGGTGGGTGGGCTTCGCTTGCTACTACTCTTCTGCAAGGTGAGGGGTATCTTTTCTCCCTAGTGTGTTAGCATCTTATCTAGGCAGATCGACAAACAATTACAATGTCAAGGGTCAGACAGTACCTCCTGCATTCAATTGATGTGTTGGCCTCCACTCCCGCTCTTGCCGAACCATTGCTATGCAAGTTTTCGGTGCGATCTCACAATGACTGGTCTGGCATCTTTTCACTGCAGGCCTCTTTCGCCATGCAAGGCTTTGGTACCAAGGAACAAACCTTGACACTTTTTTACCTAACCGGGAACTTGCAACCTGGCACATTGTCTCTCGTCGAACCGGCGACAGCCCCCAGCGCTGCAGACGGAATTCAGCGAGCCGGAAATCCCCGATGGATGAGCTTGACCCTCAAAACCATGCAACTTACTCCCATACTCTGCTCTTTCCAGGAAGGACAACTCAAGCAATTACATTTGGATAACTTGAACAAGCCTCTGGCCAATTTTGTGAACCTTGCTAAAGCAACAGAGGTATCGGTCCTCTTCGACTTCAACCACCTGCATCAGAAAAAACGAACGCAATTCGAAAAATTGTTTCAGCTCAACGCATCCCTTCCACTAGATGATCTGGCAAAGTACATTCCCGAGGGCGGACATCTGGCAGCCAACTACCAGTTGTTATTTGGCCGCGGTCACCCGGCCCCAATGAGGGTCGTAAGAAAAAAAATACCCGAAGAATGGCCTGCAGCTGTGTTATGTGCTTGAACCTAAGTGCATTGCCATGATACTTAACAATTCTTGGGTGTCCGAATGGTAACTGCTAAGACGGAGCTGGTTGCGGTTATGAAATGCGTGAGTGAAGCACTATAGCTGGTTCTGTAGACTTCACTTCTCTTGAAAGAGGTTATCTGCTCGACGGTGGCTCCCTCATCGTAATCAGAATTGACGTCCAGGCTAATGGGCACCAAATCCGTAGCTGATGAAGGTAAGTGGTCTAATGGTTGTTATTCGCTCTTCTGTTCCTACCTCTCCTCTCGTAACGCAGTGATCAGGAGGTTTAGGAAGAGGCAAAAGAGCTGGATGTGCGAATGATAAAGGCGAAGAAGAGGCTGCTAATAAGTACCTATGGTAACTAGGAAGAATTTAAAACAGAGGTGTAGCCCTAGCTTAATTCTTATAAACTAATAATATTTATAACTCTGAAAGGATCTCTAGGAGTGGTGTTCAATATCGACAGCCTCGGACTAAGATTGAGTCACTATAACCAAACGACTTTCTTATATATTGCATTCTCACATGTATGCCTCTTTTGATAGACGGAGCCGTGACGCCAGACATCCTCCTGCTCAATCAGGAATGCTTAAAAGATCTAGATTCGTAAGGGAAACAGTAAGAGGATCGACAAAGACAGCAGTGATTACTACAAGTGAAGTTTTAGTCGACGAGTAAGTAGGCGTTGACCGGATTAGCCAAAGGATCTCTACCATAGGTAACGTTGTCAAGTAGCCCCACTAGACGTAGGGCCTTCTCCCTGCTGGAGTGTGCATAATTAAATGACAGCAAACCCTAGAAACGTGGACATTACTAAACTTGGCAAAATTTATGAGAAGCGGGCCAGCAAGGTCTATTTCTGGCCGGAGGCATCGGAAAATGATGCCGATAAAATGTCTTATTGGATGGCGAGATTCATTACCAATGGTGGTGCTCGTGAACAGCATACATAGGATATACGGATCCAAATACCACCATACAGCTCCAAACTTGATATGTTACAGGAACAGGTGATGAGCTGCGCAAAGTTCTTTAAGGAAGATGCCATGGGTGTGAGGTGAGGCTCAAATTCACTCTTCAGGTGGCCGCGCTAGGACATAATAGGCCTAGTTGCCGCCCCCTGCCTACTTGTGGTATTCTCCGACCCTCCGCCTCCGGGGACTCTGGTCTCTCCTATTCATGTACTTCTCCCTTCAACCGGTGTAGGGGAACTATCGGGTAGTTAATTGTGATAGGTCAAGCTCCCGTCGTTGGGCCGAGGACGGCTGTGGGGCAATTTGCGGGGTTGGACAATTCGGACAAGTTTACATTC
Organism: Acrocalymma vagum; assembly: GCA_028476805.1. Classification (NCBI taxonomy): domain Eukaryota; kingdom Fungi; phylum Ascomycota; class Dothideomycetes; order Pleosporales; family Acrocalymmaceae; genus Acrocalymma; species Acrocalymma vagum. The sequence goes on from JAQGEP010000159.1 coordinate 40,600, forward strand.
TTCTGCATCATCATCACCATTTACATCACTCACTTTCCAGTAGAGTATACACTGAGCTTATCAGCTCGCCCCCAGATGACATCTAGCCCGCCAAACACCGTCATAAGATAGCAAAGTCTACATCTAGTCAATTCTCCTGAGTTCTAACCACTCGTCGTGCTTCATGGGAAAATCACAGCCAGATGAGCGACGCGGACGCGGGCGACCTCGTGCGTCTCTGGCTTGCTCTGCCTGCCGCATCCGCAAAACTAAAGTAAGCTGTGCCTGTCCCCGCGAGCGACGACTACATCTTAGACTCTCATCTCAATGGAACTGTTTGGATAGTGCGACTTCCTAAAGTCAAATGATGGTAATTGCTCGTATTGCCGCTCGGCCGGCGTGGAATGCGTCAACAACAATCGAGACCATCGCAAAAAGTGAGTCTGTGCCAGAGCCGTGGCACAGTGGGGCCAAAACAGCTGACATGCCGTCAGAAATGACCAAACCGATGCCATCTTGCGTCTGACCAGCCGTCTCGAATCAATCGAGTCTGCCCTCATCCAGAATACTGCAGGCGACACAGTGTCCAACCACCTTGACAATCCATACCTGTCCTCCGCTCCCATTGTGGAGGACCCTTTCCTAGCCTCTCCCACAATGCTGAGCAACATGTGGGACGCTATGCCAATCTCTCTGGGACTTGGTGATTGCCAAGTCACAGGTGGTAACGAAAGCTCCCATGAAGCAATCTCTGTTCCAGATGGCCACGCCCAAAAAGATCATCACGAAGCCGAAATTATGGACGACAACGACACAGACGTGTTTTGGAGGTTTGGAAGTGAGCGGTTTCCCAAGGTGGCACCGTCCATGGGCGCTGTAGACACCGCTGCTGTATGCGCTGACCAACCGTCCCCCCGTTCTTTGGTGGCATTCTATGGACCAACATCTATGATTTGCCATCTCTCCACGCACGGGTCCACTACAAGCGATGACAGCGAGCTGGACTCGCCCGGACCGATGGAGATAGACATTGACTCTGAAGGCATCCGACGTTCCATCCTCATTGGTTTCTGGAAATTTAACGAAGGCTGGACCAGCATCGTGGACAGTGACATGTTCCACCGATACAAGGCCTTGGGCATTCCCTCGGAATACTACTCAAGATTCCTCGAAGACGCGATGCTCGCGTGTGGGTCCCGACACAGTTCTTCGGCCATCATTAGAAGCACGGGCAAGCTGTTTGCCCACCGGGCCAAGGCTGCCCTTATACGCCAACTGCAAACTCCAACAATAGCAAGCATCCAGGGAGTGCTACTCTTGAGTGCCTTTGAGGGGACATCCGGCCATCCTAGTTTTGGCTGGACATTGTGCGGTATGGCGGATATCCCCCACCCCGGGCCTCTTAGGCGGGCTGCTAACACACTGCTTAGGAATAGCATTTCGTTTGTTATTTGACCTTGGTCTACACCAGGATCCAACATACCTCCTTCTGAATCGAGGTTTTAGCACTGCTGATCTCTCTCTTATACAGACATTGTTCCTAACTATGTTCTGCGTCGATACGGTCTACGCCTGGTTCATGGGCAGACCGAGAAGTGTCCCAGTGCCCATGGCCGAGCGGGTTCTTGCTAACAAGATTTCCTGCACGACCCGTGACTTGACAGCCATTACCCTCATTGCGTGGTCAGAGCTATGCATTGAGGCAGCTCGGGCCCAAGACATCATCAACAATGGCCAGGAACTGGATGAGCGAGCCATGGAGCAGCTATCATCAATAAAACACTCCCTTCAGAAGTGGTATGAGGCATTGCCACCTGAGTTGGCTTGGAATGACGTCAATATTCCCGCTCTGAGTCCTTCGGCTTACGGTCTTCATGCCGAGTACTGCGGAATCCAGATTGCCTTGCACACACTTTCCTCTGAAAGTGGTGGTACTGCTTCTACACCCACCCAGGGTTCAAATATCATCACACTTCCAGGATTCACGATGCAACAATCTCGAAAACTAGCATGCAAGAATGCAGTTCAAATTGCGCAACTGGCTCAGACTCTTGACCATGTTCATGGATCGGAACAGATCATTCCGGTTCTTCTGTGTAGCATATTCAGTGCTGGCATGGCACTAATACAGTGCTGGGCTCCGGACATGGATCCTAAAACTACCTCGGGACCTGTCAAAGAGAAAGCAGCATTGTCTGTTCTTTTTGGAACATTAGAGGGTGTTTCAAAGCACTATCCTCTCGCCAACCGCATCTCCTTGGCTTTGGCTCAGCATCTGGTTGATCAGCCCCTAGGCAACTAGCTAGCCGTAAAGCTCTACGATTTCGACTTGAAGAAACACCAGTCAGTCGGCTGGAGGAAAGATATGATCAATATCCATTCCAATCTGGTAGATACTTAAGTTTTGAGCGAGAACTGGATCCTTACGCAAGCTTGCAATCCTCGTGCTATCTCTCGTATTATTCTCACTCCATGAACATCATAACTGTCGTGAGCCCGGCCAATCAAATTATCTCTGAGGGCCGTTGCAGAAACGTGAGTGACGCGACTATCACGGCATGGAGAAAGTATCACAAGAATGCCCAAAGAGCTCGATATGCGGCAGGCGAATAGACACTGGTCTTGGTGTCACAACTCTCAATACAAATGATCTATACAACCTCTCCAAACCATCGCCAGATCTCCCCCGACATGGAACGAGGGGGGAGTTCAGTCTGGGCGTCAAGGATGCACTCAACGTGAATCTGGCCTTCACAGACAACAGTCCGACTGTTGACTCCGGCCAACTTCAGCTTTTGTCCAACCTCTAAGATATGATCTTTGAACACTTCCGTTCCCCCAGCAGTGACCAATACGTTGCTCACCGGCGCATTTTCCCACCAAGATGCATCATCCGCGCGATACGCTTCCGACCACGCATTTCGGTCCTTAGGTAGCACAAATGCGATGGCCATTTCTTCTAGCAGCGACACAGGAGCCACGTCAATTTCTGCATAGTCCTTGTACGACTGAGTATCCGTATCGCAGCTAACCCATGGAGAGATAAGTAGCAACCCCCGCAAAGGCTCACTGAGGACCAAAGGTTGCGCCCCAGGGTGCGGATGGAGAAGATGTGATAGTAAAGCAAGGCCGAGGTTCCCACCGGCAGAGTCTCCACCCACAATGATCTGGGAGATTGTTAGTTCGTGGAATCTCTACGAGGTGATCCTGATGTCGAACTCACGTTACTGGGTCGATATCCTTTGCTCAATATGAGTCGTAAGCCTTCGGTGGCTTGGATCAATTGAGTGGGAAATCTCGCCACATTTGAAAGACCTACCCATCAGAGTCAATTAAGCTCGATTTTTTGAGGCCTGCCACTTTTAGAATGTCTTACTGTATTCGAGGAATACTAAGACGATTTCTTTGCCCGCTCCCGCTTTTTCCAGCGTCTTGTGCGGGAAGGTGATGTGTCCATCTAAAGGACCCAGGGCATATCCGCCACCTACAAGCAGGCCAAATCAGTGCAAATTCAGTAAATAGAAGTGGATCATACCATGGAAATAGAGAAACACTTTGGTCGCGGGTTTCTTGCCCAGCCAGTGTAATTTCGCGCCCTGGCTGTTTGGAATGTCTTCTACGACGTGAGGGGTCTTTAGTATCTTTGCTTGTGCCTCGATCGTTGTAGCTGTCGGCGGTACGAATGCCCTGGCTCCTTGTAGGGATGCAAAGCCAGCACGTAGTTGCTGGTTCCGAGATGTGTATGCTGCAGATGAAGACATATTGAATGGCGGACGCAGAAAGATTGGGTTCACGCTTCGGGGTTAAAAAGGGTATGATTAGTCGTTAATATAGGGAGTCTGCCCTCAAATTCTTTGGAGACTAATATGGTCTTTTCGGCCAGATATGAAAATGGTGCCGCAACTGCAAGGTAACACGTATGTACCGGAGGATATTGCCGAAGAAATCGGATTTCCGTTACAAACCTGCTGTGAGTACCACGGGAAACACTGTTCTGAACCTGCGTTTTGAGCGACGTCTTTTACACTTTTCCGAATAGTTCGGGGTTTAGAGGTTTCAACATGCGTCGAACGATTGGGTACTCAGGATTGCCCACTTCATCCCAAACCAATAATCTATAAAGCCTCTATGGCCTTGGCTGCTCGGTTTTCTAAATCTTAAGTCGTGCTCGCACTTTCTATTGCGCAAAATTGACACCCCACGTCTAGAAACATGCTTGGTGGGCCTGAAGAGACAGGGCGGCGACTTTTGCCACACGTCCTTGCCTATCAAACTGCTAAAAGTCCAAAGGAGACATTCGCTACAATTCCCCTATATTTAAATGACCACCGTGGGCCGTGGTACGACTTTACTTTTGAGGATTTAACCCGAGCCGTGGATTACACGGCATGGTGGATCGATGAGCACTTTGTCGACGGCGAAGCGGGTGACATCGTCGCATATCTGGGCGTCAACGACATCCGCTACTTCATTGTTTTCTTAGCATGTATGAAAACTGGTCGGGCAGTGAGTCTCTTAGGCATAATACTTTATGCTACTACTTGGAGCGTTCCAACTTATTGTTTTATTTAGACCTTCCTGCCGTCGACAAGAAACAGCCTCGCAACACACTCGCATTTGCTCCAGGTAGTTGGATACAAAGATTTAATGTACACTCCGGAGCGACAGTCTAGTGTTGAGGAGATACACAAAGCTCATCCAAATATACGTCTTTGGAAGACTCCATCTCTTGAAGAAATGACAAAACAAGCTGTGAAGCCATACCCGTTCAATATCAGCTTCGAAGCCGTAGAGGATACGCTCGGTGCGTTGATGCACAGCTCCGGCACGACCGGTAAGTTCAGCGAAGATGGCGCTGGAAATGATGATTTTCTGACGTTTTGAGAACAGGAATGCCCAAGCCTGTTAAATTCACCAACGGTTACTTTGCCTGCTATGACAATCTAGCTCGATGCACGCCAACCGAGGATGGGAGAACATACCCATTTATAGGAGAGCGAAGGGGTCAGCATCTTGCACCTGCGGTTTTCTTTCACATGTCGGGCTTTTTACACCTGCTTGAGGCTCTGCTACGCAATCTCAAGATTATAATTGTTTCAGAAAGGATGATGAACGAGCGTGCTCTGGCAGAGATTCTGCAGGCAAAGAATCCATATTCTGCAACATTGGTCTCATCTGTCGTGGAGTCTCTGTACAACGCAGGTTCTCTCCCCATCCTCGCAAAACTCGAATTCATAATCACCGGAGGCGGTCCAATTTCCAGATCAGTAGGTGAAGCGGTGTCAAAGAAAGTGTCTTTGATCTCAGGATATGGCTGCACCGAGGCCGGCATTCCGCCCTATGTGGTTTCACAGTTGCCGGAAGATTGGAGATATATCCAACTCCTCCCTGATTGGGGGTTCGAACTGGAACATTATGAAGATCATCTTTATGAAGGGGTTATCAAGAGACGCTCGACGACGCGAGAGTTTAACGGAGTCTTTCACTCTCACCCGCACCTCGATGAATACCGGACCAAAGATCTCTTTTCCAAACATCCAACGAAACCGGAGCTCATGGCATTTGAGGGAAGAGTTGATGATGTCATCGTACTCAGCAACGGCGAGAAGTTCAATCCTTCAGACATGGAGCTCATCATCGCGCGTCATCCCAAGGTCAAGCAGGCGATGATCGTTGGCGAAGGACGCTTCGAACCTGCTCTCATCTTGGAACTTCACATGGACCCGAACAGAGCAGATATATCAGAGAATATTCTGATTGATGAGATTTGGCCACACGTCGTTGAAGCCAACAAGATCACCTACGCCCACGGCCGGATAGTAAAGAGCAGAATTGCCATTGCCGACCCGTCGGTTCCTTTCAAGCTCGGCCCAAAGCATACAATCCAACGACGACATACTATTCAAGACCACACAGCCACCATCGATGGTGTGTACTCCAAGCCAATTTATTCTTACACAAAGGCCCTCCGATCCCAGCCTAGCTTGTCAGAAGTACAGGAGTTTGTGTTGGAAGCAGTGTCTGACCTGCTAGGAACATTCGATCTCACTCTGTCAACAAATACGTTAGATCTCGGAATTGACTCGCTCCACATGCTCCAGGTCATAGCCTTTATCCGAAATACGGTGCAGCAGCAAACAGGAGAAGATGTCCGCATCGCCGCAACATGGCTCTACGAAAATTCCACCGTGGAGCGAATAGCAGATATTGTTTTTTCTCTCATTTCTAGAAAGGATTTCCCGGTGACCCATGACTCGCAAGTGGCTAACGCCTCGAAAAAGATTGAGACGTTAGTCAAAAAGTATACAGAAACCATTCCCAACGCACCTAGAGCCATTCCACCTTCCGAGCCTACGCATTCGGTCATCTTAACGGGAAGCACTGGCTCTCTCGGGAGCTATGTGTTGAGCCTTCTCCTCAAGATACCCACAGTTGAAAGAATCTATTGCTTGAATCGAAGCGTCAACGCTGAATCCAAGCAAAGAAAAAGCTTCGAGAAAAAGGGGCTCGACTTCACTAACGCCAACCACGTATGCAAGTTCTACCAAGCTAGATACGGAGAGTTTCAACTGGGCCTCCCAAGCTCTGTGTACGCTGAGCTTATGTCGTCGGTGGATGCCATCATTCACAATGCATGGGAAGTCAACTTCAATCTCGGGCTAGATCATTTTGAGAGCGTCCATATCCAAGGAGTTCGTAGGCTTGTTGACTTGAGCCTCGAAAGCAGAAGGTTCGCACACATTCACTTCATCTCAAGCCGCGGTTCCGTAGGTGCTTGGGCTCCGGAGAAAGGGCATGTTCCAGAGCAGATTATAGAAGATAGTAGTATCGCGGATGGCCTCGGGTACGGAACATCTAAGCATATCTCAGAGCGAATCCTGGCCAGAGCTGCAACCCAGGCCGGTGTGCCAGTCACTATTCATCGGGTCGGTCAAGTAGCGGGCCCAACCACAGAGCACGGGGAATGGAATAGAAGCGAGTGGCTACCCAGTCTTGTGGTCACCTCTAAGGAAATCAGCCAGATTCCCGAATCCATGTCGTTCGCGCCAATGGACTGGATTCCAGTGGTAAGTGGCTCCTCTACAATGTTGCAAGACCAGGCGTCTGACAGTAATACGACAGGATACCATGGCTCAAATTATCATTGATCTCATAGGAGAACGAAAGAAAAGTGAAGACGGCGTGAGATGCCAGGTCTTTCACTTGAGCAGCCCACAAGAAACGAACTGGTCGTCGCTTATTCCAACCATCCAGACTCGTTTTCCTGCTAGATCAGTGCCTTTTTCAACATGGTTAAAGGGCCTAGAGTCAACTGAGTTGTCTTCAGAAGAAATTGCTCGAAAGCCCGCGTTGAAGCTGCTGGATTTCTTCAAGGGTAGCGCAGGAGTTCAAGGACCGCTTCAGCAACTGTCGACTGATGCAACAGCGGCAGCCAGCAAGACATTTAGAGAACTGAGCCCCACTAGTCCCGAATTGTTTAACCTGTGGCTGAGCCAATGGAATTTGTAGACTTGACTTCAATAGTATCGGATAAATTCAGTGAAATCCTAAACTGCGCATTTGAGACCTATCCGTGACTTGTGTGGATATGATGGGAGCTCAGCCAGACTGTACGATCATTAAATGATTATGATTGCGACTCAAAAAAAAGGAACATGGCGGCAATTAATTATAATAGAAGTCTATAATTATTGTGTGGATCGTGTCATTATCTACATCAATGCCATGCATAGCATCTACTTCAAACTATGCGCAATGTGTGGCCATTTTCGTTCAGGCGACAACCCATAAGGCAAGATAATGTTTGCGCCTATTCATTCCCTTCGTCCATTCAGGGTGTCTAGGATCAGCATGAATCTCTTACGAATAAACATTCTCGTCTTCGGATGTTGTGCTCAGAAACTCTCATTTCCGCTTCCGCATTTGGGATTCGGAAGAGCCTCCCGATAAAAAGGAACTCGCCCTGCTTAGTGTGAAGATGCCCTAAAAATGACCACCATATGCGATTATATCGGCAAAACAGAATCGGAAGACTACCCGGTAGTAACGACTCTGTGGTGCCATTGCCTCCCTGAATGTCAGCATGCATGTGCGTGCTGTTACAACCGAACCACACTCAAAACCAAGTCATGTAAGTGGTCCTTGAAGCCGTCATTCAGACACGGGTATCTTCGTGGACATACTACGCCGCTCATATCTCAAAATTTCACCTGAAAACCAATTTTTGTCTCTGCAATCTTCCACACTAATCATGTCGAAAGTCGCCATTTTTGTAGGCGGAGGTGAGACGACCCCATCTGCTAAAGGTCCCTGGGCAAAGCCATTGACTAAGCAAATTCAACTTTTATAGCGAGAGGCATCGCCTTGACGGTGGCTAAAGCCCTCGCCGCAACGGGCTCTTGGACCTTCCATATTATAGACTTGAATGAAGAAATCGGCAACAAGGCTGCTGCGGAGTTGGGCAACAGCAGTCGATTCTACAAGGGCGACGTGACATCGTATCCCTCAATCGCAGCGGTATTCGACGCCGTCTTTAAGCAGGCTAAACGGCTTGATCTGGTGTTCAATAGTGCTGCGATCTTAGACCGCGCAAACTTTTATGACCAAGTTCCTGGAGATGGCCCACCTCCTGAATTCGACCAAAAGGCCTCGGACGTTAACTACAAGGGCACCGTCACCGTTAGTTACCTGGCGCAACACTACTTCCGAAAAAATCCATCCGAGGTCAAAGACACAAACCTGGTCTTGATGGCCAGCTGCACGGGGTTCTATCCTATTGCTTCACACCCCATCTACGTCTCATCTAAACGTGAGTATTTCCCGTGAGACCAGCGTTCAAGTATTACACATGTGTCAGCAGTATCAGGAGATAACAGTGCTGAATCCCATAGTGCATCCCTCTTCTATCTGCTAATTCGTTTTGTCTAGATGCCGTGCTTGGCTTCGGGCGGAGCATTTCCAGTGTCTGCCACGCCCGCAACAAGATTCGAGTGAATGTGCTGTGTCCAGGCGTCATTAAAACGGACCTGTACTCGAAAGATCAATTTGATGCCACAGCCTTTCCACCTGCTTGGTTCACTTCAATCGACGCCGTGGCCAAGGCAGCTGTCATGGTGATCAATGGAACCAACGTTGCCGACTCTAATGGGAATAAACTTCCGATAGACAAAGCCTGGGGATTGGGGGTTGAGGTCAGCGGTGAGAAGGTGTATTTCAGGGACGCACTTGAATATGGAGACGCTGTCATGGCTGAGCTCATGCAAGCAATTTCCGCAGGGGCAGTCTAGTATGCGGTCTTAGGCCGTAAAGCGAAGCCCACAGGGAAATGGAGGACGAGAGCTTCGGCACGTACAGGATAGCTTTGAAACAGAGTACAAAATCAATTAGGATAGCTTTCAAGAAGATCTTACTCCGTCTTAATGGCGACACAATGTGCTATTATTATTCCAAGTTGTACAATGACGTGTCATAAGTTGTCCTAAACCCAGATTTCTCATAAAGCACATCTCTTTTGCGCACTTGTTCAACGATAATTATAATGTTTTATATATCCTTCCACTTTATGGGATTATTTCAATTTCGTAATGGAGCGTTATTGAGTATTATTCTTTTACAGCCAACCTTTTGAACTTACTTGAATTTGTGAACCTTGGGGTATAAATCCAAAAGGGATTCTAGGAGCTCCTTCTCTTTGTTCTTTATTAAGCTACCTTTTATTACAACCTTATCCAATTTAAGTTTTGTTTTACATATTATATATTAAATTATGCAAAAAAAGAATTAAAAAATCTCAACACTATCTAATTTCTGTATTTACCTCTGGTCCTTTATTGCTAATCGAACTACGAACATTTAAAGAGGTAGAGAATATATGAAACTGGCAGAAAAGTCCGGCAAGTGATGAAGAGATAATTATTCCAGCAGTGCCGTCCTCGCTGAACCTGTTCCACATGGAATTACAGCAAACCATCATGATAATTCAATCACCCTATTGGAATATAAGACCAAAGACAGTAAGGAATATATCTATAGATAGCGAAAAAAATTATGCATAACTCAGGGCACAATAATATTAGCGTTATAGCTATCTAGAAAACTCAATCTCGAGTAATTGAGCCACAGATGCGGGCTACCAGGCCTCTGCACAGGAACCGTAAAGCTTGCATCTACTTTAGAGCAGAGTCAACTCTATCCCTTCCAGGTCCCCTTGTTTTCTCCATTTGCGTAGCTCCATCATATAATCCTCTAAGCCCTTACCCCATGTCGAAGCACGAGCAAGTTTGAGCTGAGCCTTGGGCCCCAATCGAGCCATCTGATCGACCTCGCCTTCCTTGTTGAAGTAACCAGGGGTACAACCAGTCATGGCGGCGCCGGCCGTCGATAGCTGGACAACTCTGGTCGTCCACAAAGCCTCTGCTTTAGCAGACACCTCAATTGCGAAGGGGTACTTGTACGTCCGGCCATTCACTTTCGCCTCTCTTCCCCCGACCTTGGCCACTGCTTGAGCAATGAGTCCAGCGGCATGGGTGGCCATTGCATTAGACGAGTGGGTGAAGTTGGGGCTTAAGCCGGATTGGGTGAGTGAGAAGAAGAATAGGTTTGGAAACCCGTGGGTAACGATGCCATGCAACGTCTTAGGGCCGTCCTTCCAGGCGTCTTCCAGAGAATGGCCATCTCTGCCCTTGATCTCTGCATGCGCAAACCCCGCGGGGGTAATACCCACGGGAGGCTCGTACCCTGTGCTCAAGATGAGGAGATCGATTGGGTACTCGTGGCCGCCATGAAGGAATCCGTTGGCGGCCAGCCCTTCAAGACCGTGTCCGTCAGTGTCAATCAGAGTTACGTGCTCCTTGTTAAAGCTCTGGAGATATTCGTCATGGAAACACGGTCGTTTGCACCATCCAGGGTACCAGGCTTGAAGCTTCTCCGCTGTGTCCTTTGCCTTGACAAGCCTTTTGACTCGGTTACGGATCCTCTCAGACCTAGCCAGATCGAGCTTGTGCAGGTGCGCGATGTGTTCCGGGACCTGTGTTAGAGGGATCTCCTTTGGTGTTCCAGCAAGCGCAGCGTACGACGGCATACTGGTCCACCCGTCGTGGACGAGATCAGCCTCTGCGGGATGATCGGTAACGAATGAATTGAAATTCGTACGTCGAGCATTTTGCCAACCTCGAATGCTGGTCTGTTTTGCCCACCACTTTGGGTCTGTTGCGCACTGGTCGCGTTGATCCACTGCCGAAGGTGTACGCTGAATGACATAGACTTTCTTCGCGGATTTTGCCAACTCGGGGACAACTTGTATTGCTGTGGCACCAGTCCCTAGAATTGCGACCGATTTGTCTTGAAGCTTGTCAAGTTTCTGGCCGTCTTCGCCTCCCCCGGTATAGTTATAGTCCCAGCGAGATGTGTGAAAGATGTGGCCCTTGAAAACATCCAGACCTCGTATGTGTGGCACCTTGGGCCAGCTCAATAGCCCAGGACTTAGCAGAACAAAATGTGCGCGAAACGTACGGGACTCAGCCGGCCTTGATGGATGGGTTGATTGGGCCTTGATGGTCCAATCCTTGGTATTTTTATCCCATGCCAGGTTATTAACTTTGAATCGAAACAGGGCCTTGTCTGTTAATTTGTACTTTGCCGCAATGTTCTCAGCGTGTGTCCGCAACTCGGGGCCGTACGAATACTTGTGCTTCGGCATGTACGACAGCTCCTCCAGCAGTGGCATGTAGATGTAGCTTTCGACATCACACATCAGACCAGGGTATCTGTTCCAATACCACGTCCCACCAAAACCCCCAGCAGAATCCACAAAGCGAATGTCCTTCTCGCTCACTCCCGCCTCAATGAGCCGGACGGCATTTTGAAGTCCAGTATAACCAGCTCCAACGATGACGAATTCATAGCGGCCTCCATGTTCAATGGTAGAATTGGCAGAGTTGGGCATATGTTTCCCAGCCCATGGGTCGTTGGCCAGGTGTTGAAGCTTCTCTGATGAGTCGAGATCGGTGTATTGGTTGCTTCCTTCGGCACGAAGCCGCTTATCGCGCTCGTAGTTATACTTCCCCAATACAGCCTTGATATCTGAGGGCGGATTATGGACATGGTTCACTCTGTCAGAGTCATTAAAATCTGTCGTTGTGGACATTGTGAGTATACTGGGCGATGCGCAAGGAGACGTTATACAATGTACCCAGAAAACTGGGATGCCAAAGGTTGTTCGGTCAAGAAGACAGAAAAAACATACAATTTAATGAAAAAGTGGGCAAATCTCTAAGCATACACGACTTGTATTGTACCATTTCCGGCTGAGATGTAATGCCATTCTAGCGTGCGGTATCACGTCTCCGAACTTCCGATGAAAGACCAAAATCATCTCGCCGAGTATTCATTGCCGGCAAAAGGGTAGGACCTAACTTATTTCTCGGCCCAAGGCTTTTCCGAACGTCAAAGATTTCTCAGGTGATGTGGATCGGAAAACTTCGACCGAATAGTGCCATAGATGAGAATAAAATCGGGCTGTGGTTTGCCAACAAAAGCCCTTAGCGTGCTTAGTCGACAGTCTTTCCAGCTCGTGAAACCATACATTATCCAAGGCCGGACTCCAACTTGACAGTACGAAGAAAAAAACCTGACTGACGAAATGGGCGACTCCGGAGTATCGAATGGGGCAGTGAATCAGGGCGAACCAAGCTCTTACCAAATCCTTGATCAATACCACTCGCAACCGTCACAGATCAAAGTCATTGGAGTCGGAGCTGGCGCTGCCGGCATTCTTCTTGCATACAAGTTACAAAAGACTTTGAAAGACATTAGCCTCACCATTTATGAGAAGGATGCAGGCATCGGCGGAACATGGATAGAAAACCGCTATCCCGGCGTGGCCTGCGATGTGCCTGCTCATGTCTACACTTATCCGTTCGAGCCCAATCCGGAATGGGACTTCTTTTACGCCAGCGGCGAACAGATCCGCCAATATTTCGAAGGCTTTGCGAAAAAGTATGGGGTGAATCGCTATTTCCAGCTCAACTCTCGCGTCAAGAGTGCTGTGTGGGACGAGGAAAAGGGCATTTACAATGTAGAAGTCGAAACTCCCAATGGCCTGCTCAAAGACTGGTGTCACATCTTGATAAATGGAACTGGCTTCTTGAACAACTGGAAGTGGCCCGACATTCACGGGCTTTCCAGCTTCAAGGGCGCAAAGGCCCATAGCGCTAATTGGGATCCAAGCACAAAATACGATGGAAAACGCGTCGGTGTCATTGGGACTGGCTCGTCGGCCATCCAAATTGTCCCTCAGGTACAGAAACGGGCCAAGCACTTGACATCATTCATGCGAAGCGAGACATGGATTTCTCCTCCTGTAGGCGGCCAGCTCCTTGAAGAGCTCAAACAGACGAATGCAGCGGGCAATCAGGCTGCAGCCATGGGACAATACAAGTACTCCGAGGCAGAAAAAGAAAAGTTTCGAAAAGACCCATCCAGCCTGTTGGCGCACCGCAAGCAGCTCGAGACAAGCGTCAACAGTATGTTTGACATGTTCATCGCCGGCTCCGAAGTTTCCCAGCAGGTGGAGAAAATGATGAGAGAGGAGATGCTACGTCGAATCGGTCCCGGGCATGAGGAACTGAAAGCTAAGTTGATTCCAAAATGGCCTCCTGGATGCCGTCGCCTCACTCCCGGAGACGGTTATCTTGAAGCCTTGGTGCAGCCCAATGTCACGACCGTCCACTCCGAAATCGATCGAATCATCCCGGAGGGTGTTGTAGACAGTACGGGCAAGGTCCACGAGCTCGACCTATTGATCTGTGCTACCGGCTTTGAGATAGCATTCGCTCCGCCTTTCAAGCTGGTCGGCGAAGCTGGTGTGAGTATGCAGGATGAGTGGAGTCCAGAGCCTCATTGCTACTTGGCCCTGGCGGCGCCAAAATTCCCCAACTACTTTGTCATCAATGGTCCACGGGGAAATTGGGGATCCGGATGTGTCCTACCCACAGTACGTCTTTCAGTGAATCGCGGTGGTGAGCTCTATTCACTAACCAATAAACCGTATAGCTCGAAGTACAAGTAGAGTATATTCTAAAATTCGTTCGGCGGATTCAAGAAGAAGGCATCAAGTCCGTCCAGGTCAGCGAACAGGCTACTGCAGACTTCAATGAGCACATGGACGTTTGGCATAAGGGTGGGGTTTGGGCAGCGCCGTGTAAGAGGTATGTCGCATCCTGCTCTCGTCTTACAACTGCAGTCCACTAAAGCGCATATTCCAATACAGCTGGTACAAAAACAACATTGTTGATGGAAAGCCATGGGTCTGGGGCGGCTCTGTGAGTGACTCTGTTACATGGGAGGTAAAAAAAATTACTAATGACCAACCACATAGGCTCTGCATTATATGAAAACAATCCGGGAGCCGAAATACGAGCATTTCACGTTCAAATATCGTAATAAGAACATGTTCGCTTTCCTAGGCAACGGCCGTATAGAAGCCGAGGTCAGGAGGCAGATGGACAGACTGGCACCATATATTCGTAACTCGGACAAGCCGTGGGACTTTTGACCTGGATCTGGGTCTTCGACAAATGGGAGCATATCTGAATGAGTGAAATTTTAGCATCAAATGGTAGATACAAATAGAGCCTTCGACATTGTAGAGTCCGTCCGTTAGGTCTACTGCAACAATACCTATGGTAGATATGTCTAGATAAGCTCCAGGATATTTAGAACACACATGTTGTTGGATAATGTATCTTTGTCACTTGCTTTGAGCTTTGCTTGTTTATTTTTATTTGATTTTACTATTAATTTTTAAATTAAACAATTTATTATTTAATTAGTCAATGTTTATTTATTTACACTTGGTTTGTTTTACTTTACGTACTATCTTTGTATTTTTGGATCTCCCTGTCGCTCCTCGTGCCAAGTGAGAAATGCAGCACATAGAGAAGGGTATTTCTCGTATACAGCGCAAAGAACCTCTAACATATCTTGACAACTGTTTCATTAACATGAAGCTATCCTCTGTTGATCTAACAATCATCCTGATTCTCAAAATGATACAACTGGGGCTCCACTACATCTTTTCTGCGAAAGACGACGCGTTTGACCCAAGCCGGCAACACAGTCGTCAACTGAAACTTTGCATGAACCGTCGTCGGCACCGCAAACACATAATCCAGCTCCTCCAAACTTCTCTGCTTAGTCTCAGGCATAAACATAAAGATCCACGACAACGCCACAATATTAAGCCCGGCATAGAATCCGAAACTCCCAGTTGGTGTAAACTGCTGCAACATGCGTGGAAACGTCAGGCCGAGAACTGCAGCCCAGAAATTATTAGTTGCAACGGCCCATGACATCCCGATCTCTCTGTGCGAGAGCGGGAACACTTCTGCTGAGTAGACAAAGGCACACGGGCCTTCGCCAGGGCTGTAGAATGCTACGAAGGAGAAGATGAAGAATGCTATCATTCCTAGGCGAGCGGTCGAGGCTTCTGGGATGTAGAATGAGCACCCGGCGCCGAGGAGGGTGAGGAACATGAATGGGAAGGTTGCGATTAGCAGAGTGCGTCGGCCCCATGTGTCGATAGTGTATAGAGCTGGAAAAGCAAATATGAACATCGTCTGTTATAGTCAGGACTGCCGTGATTTCCGTGGGGTTCAGGGAAATCTGAACCTACCATGCCAAAGCCCCAAGACACTAGAAGTGCGACGATGTTGCTTGCACCAGCTTCTCTAAATATAGTGGACGAGTAGAATGCAATGATGTTGACTGTATAGGTTTAATTCCGGGGCATCGTATCATGAGAGGGAGGATAACTTACTTCCACACATTTGTTGAGCAGTCATGATGATACCCGAAGCTTGAGTGGCGCGACGAATCCGAGGCACAGTGAACAACTCTACAAATCTTGTGATCATGTTATTTTGTTTGGCAAACCCCTCAGCCTCAATCAACTCATCTTCGGCCTTGATCTGCGCGTGGATATAGTACAAATCCCGTGCCGCCTGGAGCGGCGAGTTCCGGAGCCGGAGAAGTGATCTGTATGCTTCTTGATGACGATTCTTCTTGATGAGCCACCTAGGAGACTCTGGGGCAAAATACGTCCCGAGAAGCAGGGGCACGGCTGGAATAAACGCAGACCCCAGCTGAAGTCTCCAGGCTATCTCCCCAGTATTGACAACGACAAGGTTAGCAGAGAAGCCGAGCATGATACCAAAAGCGACGAAAAGTTGCCATGACATTACAAGAGCTCCTCGAATAACGGTTGGGGCATTTTCCGCAGAGTAGACTGGTACGGTGACTTCTTTGAGGCCCATGCCGATTCCGAGGAGGATTCTGCAGATGAGAATTTGGGGCCAGGTCTGCGAAAGAGCTTGTCCGATGGGAGCAAAAAGACTAAAAACCGCTCCAATGAATATGGCGCCTCTGCGGCCTACCAAGTCATTGATTGGGTCGGATAGCCATCCAGCACTATGCAATTTAGCACGAAAAAGACTTCTTCCGCCAGTGACATCTGAATACTTACATCAGCGCAATAGTCATATACGGCGTACTATTAATTGCGCCGATAATCCATGAGTTTCGTTCGCAGGTTCCTGCAGCTGCGCACTCTGGGCCTACATCTGCAATTCCAAAGGCTTGCGGGAAGGAGAGGTTCGCTCCGTTAGACCCCGTTTGGTCCCATCCTTGAATAGCGGCACTGATGGAATTCAAGATGATAGTGAGATACAAGGCTTTAGGGTGTCTCCATTTGTGCTGTTTTTCGGTCCTCAAAACCTCTCGATCGAACTCATCGAGCTCGGGAATGCGGTCGAAATCGTTGGGTGATTGAGCCACAAGGGCACCTTTTTGGAGATATGGTGAAACCTCTGTGAGGCCATGGGTTTGAGCGTATTGCTCGACCTCTTGAAGAAGCCTGTTTTTTGGAATGCCGGTAAGAGGATTTTGGATTCTGAAGGGTTGTTAATGCTTGAGCTACATCCGAGGCTAGGAGACAGCATACTCTCCAGTAACATTATTCGACATGCTAGCCACATGCTGTCGGTGATGGTTTGGCCCATCAGCAACATTGTGGACGTGTTTAGCTGTGTCTTTTTCCATGGTAATGTTGTAAACTGTGATGTTTGATGGCTGGTTTCACTCTGAAGGCAATTGATGATATACACCTTTGCGAGCAAGTATGCTTGAGATGATGAGGGGATGGAAACAAGGTATATATATACCATTTCGGGATGTGACAATGCGGAGAAGCTGGGAAAATGCGGAGTGTATTGAGTCGCAGTGTACGTTGACTTAGATATCCCTTGTGTTGCTGAAATCGAGCACCTCGGTGTGGCGCCGAGCCAATCATGTCGGTTCCTTTACAACCATTCGGGACGAGCCCGAGCACCCACAGACTTACAATTCATAAGCCTAAACGCTCGTCCCGTATATACTACTTACGGCCCGAATGAAGATTTGGAGAACTTGGCCAAGACCGAGACCACCTCGGTGGAAAACCGAAACTCCATGATGCCATACGCAGGTGTGAAGATTAGTGCATATTTACGTGCAGCAACAGAAAAGTATTTGAATGGAATATGTCCTCAGCCCGCTATGTATATCGCTTCCTAGATTGTTTTTCACTATTGACTTGTCTTTGAATGTCATAATGTCTTCAACCATTACGATTACCACTACCGAAATCTTGCAGCGAAAGCCGCAGAATATTGCAGTGAATACCAACCCTGCTCATGGTCTCCATCTAGT
Source organism: Acrocalymma vagum (assembly GCA_028476805.1). Classification (NCBI taxonomy): domain Eukaryota; kingdom Fungi; phylum Ascomycota; class Dothideomycetes; order Pleosporales; family Acrocalymmaceae; genus Acrocalymma; species Acrocalymma vagum. The sequence goes on from JAQGEP010000159.1 coordinate 58,324, forward strand.
TCACCCCGACATCCCTGAACCCGGCCCAAATGAGTGTCTTGTCCATGTCCGTGCAACAGGAATTTGCGGCTCCGATGTACATTTTTGGAAACATGGACGCATAGGAGATATGGTAGTGGTCGGTGAAAATGGACTAGGACATGAAAGCGCAGGTGTGGTTATCAAAACTGGTAGCCAAGTAACCAGATTCAAGCAGGGTGCGTATTCCTTCAAGAGTAGGACAAAACAACTCTAACTAATTTTCTGAAAAAGGCGACAGAGTTGCTATTGAGTGTGGAATTCCATGCTCGTTGCCAACATGCTACTTCTGCCGAACTGGCCGCTACAATGCTTGCCCTGATGTGAAATTCTTTTCCACTCCGCCTTTTGATGGAACTCTTCGCCGTTATCATGCTCACCCTGAAGCATGGCTGCACCCTCTACCGGACAATCTTTCATACGAGGAGGGTGCCTTGCTTGAGCCGCTTTCAGTTGCCATGGCAGGAATTGATAGAGCGAACCTTCGGCTAGGCACCTCAGTCGTCATTTGTGGCGCCGGGCCGATCGGGTTGGTTTCTCTTCTTGCAGCTCATGCCGCTGGGGCAGCACCGATAGCTATTACCGATATTGATGAGAATCGGTTAGCTGTTGCGAAGGGTCTTGTCCCTCGTGTTCGTACCGTGAAGGTTAACAAGGAAGACGATGCTAGAGGGGTGGGGGAGAAGATCATCAATACTTTAAGTGAGGAGGCTGAATTAGTGCTGGAATGCACTGGAGTGGAGTCGAGCATTCAGTCAGGCATCTACGTAAGTGTATTAATATTGCGATTTACTTCGTTTTCATTCCCAAGCTAACGATTAATGCCAGGCGACACGGTTTGGCGGCGCAGTCTTCGTTATCGGGGTTGGCAAGGATTTCCAGCATATCCCATTTATGCATCTTTCATCTAAAGAAATCGATCTCCGGTTTCAGTACCGCTATCATGATACGTATCCAAAAGCTATTAACTTGGTCACGGAAGGGCTTATCGATCTGAAGCCTCTGGTAACTCATCGATTCAAGCTGGAGGAGGGATTGGAGGCGTTTCAAGCGGCTTCTACCCCATCTGCCCGGGCTATCAAAGTGCAGATTCTCGATGATTGATAAAATTATAGTTTCGATTTGCAAAAGACGTTTCGCATAAAGCTACTTTTGAGGGAGGAAACCGTACACTTTAAAACTATATGACGGTCTTTATCTTAATTCTCTTGCTATTCAGATAGTGATTTTTGTATTTATCAATGTACTCCATTGACTGTCATCAATATGGTACACCTTTCAAGTCCCCAGCATACATGTTTGCACGGTGAAATGTAATTGGTCCTGTGTTTTGCGGGGAACACGCTACTGCAGTTTTCAGCGTGGAACATCTTCCATCTTCTCTCCACCACCATTCGGGACCAGACTGCGCTTGAAGCGCCTTCGGTATCAACTCACTTACTACTGAATTTTTTTTCTCTTTTGATAAGCCATATGAACGCGTCATTGCACGAGGCGGCTTCGACGCGTCAAGCGCTGCGCAAGTTGCCAGCATGCAACGAATGCAAGAGGCGCAAGGTGCGATGCTCGGGTGGCGAAAAATGCACAAATTGCAGGCGAGACGGAAAAGAATGCACCTATAGTTCGCCTCTTCTTCGGCTCACTGTGGCAGAAAGGTGAGACCGCTTCCCAGAGGTCTTCCGCATGCTGAAAGGCTAGGCGTCTTCATCAAGCCGAAGCTCAGATCCAGGTCATGGAAAGAGCATGGGCTATCCACCTTCCAAATGTCGATCTCAAAGAAGCACTCGAGCACCTTCGATCAGGGAGAGAAGAAGCTCTTGATACAGAAGCCCGAGGAGTTGAAGCTCCTGCGCAGACCTCAATGCCTGTGTCAATTCCAGCGCCCAACGAGCAGCCCCCAGAAATGAGTCCAACAGAATTTAGCAATGCGGAAGACTATGAATTTGACGAGTCCCAAGACTTTGACAATTCCACTGACGGAATGGGGTTCCTTGTCGCTGAGCCGAACAAGGCCGGATACATGGGCCCTCAGTCAGGAGTCGCGGCCTTGAAATTTCTACAATCGCTTCATCTCCAAGTTCCTCTTCCCCGTTCCAATGCGACGTCATTGGACGAGCCCGACGCTGGTAATTCGCCCTTGGCTTCCACCGCAGACAAGAATCGCTACATGAACGACTACTTTTCAATATATCACCCGGCGTACCCAATTCTTCATGAAGGTACCTTTCGTGCTCGAGCTTCAGGTAATCTTCCATATAATAATTCTGCCCCAGCTCCTCGCTAATGATCAGGTGCGCTTGCAAAACCTCGAGATGGTTCTTGGCCTATCCTATACAACATTGTCCTGGCAATCGGGGCATTTGTTGGAGAGGTCAAGGAGGCAAACAGCGACGTGCCATTCTACAGAGTGGCTCGAAGAAACTTAAACATGGATGTTCTAGAGAAAGGGTCACTGAGCTATGTGCAGGGTCTCGTGCTAATGGCCAACTACCTCCAAAAACGCAACAAACCAAATGCCGGATTCGTTCTCATAGGCATTGGATTTAGCATGGCGTTGGCTATTGGCCTACATCGTGAGTTCGGATTACCCCACTCGAGCCATTTCACTATGGAAATTCGTCGCCGTGTTTGGTGGACTCTGTTCATCTTCGTATCTGGGGCCCAGCTCACACTTGGACGCCCGCCTGTCTCCCTTGTTGGCGTCAATGTCCATCTTCCGTCAAATTTAGATGATCAGGACCTTGCAGTGGATATGGAAATGCTCCCAAATCCGAAGGAAGGACCTACGGTGACATCTTGCCTCATCTCCCAAGTGAAGCTAGCAACTATCGCGAACATGGTTCAGGTTGAACTCTTGACTAATCAGATACCAAACAATGAGAAAGCAATGAGCTTGGACCAAAGAATCTCTTCATGGCGCAAAGAGCTTCCGTCACATTTTGATGAGAAAAATATACTGGACCGGTGGTTCGAGATACCCAAAAGGATTCTTATATGGCGATCTTTCCATCTCCGAATCGTCCTCCATAGGCCAATATTATTTCAGAGAATTACCGAAAAGGCAGATATAGACGTATCGATCAAGGCGATTCACGCCTGTCTCAGCGGCGCAGAAGAATGCGTCCAGTCAATATGTGCATTCGTTGAACTTGAGGAGGAGCAGCCCCGCGGGCTTGCCTGGTATGCGACCTACTGGCTCATCACAGCTAGCTTCGTGCAAGCTACTTGCTATATTTACAGCCCTGCACATGCGCTTGCCACTGTGTGGCGGGAACATTTACTTCGTGCGGTGAGCTGCCTATCCAAACTAGGGACTGCGCATAACATGGCTTATCGAGCTCGGGATGTCCTAAAAAGATTGCTCGGTAAGTCTTATATCTTGAATACTATGAGTATTCTCTAATTAGAATAGATCAAAGCGAAACTTCTGCCCTTCTTGGCGACTCAGTCCCATTAACTGCCCACAATGGACAAGAGGCAGCTTTTGACTTCTGGCAGTCCAACATACCACCTTGGATCCCTCTTCAATATCAACCTTCTCACCGCCAAGGAGACTCAGCATTCGCTACGGAGAGCATGATGTCATTCCCATGGTATGCCCAAGGTTCGACCGATGCCGAACTGCTAGATGCAACAGGTGCCATTATGTTGCAGGGTAATTCGGACTCAGCAGGACCATATTTCGAGCAAGGATCATGGATGCCCGCCTAGCGAGATCCTCTTTATTGTATTATTTACCATTGTAGAAACTCAGATGAACATCATTCCACCATTAGCACAAACTACATCTCCCGTAACCCACCTCGACCTCTCCTCGCACAAAAACGCCACGATATCTGCAACATCATTCGCCGTTCCTGCCCGTGGCGCTGCAGGTGTCTTTTTATTTTGCTCTTCCATTCGCGCTAGATGTACCGGCCCAGCAGCACGATACATTTCCGTGTCTACGGGCCCTGGATTCACGGCATTGACTGTGACGCCATACCTCTGGCCCAACTCCGTTGCCCAAACACGTGTGAGTCCCTCCACCGCAGCCTTGGAAGCTGAATACACAGACTGCGTTGCGAAACCTCCCCGGGCAGATATCGATGATAGGTTTATAATGCGTCCGCCGGGTCTGACATGAGGAAGGAAAGCCTGGGTCATAAATATGACAGCGCGTACGTTGATGTCCATAATCTTATTATAACCTTCAAATGTAATCTCTCCGAGAAGAGCTCCGTCTGACCCGAGGCCGGCATTATTGATGAGGAAGTCCAGATGAGATACAGCAAAGATAGAGAGCGTTTCAGATACGATAGCCTTTGGTGCGGAAAGAGAACTCGAATCGGCTTGAATAGCGTGCGCATGAGTGCCCAAAGATTCGACTTCAGAAATCAGAGATTCCGCAAGGACGGAAGACGATTGCGAAACGAAGGTGAAAGCGACCTGTTCAATTGAATACTCAATAAAAAATCATGAAAGTTACCATGAAACAGTGCACTAACCTTTGCGCCTTGTCTAGCCAAAGCCAGAACGATTCCTCTCCCAATGCCGCGAGCACCACCGGTGACTATGGCAACTTTTCCGACAAGTGACATTTCCAGGTGTATAGTTTAATAGGAAGTGTATTCTTGTGGCGTTGAAGAGATTTCCTCGCCTACAAACGTCTTGTACAGACCCCAATTATAGCGAAAAGCAGAAGCCGATCTATCATCGTACAACTACCTACATGTCGGTGGCCTTCCGACCAAAAAAATTTCGGGTCACGTACCATATTCATGCAACTGAGTAAGTTCCACGAATGCGATGCACCAACCAGAACGCGCAAACGTCGCGCGCCTAGCACTACACTGACGGCTCAACCCTGAGAATCGCCAGCCTTTCTTGTAGGTAGCTCGGAGAGCTACCGAGCCGCATATTACGACGCGTTCTCTTAATACCATGGCACCTCAAGTGCTTGTGCTTGTCGGGCACACTATCTCGGAAAGTCTCCGAGCCTTTTTGCCACCCGCAGTATTACCGTCTGATCCAGACTTTCTAATCAAATGCCTATGTGGAGAATGCGTAATAGAGCCCGCGTTGTTGGGACTAGAATGATAGGTTCTCTGAAGTCGAGCTGAGGCTGCTTAGGCAAGCGGAAGGGTGTTGATGAGTATCAGCGTGCTGTAGCTATACCTATATGCCAAGGATTATCACCATTTGTCATTTAACGTTCCACACAAGTGAGTGAGCCATTAACACATGATCGAAACACTTAATATACGGATTACTCCCTGGATTGAATAGAAAGCGGTAGATTAAATATTTAAGACTAAAATATAATTAATTATTTCTTATTTAGTGTTACGGGTAAGAATGGCCTCCTCAAGAGTAGGGGGCATTTAGAGAAACCACGTGTAACTGGGCAATGTGAGAGCTGCCTCGTTGAAGGGCTGTAGTGAGAGATGAGGCGACTAGGAAGGGGTGGGTAGTTGGGTCATGTGAGGGTGAACGTCAATCGGATACTAGTGATAGGTGCTGTGAGGGGCTTTACGCAGTAGGCTTTAACAGACCAGTGGCTCACTCGCTTGTGTAAAACCTTAACTGAGGTGCGTACGTAAATCTGGCCTCGTTAGCGTATAATCAACAAATGTTAGGAGGCTGAAAGTGTTGTCAACTCTATATTTAATTAGGCAGGTGCACATTCGAGCACTTCAACATCATAGCCTTTCCTCTAGCACTCAAGGGCCACAGGGAGTCCATCGCCGCCAGTCCCAACGATTGGCGTTTATTCTACTGGAGGGGTAACTACTTCTTTTATTTTATTACTCTGCCTATGTATGTTACTTCGTGTACTCTTCTGGTATGTTTATAAATATATTTATTACAGCAATAACTATATTATACTAAACTGTCTGATCTAACATCAAAGCGATGCCACGCAACGTGCAAGCATGAGCCTCCTCAATCCTTGGCTTCTACCTAATATACTAAAGAAACTCTACAGCATCTTGGAAAATCCTTCATCATCATCCTCGTCGCCTTCGGCATCGTCATTATTACTTGAATCCTGTCCTGCAACATTACCAGCCGCGCCCGGATCAGAGAGACTGTTAATCAAGTCAACCCACAACGCCCACCACTTACTAGTTACAGACGGGATACTCTTCGCTCGCCGGAACTCTTGTAAGTCGAGTAGAGAAAGACCTTGGCCGTGCAGCTCAAAAGCTGACCTTGCGGTCGTCCGAAACCTATCGAGGACCTGCAACACGTCGATTGTTCCATATTTTTGTGCAAAAGCTATGGCATTGGTTCCCGATATAGTCTGCAGTGATGCGTCTGCGCCTGCTTCCATCATGACTTCCATGCATGACGCTTGGCTAATGAAGACGGCTAGGTGCAATGCACACCATCCATACTGGTCATACTGCAGATTCACATCCGCTCCCGCGTTGACCAAGAGCCGTGTAGCCTCGACCCCATATCTTACGGTTCTTGAAAGTGGCGTTTGCGAATGACAATCCCGCGAGTTGATGTCTGCATTGTAGTCAAGCAGCAACTGAAGCATACCTGTATCAAGATTTCGGGCACGGGCAGCAAAATGCATCGATGTCCATCCCGAGTGTTCAGCAGCTTTGTTGGGGTCCGCGCCACTCTCCAATAGAGTGCGAACGTTGGCGATATCATTGCGCACAACAGCCCAGTGGAGGGGCGTTCGTCCCATGGCATCGACGACGTCTATGTCTTGTTCAGCTATGCCATCCATGTCTTCATGTTCGCAAGCTGGAAGCCCGAGGACTCTTCGATGACTGTTTGTGAAGTGAAGCTCATTTAATCGATCAGGGTCATTGAACATGGATTTAAGGGTCTGGGCGTCATTTTCATCAACAACTCTGCCCAAGATCAGCTCCCATGCAGTTTCGAAGGATGATAGGTATTCGCCCCTACACATTTATTAAGCGGGTAAATTTACTGCAGCGGCCTCCAGAAATGTGAGCACCATACTGACCTTGCTGTGACATGCTCATGTGGATCAACCCCTCTGCCAACATAAGTTTGCAATAGCTCTAGCATATTCGATGTTGGCGTGTCTAGCGTGAACCACAACGCCGAGAAGCCGTTACTGTCGACATCATATGGCGATGCCTGGCCTTGTGTAAAGAGTAGTTTGATACCCTCAACGTTACCATGCTGAGTCATGGTGAAGATGGGTGCTCCTATGGGAACAACTCGCAATGCCCGTAAACGATGGACATCAATCCCATCACGTTGACTGTAGGCCAGCGTTATGGTCAGCATTCGGCCTAACAGCCATGCTGGAAAGAAGTAGTTGATACGAAGATAGGGTAACCTCCTGCGCTTGCGGCAGAGCCTAACGTCGCAAGGCGGCGTTACCATTGGAATATCCGAAAATTTAACATGAAGCCGCCCAAAGAGGTAGCTCAATGCATCCGAGTTACGAGCTTGTCCCGGTCGGTGGCAAACACAGCTGCACCATGCTGTTTGACATGAGCTAGATTGAGGTCGAGTTGGTCGTGTACTGATGACTACAACAGCTGGGTTTTGGCCTGCTGAAGAATTTCCTCGACGTTGTTGCTTATTCGCAGAAGAGTTCTAGCACCGTTGCAGAGATCTCTCGACACTTTTGCTGACGGCGTCACTAAGCGTTTGAAGCTGATCTTCCACTTTCCTTCCAAGATCCTCCAACACGTGCTGTGCAATTGCGCCTGGAACCGAAGGAGATTACGTCGCCTATCTGGACATGGAAAAGCTACAGAACCATCTCACGAGTTGATTGCGTCTCTTGTGGGGTATCGAGAAGACCCACATCTATTTGAAAGAAGCCTGCAGGCCATGAAGGACGCGAAATGTAAATGTGTCGTAGTAGGAATCGACGGCAATGACCACGACAATTTGCCTATGCTTGAAAGTCTCCAAAAAGTGAGCCTGGGCAGATTCCGAGATCAAGATATGACTAACTTGACACCAAGATCTTCCAAGACACACGCATCGCCATAATGAAGCTGAGAGACTCGGGTGGCAAGAGGTTTTTGCATGCATCCTCCCAGGTGCCTCGAACGGAGCAGGATTCATTCCAGGCTACGTACAATTACTTAAAATTGCAGATAGAGGAAGCTCAAGTATTTGATGGGGAAACTCCCAGCGTAATTTGCTTCAACCAGCCACATGGTAACTTGAAGGAGATACGCACTTCCGCCTGGATGATATCGCTGATAGTTGCGGACTTCCATGGCTCGAAGTACCTGTGGTCCAGCGATTCAGACACCATTATTTAGTATGACACGCTTGCAAAAGGGTCCCGAATTCTCCAGGCCGTACCAAGTGTTGGCGGAGCGTCTGTCTTTATGCGGCTCCATAACAAAGCAGCTTCGGCGATATCGCGCATGGCTAACACAGCATTCACAGCAGATACGTACCTGAATAGAGCGGCGCTTGCGGCGCTGGGGACTTCGGAATGCTTGCATGGTCCTGCCACAGTGTTTAGACTGGAAGCTCTCCGGGATATCTTGGTTCCATGGCATCGGTTTCGATACTTCCGTTGGCAGGAACAATGTGGCGGTCGCTGGGCCCTGTTTAATTCTAAACAGTGCTCACATAATTCAGGTAATCAACGAGGACCTTCAGTACACGATGCTGCTGGCGCAACGGGGATGGGGCCGTCTATATTGGGAGGATGGGTTCATCATGACAAGAGGGCCTGAGACTCTGCGCCAATGGCTGGGACGACGAGTGAGTAACCGACTTCAGTGCTGCCAGTCAACTTCAGATCATGTTGAATCGCTAACGTCAGCCGACACAGCTGCGTTGGAGTCGCGGTATGAATCTCCATCGTTTCCTCGACCACCATACTTGGTATCTCAAGGCCGGTTGGCGATTTGGTATGCATGCCGAACGGGGTTACATGACGTTCTCATTTTCGCCTGGGTGGCGTGGTACGCGACCACTGGTCACCATCTTTTTAAGATTGCAGCCAGTGACATTGTCATGATTGAGGGACTCCCACCGCTGTATAAAGTGCTTCGATGCGCCGAGTCATGGGCCCAACCTCTCTCTTCCGTAGCCCTGTACGCGCTGTATCGCTTTATTTGCCCAAGCTATCGTGTCTATACATTCTGACTCCTCTCGGATCATCTTGGAGGCTTTCATCCATACCAGCTGGTGGAACTAAGCCCATGCTATCCTTGCGTTGGAAGCGAGAGCACGAGAGTCTATTTTTCGCTTTTTGGGTGGCATTGGCTATGGCAGCTGGTGGCAGGGCGCTATCGGAACTTGGGCTGGTGGAGCATGCAAGGCTATTGAGTGTCGGCACGGGGATCGGTGGTGGCTTCTTGGGCCTGTACGCCCTGTTTGGAGCGCATCCAGCCTGGTGAACAACGACGCCCGTGGCGATGCGTTTTGGTAGTTGAGCTCGTAGAAACAAGCGCTTTCGTTCTTGTCTTTAATATATGATTGAGGCGTCCGGGTAGATAGCGACTCACCGCGTCATCACGGCTTTCAGCCTTCAACCTTCCAACCAATCCTTCAGAAACAATCACTGAATACAAGTTTCTTATAGCTTCTACACTTCCTCCCTCTCTCTTCGGAATGAATACCATGCCATACCATATTTTACTTTTTTTTTTAACAAAAAAAAAAACAAGGGTACATCTTAGTAGCGCTTACGTCTACGGTATAACTCAGTGAGTGAGGACTATCAACGATTGGACGATAAAATAAAGTAATGGGTATATCGTGCCGCTGCTCTGCTGTGCTTGGTGGGGTCTTGAGGTGGTAATCCTATTATGTACGATTTTGCGAGAGATGTTTGTGAGTGTTATGGTGAATGTGGGATGAATTGTGCCTACAGCATGCGCATGGCGTTTAAAAAACAATGCTATACATGTCCCACGTGGGCGGTTTATTCCTCACTAGCGATGGGGTCGTAACTGGGCATCCATGCACACACAACTCATCACAAATACCCATTCACCCGCAGAATTGAACGGAAATTTCTATTAAGCTTAAATAATCCATGTCACGCTTTATCATACGAGCTTCTAGACTCAGGCGTGTATATGGCAAGGGGAGCACAAACCGCTATCCCTACTCCTCTCTCCACCTCCCCTGCCTCCACCCTCGTCTCTACTAATATCCCCTCTGCACTCGCATTATCGCCTCTAAACCTATCACCACTATCTCTCAACTCCGTCCAAACCCTCGCCTCATACCCCGGATCACCAGCATATTCTCTATACTCGACACCACGCTTCGCCCCCGTGATACTACTCCTCGCATACGAGTTGGCGGGATGATTGGCGCTGTTGTGGCGGTTGAGCGCTAATGCGTAGATGGTGGGTGTTACGGCTACGACGGCGGCGAAGAGGGCTTCGATGGAAGCCCAGAGGGTGTGGGAGCGTTGGGTGCGCGAGTCTTTGCCGAGGGTGATGCGGACGGTGGAGATGGCGATGAGGAAGATGCCGATGCTGAAGAGGAAGAGGATGCGGAGGCGTCTTGGGTGTGTTAGATGATGTGATAATAAGAGGTTAGGTGAGGTGAGGTGGTGGTCTTGGTGCTAGACTTACTGATTCACTGGCAATTTGGCGAGCAGAATGACGTACGACGTAACGATAATGAGTAGGGCGTCCGTCACAATGTTGCTGATTTCGTACGTGTACAGCCATGTGTTGCCGACGACGCAGGCGCCTGGGTCCGGATGCAATTGCCAGTACATGGAGAAGGACGGACATTCGACGAAGACGGTGACGAGGGATGCGACGAAGGTGGATGCTAGGATTGCCCAGAGGGTGTAGAGCAGTTTGCGCTCAAAGGGCATGTTCATCATGATTTTGGCGAGGAGGTCGAGGACGGCCATTTTCAGGCTCCAGAGGCTGGGGTGGTGGTTAGGATAGACACAATAATATGGGGTCGTTGTGGGTGGAGTTCATTCATACTCACAGGCATATTAGGAGGGAGCGGGTGAGGAGGATGAGTTTGCTTCCGATGACTACTTTTTCGGCTTCGGCTTCATGGCCAGGCTGGAGAAGCACGAGTCTTCTTTCCGGCGGGAGTACTGTGTTATGTGTTAATAATACATATATAGATATACATGTGCATTACCCGATGAAAGATTCTGATTGTGTACACACCTCTGGTAGAGCCGTACAACATCAAGAAGTGGCTCGCAATGACCCTCGCTAGAATAAAGACAGCCGCGCTCAGACACCAGTAATCGCCGTGTGTAAACCGCTGGCGTCTCAGGGCCCGCAGAGCCAGTCGGGTGACGAGCAGGACGACGGACAGCATCAAGCAGGCCCAAGTGGAGACGGTCGACTGGGAATCTGTCGCCATGCTGGTGGGAACTCAGTGCATTGCAGGCCGACAGCGACGCCGAGAGAGCAGTCGCAAAGGTCGGGGTCGGACAGTCCATTCGCGTTCTTCATATAGACAGCCTCGACTCAAGTGACGGGACGGGTCGGGGCTAGAGTACGTAGAAAACCAAGAAAACCAGCGACGCCATCTGACATGCGTTGCGCAACAAGGCGATTGGACGAGCCGGCGTCCGTGGCGAAGAATGCAAGACGGCGCCCTGCCATGACGCCGTGGCATCGCCGAGGCCTACCGAGCGCTCGCCGTTGGAATGCTCGCCATCCAAGCCTCCAAGCCACCTTGCCTCCTTTGTGCGTTACCGGCCCATCTGCCATGCGGGGAAATTCTGAGGCTAAGGGGGGGTTGTGGAGAGCGATTTTCTCCTATGCCGTTCGCGTTCGGCTAGAGTCATGTCATTGTCGTGTCATGGGCCTCCTTCTCGATCCAGGGCCTCGTTCCTTGGGCTCGAAACTCTAATGAATACGGGGGAGCCTAGGGACAAGTACCTTTTCGTCGAGTGCTACCGATGGAACTTGTCTTCAGCTCAGCTCGCGATTACTTAGTACTTGTGGTACTGCCTATTGACCGCTTACCTAGGGGGTGGCCATGCTTGCCTTTCTACACAGACAGCCATGGTTACTAATAGCCTAGAATATCCTTGCAAGGAGAGACTCTTTGTGATGAGCACATCTCCTGCGGCGGCGGTGTGGGGGGGCCAATGCGCACAATCATATATGCTTACCCCCGGCTTGACAGCTGCCATCCATCTGCCATCTGCCAACTGCCACAACCCTTGCAAATCAACCCACACGTTTCAGCAGCGAAATGTCACTCGCCTAAGTGGTAGGTGGTACTGCACTGCGAATCATATCGCGAGTCAGAAAAATTCATCGAACTTTATAGGCTAGCTGCTAAATAAAAATACCTGCTGTCCCACCCCTACTACCACGTTTCCCATTGTCCGGTTCGCTGGGCTGCACACCTTGGTACGGTAATCCGTCCCAGGCAAACGTATGCCTTACATGCATTCTATATGAGTTTTTCCATGACTGCAGTCGCGTCTAATGATTAGTATCCCTGCGTGCATTCAGATATCTTCATCGGAATACAATCAGCGCCTTAGCTCTTCTCTTCACCGACGTTTCCGTTCTGCTGCAAATGCCAAAGTCACGTGAATCGAGACCCTCGTGACTGCCTACTTCTCTCACGTGCGTACTTCTCTCCCACCAGACGTACTCGCATATCCAATACATCGAAATAATCGTCTCTGCAGTTCTAATTGCTCCACGACTGATAATACGAAGACTTGAGCGCATTCGCATCTTCTCTTCATCGCGCACGCTTTCGATCCAACATGTTCTCGCTATTCGCCTGCTGTACCATTCACAATACACACGCACTGCAGGCGTCGGCGAGGTAGTAGGTAGCCAGGAGACGCCTTCGCTGACGTAATTGCTGCGAGAAGCGACGACGACAACGCCACGTCCTAGATGGTTACAGCCTTGTTGTTCTTCAACACCTCCACCGTGTGCCTGAAGGCTCCATTTGGCTACCATCGCCATTCCCGAGCTTCATATCTTACAACAGCGGCTCGACACAATTCAGGGGTCACTATAATGGGAACCACAGTAGCAGTGATGGAGAGCAACCTCACTTCATGACGAGGCCGCCATCGCCTTCCACCGGTGAACACATCAACCCCGTCAGGAGAAAGGCTCACAGGCATTTCCAATCCAGGCTAGCGCCGCAGTTTCCGCAACATTCGGGACCACAGGACTACTCTGCGTAAAATTCTCCAGAACGTCTCCTCATGGCCATTGCTGAGGATACACGTCCCGATTTTAATGATAGCGACGGCTTTGGGATGCGGTGTCAGGGCCTCCGTTTCAGTAGAGACGGGAAGGTTGTGAGTCGAATGCGTAGAGGAACACAATCACGTAGAAAGAAAGGGCAAATACAGAAGGGTAGAACCACACTCTGCGGAGCCTACGGCTTATATCATAGAATGCTTTGGAGACGCCTCTCAGAGCTGGAAAGGATACTGGAATACGACTAACCTGGGTAACGGAACAAAATTTCGTCTCGGATCGCACGGCCACTTGAAGATACTACCAAGATCAAAAGATGGGTATTCAATTTTGATAGAATGGCAGCCAGTCCTGAACGCGTGGGCAAGGACCTGATGATAGGGATTAAAGAGAAAGCGCCTGGATCGAGCGGAGACAGACGTATATTGAAGGGATATTCTAGAGCTCACCTTTCCCTTATTTGAATATTTTCAGTACTAAGAGGGTTGCGAAGAAGGCAGCTAGTTGCTTGTAGGTGGGCGTGGCTCCTGGTCTTCTATCTTGCCTAATTCCCCCTCTTCTTCTTGCCTTTTCTTCTTGTCTTAGGAATGAGGGCGCGTGGACTATAGCTATTCATCAACAGTGATTCTACCTCGCCCATACACATCAATCTTCCTAAGACCAGTTCTCGAGAAGCGGTTGGCAGCTTTGGTGGTGATCTATGGACCATAATACATGGCCCCTGGCTGCTTCCAAGTGGGGTTAAGCTATTTTTGGGGGCAAGCACGGCCAATCAACAGCAGCCACATGCGTTAGGCAGCCTCGAATAGAATCAGAACGCACCTCTCCTCTCGTAGCACATCCCATAACACCTTACCACCAACAAGAAATATCGGAAATAGCTGTGGGCTCATTGCGATACCAAGACTCAAAACAGCATCACAACGCCGCCATGTCCAGCTATCGAGGGTTCCTGGACCTTCCGTCGCCCCTCAGACAACGCATCTATGAATATGCTGGGATAACTGGTAAAGTAATCAATCTCAATTCGTGGCGGTGGAATGAAGTTTTTGAAAGGGAAGAGGCGGAAGATGAGACCAACTATCATGAAAGCGTTAATCACCAAATCACCGGTGAGAATTTCAAACCAACATGTTGGCACGACAGCGCCGATGTCCTCGTGAGACGCGAGGAGTATTTCCCAGTAAGAGAATACTGGGAGTGCCTACGTCATGGCAAGCGAAATTATGAGCCTTATAATGGGGCTTATAATAGATGTGACAAAGAGGATTGCTTCGCCTGGGACAGCTGTTTTGCCTTGCTGTTTACATCTAAGCAAATATTTTCCGAGATTCGAGAAAGAATTTTTGAGCAAAATTCCTTTGTGGTAGACCGAGGCCATCCGCGAGGATTCCAGCCCTTCATGGCTCTTGGCCAGTATGCTATTCATCGCCTGACGCATTTGACTATCCGCTTGGATGGCGAGCCGCCTAAAGTTGTTGACATGTCCTGCCATTGGGCAAGAACGGCGGATCTGCTACCTCTCAGGCATTACAGTCGACATGGAAAAAGGGCCTACAAAGAATGGAACTCGTTGGTAGCACGTATGCGGGATTGTTCTATTGCTCCCCAACGCCTCAACTTCTTTTTGATCGCATCAGTCCCGGATTCGAAAGAGGCCAAACTCATTCTCGAGCCTCTCGGGTCCTTACCATCATTTAAGAGCTGTGGAATATGGCTCAATCAAAAGCCAGTATCGGAGCTGCAAGAGCTTATTAAGAATACTGCAACACGGCTGACGACACTCAAGGGGGGAGAGGCCATGACCGAGGTCAAGAAAATTTCCCCTTTTCACTACCTAGATCTTCCACCAGAGATTCGTTTACGCATCCTCGAATTCAGTGATCTTTGCGACTCGGCTCATCTTGAGTGGAAACCTATCTCTTCGCTATTGGATCGAATCGCTCCGCGACGGCTACCGTCCTGTAATTGTTACGCAGATTTGGGCTATATCGACAAATACCTGCACTTTGAAGATTGCGAGCGGGAGCTTGCAATCTATCCACGCGATACTAGAAGTGGACTTGAAAAAGAATACGGCGATGATGTACATTGTTGCATCTGTATCCGTGATGATTGGTTTGATAGGGGACTTTGTTGCAAAATGAAGAATGACCCTCACATGTGCATATTCAATTGCTCGAACCATTCAGCTCAACTCATACCGCCTAAGCCACAAACTTGGCAGCCTTATTGTCACCCCCTCTTCTTAGTGAGCCGCCAGGTGCGCCAGGATGCCATCCCAGTTTTCTTCCAGAGCCGACAGCTGGTTATCACAGCAAGACTCTCTCTACCCCTTCGGCACCTCAAGCGCCATGCCGATGATTTCTGTCTATGGAAAAACCGGATCGTACTTCCTCGCACGGAACTATCGCTTTTCGTATCAGCCATGCCAAAAGATGCGTTACGCCATATAAGACGGCTTGAGTGGCTCATGCCAGCTCCGGAGAGTTTTCGAAAGCTCTCAAAGGCAGCATATTTCGACTATCTTGACACCATCGAGGTTATGATCCAAGCGATGACTCTCTCGAAATTGACATTAGTCATCAATTGGCGGATTGCAGGAGACCTGGATCCAGAGTACCGGGGTTATGGCTACGACTTTGTGTGGCCTGTACGAACAAAGCATGATGGTTCTGTATATAACGCCATCCTGAACCCACTATGTAGTCTGGGTGAGAATGGATTGAAAAACTGCTGGGTGTATTTGCGGAGGATCTGGAAGAGGAGGTACGACGAGGGATTTTGTCTTGATATGGATGAAGCAAAGTGGGAAAGGAAGATTATGAGAAACGATAAGTACAATGCTTTTGAGCATGGGAAGCAGTTACTCGAGCGGGTTGAAATAGCAACAGTGGGGGTAGACGTCCCCCAGCGATTATCCCAAGAGTATAGATTATACCGCGAACATTATCCATATTGGAATTGAAGGAAAGCTTTGCAGCATCGTAGGGTATAGCTATTTTGCGTGGAAACCTGGCAATATCTTTGTTTGAGGATCGAAGAGGACGCTCTATTCTCCAATCACGGCGTTACAGTGATGAGATCTTTAGCTTCAGAGGAGGTCATACAGCCTTTCAGACGGTGCTGGAAGACGCTGATATTGCATTTAATGGGGCCACCATACTTGGCTCCTACTCCGACCTGCTGCTACGCTTCGGCTTTAAAATGCTCACTGGATCACAAATGATATAATTGGATAAGAGAGTCAGAATAAACAATGTGTATCGATGTGACCATATATCATGTCAGATGAATCTTACAAGATTCAGCTGCGTCACTAGAGGTACAATTATGCGAGTACACTGCGCTCTTGTATCTTAAGTATCAAAGATCGACCATGCGCAGAGAATCTGCAGCGATCGAATACTTGAACGCCTTAAAAGCATGATGATTATTACTCCAGTACGGCCGAAAATAGGCGGGTGCGTTTATAAACTACCTCAAAACGCTCATCTAAGGTTTACATTGGGAGGAGCAGAGTTTGCTTTGCTAGTATTGGACAACATCAGTGTTTCGCCCGAGTGGCAATACAAACAACGGGTTTTGTGGATAATCGCATGGGTTTTGCATGGTTTAAGAGATAGATTAATTCATGGAGTGTAATGATTGAAGACTAATGCCCAAAAAGGTCATGTTAATAGTAGGGGTGTTTCTTATTAGGTGTGACTAAAAAACATAGCGGGGATCTGAATGGACACTGTTTGCTTTTCGTGGGTAACATGTAGTAAGTCCCGTCTAGTTTATTTAGAAAATAATCTGAATCTGTTTGTAGATATCCTGATTTTTGTCGTGGAGGTTTAGTTCCTTCGACTTGTTCGGTAATAGGTAGAGTTACTATACGCTGTGCATTCATTCTGGTATCTCGAAGTCATTTGTTTCTCTGAAAAGAACCTCACACGCTATGGCAAAGCCGACGCTATGCTCCGTCACCGTAGCGCCACCTCCCTTGCAACGAGAATCTGACGTTCCACGCTCTGCTAAACGCGAGGTTGGGTCATTGCCAGCAGAAATTCGTGCAGCTTGCCCACCCAACAACTCTCTAGTCCCGCCAAGCTTTATCCCAGAACAGTAATTTTCCTCTCGTAGAATATCAAAACGAGGGGTACGAAAATCATGCACTAAGATCAAACAGTACCCGTCCCAAGTTTCGCTTGTGTGTTCCTGCACCGAATAAGGAAAACAGGAGAGATGGATGCAGCAGCAGCCAACGAATAGGACTACAAGTACTTGTGTCAAGGCGCCCAAAGATACCAGGTCATCGCTACACTACACCACGTAATTGGCGTTGATGGCTTTTTGGCGCCAACGCTGCCCGTTGTAATGGTTTGGTTGGGGGCGGAAATGAAAACGTGAGACGTGAGTATTTACGGTGGTGGTATCCCACTCCCTGTCCCGGTCGACGACTCTATACACATTCTTTTACCACTAGGTACTTCTCACCAGACCCTTCTTGTGGTTTTCCGCTATGGCGCTGGCGCATGATGAGCCATATCCAAGCCCGATCGAGGCCGATGCCAAAAGCACTTCGCAGCAACCCAAGCGGACCTTGAAGCCACACGTCGCCTACATCATCCTACTATGCTCGCTCGTCACCATCCCAATGATAGCATTCACCATTGCCCTCCTCAGCGTCATCTTCGTAAACCTCGTAGACTCAACATCCTGTCTAAACCCAGACTTATGCCCCGGACCCACCCTCATCAACGCAACGAGTAAAAACTTCTACTACATTGGATTCCCGGCTGCGCGGCTTGCTTTGATTTCTTCGCTGTCCGGGTCGATTAGTCTTGCGTTGGTCGGCGCGCTTATGGCCATGTATGCGTTCGTGGAAGCGCGACGGATTGTCAGGTATTCGAGTGCGTCGCAGGCGCAGACATCTGAGCAACACTCATCGTTGAATCCGTATCAATTCAGTATTTTGATACGGGTTCTTAACGCGGATCTTCTCGCGTTGACGGAACTAGGGGTACGCAGGATCAAAAGTCTTTGCGGGCGCTCGGGTGGGCGAAAAGGAAAAGTAACGGATGAATCGAATAACGTGCTGCGAAGCAGTATTGCGGTATTCATGTTTTGCGTCTTGGGAAGGTATGGAAAGCACAACCATGAGGTCTGTATAGCAGTCATCTAACACGACTGATTCACAAATAGTGCCCTCATCCAAGCTGCCGACGCCTACTTCCACATCGTCGCCGAGTCCGTAAACCTCGTGCAAATCCACTCTCAACAAACTTCAGACCATCGCTACAGCAGAGGCCTTGCAACGTGGTGTTTGAACGGGGATTCCGTCGGATCGTCTAATAATCGGCACTTCTGGAGCTGCGCATTGCAATTCAACGAGACCGCAAACATGTTGGTGTTAAGCAATACCACCGAAGTCTCTGCCGTCATGATAGAAAAATCAACGCAGTCCAAGATCCTGAATTACACCGATGCGGAAAACGTGCAATACAGCATCATAGGGCCGCATGGGGTCGATTTGGAAACGGATTGGGTAGGCGACACCTACGGCGTTTCCACGCAATGCTCTGCACTACCGATAGATGCATGTACCGTGGGCAAGTACAATGGCAGCGGACCACCCGTCGTTCCATTCGACTGTCCCCAGTCTGTTACTGGATTCGAGATGGCTGGAAATATCACTCCGCAGCGAGCGTTCGGCCACTACCTTGATTCGCACCGGTATCTGAGCGAAGCCGACTACTTCGACGCAACTACGATCCCAGAGCTAAACGAGACGAATGCCAACGCTACATACCAGCTAGCAAAAACACTAACGGACGACGACGACAACGAAACATTTCGGAATCCCTGGCGCTGGGTAAATCTCGCGCCATTGTATGATGATCTGCGCAACAAAAATACGTCAATGTGCCAGGACACACGGAATTGGAACCCGTTTCTGGTTGGGTGTGGGGGGTTGATGGTGTTTTGTAACACGACAGGTACGTCGCGGCATATTATAGTAGAGAAAAGAAAACTCACCAGACTGGCGAGACTAACGTGAATAGTGTGGGACATCACCTACGGCGCTATAAACCAAGAGGTGGTCTGGATCAACAAAACCAAGAGCAACGGAACCGTCGCAGGCATTGCGAGCATGGCAAACATGCCAGCATACGCTCTCGTCCTCTCCGAAGCCGAGCGCCTCGCAAACATAGAAGCCGACTCAATCGAGAGCTACGTAAAGCTCTACGAGTCTGAATCAAGCCGCTACATCACCAGTCCGCTCGCCACTCAGACGAGTCCGAGAGCTGCGCGACTAGTCCAAAGACGCAAGTCACAAGTCGTTACCAAGTTGCCCGTCAGCGCTCTCTGGGTCCTAGTCACGGCAAATCTGCTCTTCATGGTGATAGGCATCACGCTGGCTGTATTGGCGCTCATGTCGGGCTCTGCGGACGTTCACCAAGTTAGTAGCCAGCTTGGGATTTCCGGGCTTGTTACGCAGTTGTTTGGAAGGCAGGATTCGGGGAGAGGTGTGAGGTTGAGCTCGGACCTTCTAAAGGATATGGCTGTGGGAGACGGGGCGTTGAAAAGACGCGTTACTGTTAAAGTAGCAGACAAGGGGAATGTGCGGTTTGAGTTATCAAGATAGTGGGGTGAATACATCAAGCGGTCGAGTAGATGTGTCTCAAATGTGATGAAGAATAGTCCTTCCGCAAAAGTTTTCACATGTTCTGTTTTCTTTCTGGGTGTAATCACGAAACGTGCAGAGTCATAGAGAGATATAGAGTAACGGTGATAATTCTTCTCTTCTTCCTATCTACTCACACTCCATCCACAACCTTTACAAAACACCCCAACCCACGCGACAAAGAAGCCAGTGTACACCATACACCTCCAATTATCCCTCAATCTATCAGAAACCGTGCCTTCAAATCATCGATTCATATCGTAGACATTCAACACGATCGACATCTTTATTCCTCAATTCACGAATTCCAGAACGGATCAAGAACGATCACTCGAGATGCTTCGCAGAGGTTGAGTCCCGCAGTGCCCACCTTCAACGAGATAAGCATATTTGTTTCATTAGCCGAGGCCATGAAGTTGTTCATTACTGTGTTGATGTTGCGCATAGCCATCGATATGTGCGTATCTCTCTCAGCTGGTCGTTTGGCGGAGAGTGCGTGCATAGACGTAGGCGTGGGTGTCTGGCAGAGGTGGCTGCATTGTGGTAGGAGAGCGAAGAACGAATAAAACAAATAACTAAATAATTAGTAGAGGATATGAAATAAATTCCGCTGACGACGATAATGATGATAATGGTGGTGGTTGACTAGCACTTGTCGTCATAGCTACCCTCTTGCCGCTCGCCTAGCCTACCACTTACAAAATGCAGATAGCACGCCTTACACAAAAAAGTGGACATAGTATTACACCAGACGGTGTGTAGATTCAACATCTCCACCATCCACAACGCACACAGTACATACACATCACCACATCACGCACACAAGCGCTCAAGCAGTACTAAAGCACGACAAGCTAGACATAGTAACTTGATTTACTTTTTTTTTCTTTTACATTTCATATCGATGCAGCGCGTATCCTATCATGCCGCACGCGCGTCTGCTGCCAAACTGTGCGCAGCTTATCCCGCGTCTCGCGCTCCAGTGTCTCCATCTGCGCTTTCAAATTATCCCGGGAGTCTTGTTCTAGCTTGTTGATTTGCGCTTGGAGCTTCTCATGTGAGCTTCGCTCTAGTAGCTCTACTTGCTCTTCTGCCTCGGCGATGATGTCGTTGGTTTTGTCTTGGAAGGCGCGTAGCTTGTCGTCCATGTCTTGTTGTGCCTCAGCGAGGGTGTCGTTGGTGCTCAGTTAGCAGTCGAGTTTGTGGTTGGCGATGATGTCGAGGAATTCGTCGTCAGTGGTGGTGCGGAGGAGGTGCGCTTCATCGGATGTGTCGGCGCAGATTGTGCGGAGTTTGGCTTCCACGTAGCTGGCTGCGCGGGCGGTAAGGAGGGTGCGGAGCGCGCGGAGGGTAGACGACGGGAGTTGTGGGGTTGCAGTGGGACTTGGAGATGAGTTGAGTGGATGTGACAGTGTGGGAGGAGGCGTGCCGGAGAAAGAGTGGGGTTGATTCATGAGTTCGGTGAGCATTTCTGGCAACATTTCTTTCATTATTGGTCTGATGGCTGCGGCGAGAGAAGTATGTAAATGATCAGCGATAGGGGAGAATGGCGCTTTCGGGCTCGGGATGGATGCCGTGGTAGTAGTAGCCTTTTCGGTGGGCGATCCTACAGGTATCAACAATGGGGAGTAGAGAACTCGTTTGGACGGCGGCGAATTTGATGAACTCGTAGAGGCTGCCTCGGTTACACCGTATGTGTCAGCGAATGTTGGATGGTATGCTGCTCTGTCCAAGTATAAAGCTTACCTTGTCGGGGCCTTTTACCGGCTGTCTCAGCATACGAAGGCGGGCTTCCGTTATTTGAAGCATTGTCCTCAACAGGAGTGAAGACTGTCCAATCTTCCAGCCTGCGTCCCTTCAGGTTTCTATTGTCGACAGGGAAGGCGCTGTATCGTTGTGGCTGGCTGACGACATCTACAAAAGGTTGCTGTCGGGCCGGAAGAAGCCACTTCCAGTCGAACAGTATTGTCACTTCGGTGGCTTTGGCGAGATTCACGAGCTGATAGAAGGAGGTATAGTGATCATACTTGGGCGCGATACTTTCCGCCACGTCAGGACATAGGATAGGACAAGGGTTCACGAGGTTGAGAGACAGAGCCTTGACTTCAGGGCGTGTATCGCGCGCGATCTGGGCCAGTTGTGTTGGTAGGAGGGTCCTTGTCGCAGCTTCGCAGGAGGGTGTGCCAGTGACGAGGTTATCAGCATGATATAGGAGTACAAAAGATTGCTCATGGTCGAAGCCATCGATGTGAATCCGGCACTGGAGAGAGAATGTAGCTTGCAAGTCATAATCGCTGCGTTTGACTTGAAAAGTGCATGGCAAGAGTGGTGGTGAGGATGAGGATGCATCATCATGTTCTGCAACTGCGACACAAGCCAGAGCGGATATGCCACCACGGCGCAGGAGAACATGTGTCATTCTGTATTATTAGCTGGACTATCTAACCGCTACTTACTGCGACAGCGTGCAGCAACATGGCCCCCCTCCGACGCAGAGAATGATTGCAACACTCCACTGACAGAGAGCAAGCAGTACGCCTCCGTCTCAACGTGTCTCTGACCGCGTATCCCACCGTGGGATCCAACCCAACTAGTGTCTGATTGAGAAGCACCCCTCTACTTGAGTGTCACCGGGCAAGCCAGCGGGCACGCTCGGAAGCGGAAACACGCTGTGATTGCCAGCAACTAGGTAAGGGCCTTGCGAGATTTGCAAGGATGGTGAACGCAAGCCAGCCTACGAGCGGGCCAGGACAGTGGTGATAAGGACGAGGACGAGGGCGAGGGCGTGACGCTGGTTGCTTCTTTGCGATGGTTACCAACCGGGCCTCCAGTGGCTGGCCGCGAACCACCCCTCTTAGCGCAGGCAAGCCAGCGGCTGGGTCGAAACCGAAGCACGCCGTGATTGCCAACGTGTGGGAAAGAGGCCTTGTGCGATGCGCAAGGATGGTGGACGGAGCGCAGTCTACGGGCAGGCAGCCGGCGGTGATATTGGGGTTGCGAGTTATTCGTGACGTCGTTGGTAAGTTTGTGAGTAGGAGAGTGAATGGGGTGGTTTGTTCGTTCGTGAGGTGTTCTGTTCGATCGTTAGGTCGTGAGGTAGTAAGGTCGTGATGTTATAGATGAGGTCGTAAGAGAGGAGAAGATACACAAAGCGGGAAAGTCGAGGTTGGATAGCGCACTGGCCAAAGCGCACGTGACTATTCAATCACCCACACCGCATCTAAACGCCAAAAACCCAACGCGAAAAAGGAATCGTACCTAGCTAATAGAACAATAGCGAAAATAACCAGGAAGCAAAAAAACGTCAAAAGCATACAAGAGCAGGATTCGCTAGTGATCACCCACCTAACTACTAATCCGCCGATACACTGCTTAAATATGGCTGAGCGGACGGAAAGCCTTGTATTCTCTTATTTGCTCAACCATATTCTGCCCAGTATTCAATGTTTTCCGGAACCTGAGAACCGTGCCAAGATATAGACTAGTCCTAATTAAGAAACACTGCATACAGGAGCGTGAAATGGGTAGGGCAAAATGGATATACTCCGAACCTCAAACCCTTGATTCGTTAAAGAGCACCCCCATAACATAACCCCAACCAACCAGTTGATGCCCCAACCCCAAAACCCCGCTGGTCTTCTGGTACAATCTCTATCTCCGGTTTGGATAGAGAGAGAATGGAACTTCCGTATCGATTGTTCGGAGACCTTTATCTTGAAGATCCGGCCATCCATCTTCGTCACCTTGAACTCACACGACTGCATGAAACAGAGCCCTATTTCAAGGAGCTAGAGACCCGTGTAAGCTTAGAACAGGGTAGGCGAACCTCTATGTATGCCGAGAGCTTTCTGTACCCAGTGGTAGGGCTGATGAATTGTATGCAGCATGTAGAACAGGTGACGAAAATCGCGAATACCTCAAGCAGTTCACCCATTTGACGAGAACGGAGCCATTCCTATTTAACCCACCCCGAAGCGCGGACGAGCTTTGCTATCCTTCTGGTGATTTGATGGCCAAAGTCGCGGCACACCTGCACAACCCATCATTCACCGTACACGATCTTCGAAACCGAGAGACTGCCGATGAGACGAATCCTTGCATATGGATCATCCTCCAAAGTGGAATCACATCCCATAATTCACTCATATTCGATCATCTGGCAAGGCGAGACGTTGTTGATGGTTTGAAAGAGTACGCCAACGACGTCTTAGATTGCCATGAGGAATTCATTTCAGGGCTACGCAAGCAAATGGGAGCGTATGTTGAAATTGTTTTCGGGGCCGCAACAAGAGACAGAATGCATAAAACTCTCGATTTAGAACCTTTTTCGCTCTGGGGTCATCATGCACATACGCCACTTTACTTGGAATGGGATTATACTGATCCCCAGGGTCAGAATAACACCCACCCCCCTCGATATCAGCCCATAGGAGTAAAGCGGCTAAAGAGATTCATTCTATTTGCGCATCATCCGCAAGCATTCACATTTCCTTGGGGATCTCGCATGTATGGAAAGCATCAAGACCTTGTTATGGATGTTGCGTCCAAGCTTGCACAGATAACCGTTAAGGAGAGCTTTTACTCCACGTTGAAGTACATCAGCAAAACTGAACACCTTAAACTTGTCTATGAGAACAGTTCAGAAAGCCTCATCCTGAAAGACCGTTCGAATCATAGTATTCCTGTTTCCAACACTTCGCTTATGCTTCCTGTCCAATCGAACCTTCCTGGAACTATGTTGCTTAATGGGATAAGCAGTCCAGACCTCAATCAGAATGATGATAACATAGAGCCTGCAAGTCCAACCAGGGTAACAAATAAACGGAAAGAAAAGACATTAAGGAGGTGTGCTCGAGGCTCAGATACGAGTAGAGCTTGGTCACGTCTCATACGAGAATCTTCAGAATGTCACGGCCTAAGCCTCGAAGTTGAAATATGGTGCCAAAAATGCAAAGAGAATACCAGAATCTCATCCAAGTCTCCATACAACAAGGGAGGACCATGGCCCATCGACTCGTCGCCTAGCTGGACAAAAGGAGAACCCGCCAAATACATTGAAGTAAAGCCAAAATGCTTGAATTGCGCAGAAGAAGAGGGACAGGAAAAATGGTTGTGGAAGCGGTTTGTACCAGTAGACAAGGGGATTCCTTCGCTTGACATGGATCAATTGCGAAGGTGGGCCAAGCGTCATGCTTTCCTAAGCTTGCATGCCGCAGTTGACAGGATTGGCGCGCTTCCTGCAATGCCCCGCGATCGTGTCATACAGAATAAACCTGGCTTTGGTAAGCGGAACCCCCAAAAACTAATGTGAGTAGTTGGTTGGTTGGTTGCTCGTGGTTCCCTACAGTACACAGGGGGAAATTTCAGGGCATAAAATTGATAAGGAAATCGATGAATATCTTAATTGGGGTATCGAGTGGCTTAGTAGAATGTACGACGAATTGGAGGATCATAACCGAAACACATGGACCGAGGAGGGCGAATCTTCTTGGATCGTAGGATAGTTAGTATTAGATTATCATCGTGAATCCAACGATGCAGTGCTCTGCGTCAGGTTGCTCACGGAAATTTGTTCTATTTGGGTCTTTGGCAACGCATTCTCATATACACTCGATTGATGTTCACCCTCACGTGATCTAGACCCGTGCCGGTCCTTCTTAACTCAACAAACCCCAAAAGAAAGCATTCCTTGTATATATCTTATCCATATTTCAGTTTCTTTGCCTTAAGACGGGGCCTGGCATAATTGTTCGGATATACACTTGTGACTTGACTAGTAAGCCCCAGGGAGGGGCCTTGGCAGAGGTGGGGAGAGACTCGCTTATATCACCCCATCGTAGATATTTTTGGTAGAATATAGTTTCAATAATTTGTTCCATTTACCATCAATGAAATGAGCCGGAGTCGGCACTTTGGCGGAGTGGTTATCGCGCAGGTTTGTCCTCCCCGTTCTCTGCCATTGGAACATTTGAGTACTAACTTCAACAGGCCTGCTAAGCCTGTTCCTTCGGGAGCCAGGGTTCGAATCCCTGAGGTGTCGCGCATCAGTTTCCTTTTTTTTTTTTTTATTTTTTTTTGGAAATATACATACATTTTTTGAATATATATTAAGGTAGGGGATAGTTCGTGGATTTGGTACGGTTATTCTGGGCAACCACCGTTCCGACACCTCTCCGGGTACGGACTGGTCACGTGCCGTACAGTATATATAACTATCCCCGAAACCCTTAGGTTTACTAAAGATTCGTCTTTCAATACACACCTGTTATCTCAATTCTGGGCCATTCCTCTGTCTACCGACGTTATGCCTCACAATTCGCCTGTAAGCCCACTAGTCACCTAGGAGTAGCTAGTGTAGTGTAGGCGCTGAAGCCCAGTCATATGTACTACTTCCAGTGCCTCTTGCTGCTTTAACGTCTCAAACTACATTACCATCCTACATATTTTGATTGGGTCCAATCAGTTATCAGGGGTGAAGGGGCCGTAAATAGGGAAGGGATCTTGGTACAATCAATCAGAACCCTAGTCACACACAGTGAAAGTGGTTAATCGGAAGGGAGGCCTTGTTTTCAGTGTCCTATGGTCGTATGTGCTAGTCAAACCAATGTCCTAAATCCATATACTGACAAAAAAGAAACAGTGTAAGGAAACATCACTCCCTGACACCTATAGGCTTTAAGGGGCGCGGAGAATCTTCGGTACCTACCGGTAAGCTTCGGAATGCCTTGGCTGCATCCGTACACAACAACTGCGCTCGCAGCTCGACACAACTGACCATGCAACTTGCCATCATTATCCTTTGGATGACGCATCCATCTCATTCCGCTCATCCCTATGCCTCACCATGAGTACATCGGAGCCTCGGTTGAAAGCATGCCATAACTGCCGTCGCCAGCGTCGTAAATGCGATCAAACCGTACCCAAGTGTCTGAAGTGTGCCAAACGGGGTCAAGAATGCCTGGGCTATCAGCGCTTGTTACGCTGGGACCAAGGTCTAGCAAGCCGCGGGAAATTGAGAGGCTTGACATTTGAGAGCTTGCGAGAAAACAAAAAGCAGCCAAATATTCAGCCATCAGGGTTGCGAGATTTGGTACACTTTGGCGACCAGCCGAGTCCAATCAGCCATATTAAATTTCATCCATGCAATGTCTTAACGGATCCGCTCGTGCAAGATCTAGATCAGACTTCGAGGATTCTTCTGTCTTATTGTGAGTTGTTCTCGTTCCCTACTCTTTGCCACTCGTGAACACTAAAACTCAGATTTCACATTAGTCGCCAGCAATACCTGTCTAGATTTTGTTCTATATGATGTCCCACATAGCAATCCGTTACGGGAACTCATCCCTCTCACACGACATTACCCGAGTCTATTGCAGATCATTATCGCCAACTCAGCACTGCATATGTCCAACGCGTCCGAAAAGTTCTTGACAGCAGGCCTTCCCTCATCCAGATGCCCAAGTTTCATGCATTCGCTTCATTCAAGACTTCCCGTTTTGGCTCTAATGGCAAAACAGCAAGCGCTTGTGTTGTTGGACTCCGCTCTCAGCACGATGACATTGGAGGATATGGACGTAATGTTAGCGATAGTACTTCTCTTTGTACAGTGTGAGCTTATAGATTCCGGAAAGAACGATTGGAAACACCACATCCGCGGTGCGAGGTCCCTCATCAAAATGGTGTACGGATCAGGGGATGTTTCGAAAGCCACAATGTCCACGCTACGCCGCTATTTGATCTCAAACTGCTTAATGTAGGACAAACCATGCAATCACCATGTGATATAGTAACGTGCTGACTCAACATGATCTAGATATGACATTTTCGGATCAATACTTACCTCTTCAAGAGACCTAGCGCCAGGCGATATAATTTCGAACGGCGCTTTATCTTTATTGCAAGATGCAGAGGGAAACCACTGCTCTTCGTTTCCAGTGGCTCTTCTACAAATAATACAAAAGGGAGCCCAACTTTTCCAATCTTCACCACAGAACCTGACAGCTGATATTAAAAGACAAGAGTCTGCGCATGTACTCCTCGAGTCAGCTAAGTCGTTCGATCCGGTTACATGGGCGACAAACATCCAGGCGCGTTCACCTGCCCCTGACCTTGGACTTCGTATCCATATAGCCTCCGCACATCAATCCGCCACATGCATTTATCTCTCTCGTGTTGTCCTAGCATATGGGCCATCTCCACAAATATCGGAAAATCTCGAAGCCTCAGTCGCTCAGGTACAAACGCAGCTTTCGATGATATCACCGAGCAATCCGTTATTCGCCGCAACCACATGGCCGTCCTTCATAGCCGGAGCAGAAGCCAAGAACATGGCAAGTGAAAAGTGGGCAAGACAGCAGTTCCAGAATATATGGGAAGTTCAGCCCTGGGGATTGATCAAGGGGGCTCTAGCGGTTTTGGAAATGATTTGGGCAAGAAGGAGAGAAAAGGGAAGCAATGAAGATGCCAAGGTGCTCGTAGGAACTGAAAATGACAGAGAAGACTGGATCGGGTATGTGAAAGAAGTTGGCGTGGATTGGCTTATCCTGTAGAATACATGATCTTGTTATGACTGTTGGATAATAAGGCTAGTGGGTCGTTTTCAGGTACGCCGGTTGGAGACCCGTGTACGTCAAGTAGAGTGTTAGAGCTAGTCAGAGTGCAACTCTGCCCGGACACCGATTCGCAATATATAAATGTATATGAGATCACCTAAATATTGTCCCAATTTTTTATTTTTATCTTTTTTTTTTTCTTCAAATTCCAAGACTCGATTCTTCGAGATTCTAGGTTGGGTCACCCCTAGTAGAAGAAACGTGCAG
The DNA here is from genome assembly GCA_028476805.1 of Acrocalymma vagum. Taxonomy (NCBI): domain Eukaryota; kingdom Fungi; phylum Ascomycota; class Dothideomycetes; order Pleosporales; family Acrocalymmaceae; genus Acrocalymma; species Acrocalymma vagum. Next base: position 86,970 of record JAQGEP010000159.1, read on the forward strand.
AAGTATGCATTGTTTGGCTGACTCGCACCACCACCAAGGGCTCATATTTCTTAATTTTCCCATGCGATGTTAGATAATCTGATACCATTGAACTTGACCTCAATGGTAGATGAACTCATGGAGCTTAGACAAAAAAACATATTGGAGATTAGCCATTTTAAAAATCCAGACCCTTATATTCTAGAATTGTGGTTTTTTCTATGCTGCTAACTGGAATCCATATCCGGATGTTGAATACGTGCTAGCCTATCAAGCTCTGCTTGATTCTCTCTCAGCTTCTCGCATGAGTTCCAGCTTCTCGTCAGCTGTTAAATCGCTTGTTGCCTTAGGCACGCTCCCCCAAATTGCCACCAGCACTAAGCTCACGACTGCGGCACCAACGCCGAACCAGAAAGTATATTTGTAACTCTGTGCCAAGCCTACCTTACCCACAGTTGCCGACTGGAGGATATCAGTCAACCCAAGAGAAAGCGCGACACCAAGTTGGAGCACGGAATTCAGCATCCCGCCCGCCAAGCCCTGCTGCGCACGCGGAAGTTTTGTTGTAATGAAAACCGTCATCAAAATGGTAGGAAGATCGATACCGATGGTGCTGAAGATGGTAGCGGGAAATATCCATGCCCAGTAATTCCATCCTTGGAGCGGGACTAACGCGAGAAGAAGCTGTGATCCCAGAGCGCCCAGCGCCGAGACTATTAACAGAACCCGACCAGGAACGAGGTGGAGAATTAAGCCCTCTAGAACGCTGAAAAGAAGACCGGCGACGCCTAGAGGGATATACCACACGGCTATCTGTAGAGGAGAAATAAACCAGATGTTCTGGAAGAAAAGAGTTCCATAGACAGAGAAGATGCCCCAGCACCCGTAGAGAATGAGGATGGCGAGGAGGAGAGGTGTCATACAAGGAATCGTTACGATCGAAGCTGGTAGGAGGGGCTGGGATGCGATCTTCGCCTCGACATAAATGGCGGACAGCAGGAACATTATGCCGAGAGCAAAACAGATGGCAATATAAGGTGTGCGCCATCCTGCAGGAGCATGTGAGGATTGAGTGATGGCGAATACGGTGAGAACCAGGCCAGATACAAGAGGAATCGCACCAAGGTAATCCATCTTGATCCCAGCGATGCCGCCTTGCCGTATTGGAGCGTGTGGAATCGAGAAAATAGAGGTGATCAACGCAGTACCCGTCAAGATAGCACCAATCCAGAAGTAGAAACCCCAGCGTAAAAATTGACCGACAACGCCTGCGAGGAGAATGCCTCCGAAGAAACCGAAGACGCCTGATGTCCCGTAAACGGCAAAAACAAAGTTCTTTCGTGGCCCCGGTCGGTACAACGAGCCCATGAGCATAATACCGGTTGGGAGAGCGGCTGCTGCACCAAGGCCTTGAAGAGCCCTGCAAAAGTCGAGCATAAGTGGATTAATGCTGAATCCTGCCACGATGCTCCATAGCAATAGCCATGCAAGACCCCACAGGTAGACGGGATAGCCTCCCCACATATCACCCAGACGACCGAATATAAGTAAGGTGCTGGCGATAGTAAGCGAAAACGCACTGGCTGGCCATACCGCAGCCGCATGTGGAATATCCAGCTCTCGTATCAAAGTCGGAAGAATAAGCGTGAAGCCCGAGACAAAGTATTCTGTCAAGAATTGAGACATGATGATGCTGAAGACGAAAGCAGCTTCAGTCCAGATACTTTTGAATGCCTGGGGGCGCTCATGGCCAAGTCTTGCGATGCGTGATTCCAATGATTCTTCAGGAGTGTCAGATATGCCATGCTGATGTTTGGATCGACAGGATGCGACAATATCAGAGGTGCTGCAGCCGTTGCTGGGTAATAGAGCGGACGATAATGACGAAGGTTTGCATCTGGCATGCGACGGGTCTGATGGTATATGCGACATGATCTGATTACACAGCGGAGAAGGTGACGAAACGCTTGATTTTCTTTTCATCAAAGTAACAAGAAATTTTGCAGATTTCGTGGGTATGAATTAGAAGGAAAAAAAATGCGCAACATTTTGGCAGACGTGTCAGAATAAGTAGCAAGAGAAAGCACCGCAGAATGCCTTTAACGTCAAGCAAAATTATTGCTCTTCTGGACGCCTCATACGTCACGTGAAAAACGGTGTCTTGGCTGCTTTATCAGGCTAGCGCGATAGTTCTCTTACCCGATGAGGAACGAAGCACCTGGGTATACAAAAGACCTATGGTGAATGAGGAATTCAGTCACGTTACTGTTGACCCAGCAAGTCTATCTAAGCGATCCATAGCACCGAAGATCCCATCCAAGCTTTCGGCTCACCAAAGAGTAAAACGAGGGCAGAGGCGATCATTGTGATGTTAAGGAAAATGTTTTTTTACATTGGCATGTCGCCCTTCGTCGGTATGCCAACAAGTGAAGCAATCCGTTCATAAGCTAGCCACAACTACCCACTGAGCTGAAGTCTTGCTCAGAGACGTTTCTTCCTCCTTTTCTGTATTAATAATGTCCTCGCACTTGTAATGATCGGAGTATGGTGTTGAACGCCTGCAACCCTTCTGATCTTTACTCACCATGCCTAGTACAGTCAAACTAGCATCTTGGCTTCCAAATCTAGCATAGTCTATCCATACAAAAGATCCTTGCTTAGGTGGCGTTGATTGGTCAGCTCTACCAGCCCCAGAGAACCTTCGGAGAAATCGAAATTGCGGCTGGGACTGCATAGGGGATTAGAAATCAATCAAGAAACCAAATCAAATCAGATCGGTGAATCAGCCAATCGGTCTAGAGAATCGATGTTCGTCCCTAGCATAGTGTCTCTTTTGCCAACCTCAATTCTTCCATGCAACAGAACAGATATGCATCGATGATATCACGAGTTTAACTCCAATGCACCCTTCCTCCAAAACCCAAAATTCGACACCCAACCCAAGCCTCACTCCCGGCTTTACTCACATGATGACCTCCACGTCAAGTAATACAGATACGTTTCCTATGTATGCCGCAGGACTCCACAGTACTCCTTGCGACCAGCGGCCACATATCTTACAACATCATCCTATCCCATCCTACCCATCAATACAAAACACCGAAAGTCCAAATCGTCTAGCTATGATAACACCCGATTCGTTACTCTCATATCTACATCCACCAAAGCTTGACAAGGCAGAAATACATCTCGAAACTTACCTCAAGACTAAAAACGAGGAAGAAGTGCTATAAAATTGCATGCATGAAAGCCCTCACCCCTATCAAAAAGGAAGATAAAAGGAGGAAAAGAAATTAGAGGGGCAGAAAAGGTCTGAATGACTCAGACTCTCTATGCTGATTTGAAAAGAGCGAAATTCTGCTGTGGTGCGGTTGGGTTGGGCTGGGAATGAGACTTGATGGATGGTATGAGCGGGTAGAGGTTGGGTATACGTGCTGTGTGAACTGCAAGACAAAGACGAAGAAGAGTTAGAAAAGTGAGAAGAATGGTAGAACGCAATAGAAAGGCAGGCGAAAGGAATAAAGTTATTGGGTATAGTCCATTGTTGACTGATTTAGTTCAGGATATTACTACCTATGGCCCAGTACAGGGCATAGAAAGGTAGACCACTTATAGTAGCTAGATATGACTAGACTAACCAAACTCCATCACCATCATCCCATATTGGGCCTCATCTCCTTCAAGTAGGAGGACGCTACTCGGAGCGTTGCTGGGTCGATGCACCGTATTTAGCAAGAAGCCTCTGATACTCGTCTCTAGTAGGCTTTTCTGCACCCCAGAACAAAGCATCACTCTTTACATAGAGGTAAGGGCAGGGTTCCCTGTCATTCAAGAAATTGTCCCACCAACGCTTATTGCTGTGGTCCAAGGTGTAGTCAAAGGTGGCCTCTGCGCGCTTGAGGGCATATATTAGGCAGAGTTCCAGGTTTTTGAGAGAGCGCATGGTAGGTTTGAGAAGTGGGCATCCAGAAGGGTCGCAATAGAGGAGGAGTAGGGCAAGGCGCTTTTGCATGTTGATGTCCGTGTTTGTGGGGGAGGGGCCAGCGATATTCGCTGCAAGGAGACCATTGACTTCTTTGTTGGCCTAGAAGTTTTTCCAGAAGTGAGCAAGTCGAATCTTACACAAGTTGATAGGTTGGTTTCGAGAAATATACCCTTGCCGCAATCCTATCGCGAAACATCGTCCGCATGAAGTAGACATCTATCTCCTTGTAGAGTTGTTCTGTAGCCTTCCTCTTCATGTGACGCGCCCCGCCGAAACCAACTAAATGCACATAATCCTCTACAGACGTGCCCTCTCCGCGCTCCATGACCCCCCGCTTGATGAACACATGGTCGTTGTCGATATTGTCAAACTCAATGTCAATGTTGTGCAGGTACTCGAGCTTCTTGAGCGCCGCCAGCTCACATTGCTGCAGCACCCTGATGGAAATCACGTCGTCGTTCTCGGGCACAATGCGGTCGACGCGCAGAATCAGCTGGTCGTGGTTGCAGGACCAGGCGGGAAGGGTGGGAGCAAGGTCGGTGGAGCGGGAGACGAGCTCGTAGATTTTGTGCTCGCGGTTGAATTTGCTTTTTGAGGAGATCTGATGCGTTAGTGTGGTTAGTAGGGGTGAATATAATTGTGGGAACTTGTGTAGCGGCATTGGCGGGGTGGTTACGTGCCTCTTTGTAGTAGTACTTGTCTGTATCTCGCGGCTCTGCGGCGTCGAACTCGACGCAGTCTTTGCCTGGGCGCATGGCTACCACAATGTCAGAGAAAAAGAAAGAACAAGGGAGGTTGGCTGCCGTCAGCTGCGTTGAGCTGAGTCGGCTGTGGGTGGTTGTGCTCACCTTCGATGGCAGACAGGCGACTTGGGCCAAGGTTGGTTGGGGTCTGAGAGTGAGTCCAATTCCACGAACAGGAGACATTAATGTTTACGTTTGCCTGGTCCGTGTCTCCTTTGCGTACGTTGCACGTGTTTGGATTGCAAAGTCACTGCCGGTGAAGTAGCCTTCTTTCGCCGCCGATTCCACAATATGACCTTCACCCCGCTTCACGTACACTTAGAACAACTTGTGCTATTACCAATTGACTTATTCATACGCAACTGATAATGTGCCAACCTCCACCACAGTCACTTATAATTCATTGTTGCCGCACAATGCCGCTGCTGCTGCCACTCCTCACTGACGTAACCGCCACTTGCCCGAGCGCAATCCCAACGGTGACAACACCAAGGCCAGCACCACCACGTACAACTTCAAGACTCCTGCTAACTCATTGCTAGGTATCATGAGATTTCCTCCATCGTCTTCCTCGCACTCCTTTGCATCTATAAATCTCTGCATCCATCCACCCCTCCCCTCCGCCGAATTCGCTTTGGCTCGTCACTGAGCTTCCAGGCTCTATTCCTACCCACACATCATTAGTAATAACACCCTACTCTACTACACTCGGCTGCCTGCCTGGAACCACACCAACATACAAAAAATGAGCCTGTTGCTCCAACTACCTCTGGAATTCTCATATTCTTCTATCCCTATGAACTTACCTGCGTCGTAGTACTAGGCATCCAATTTCATACACAAGCATTCCCCATCCACTCGGACACCTCTCTCCCCACCATCCACACTCTGAACACCTCACTTCCTACTTATACACAACCTACAACCCAGTCTTTGATAACTCTCTGGTGGCGCACACTCTCTTCGAAGTTTCGTAAATATGTTGCATTTCTGAGACTGCTGACTACTTGCGGGAATATAGAGGTTTGGGATAATGGGTGGGATATGGTGGGATTTGGGGTAGAGAGGAACGGTGTTGGCAGTGGGAGTGGGATGTGTGAACTGAATCGCTACTACCACGCAGTTCCAACCGGTTCTTGAGGTCAGTCAGCGCGCTCTTCGCGAGTTTTCTGCCAGGTTCAATTTAGTGGTTGTCATAGAATAGTGCCGTGCCAGGTTTAACAGCAGGTTCTGACCAGAAAAGGCCCGCGAATGCTGTCTCGGGTTACTCATAATACTAGCAACGCCTTTTCTGTGAGATACTCCGTCATTTATTAACAAAGGGCAACGCCTGCGTACACAAAAACCTGCCCAGAGTTATGCACTTCAAGCTGGTATCAGATATTCCGGATCGGTATTGTGTTGAGTTGTAATCTTGTTTTATAGTTCCAGTGATATATTGGCAAGTAAGAAGACATGAGCCAGCCAGTTGGACAGTTTGACAGGCCCGTTTCCAAAGTTCAGCCTGCAATCTTGTAGTGCCCAGAAACAACACGTATCCTTTTGAAATATCAAACTGGATAGTTTAAAGTCTAATCAGGAAGAACTGAAATTACTTCAAAATCCTTCACACTGCCTTTAATCATACTATATATAATCGCCCAATGCAAAGGGCCGCCTTTGCCGTTGGCCTTCGCTTGCTGGAATACGTTCTGGCGAATCAAGCTCACAAATCAAAACAAACGCCTCGGATTTGCGATTGTTTTGTGCGAGCTGACTCCAAATATTCTAACTTAGGCTTTCAGGGCTTCGAACGTTGCTGCTCTTCATTGGTAGTCATCACATAGCGTTGGGAGAATACAAGTGTGACTAATTCGATCTTAGATATTGGATAATTGAATTCGAAATATAATCATGTACCTACTGAGGTAATTCTCGTCACCATTGCTAAGGCGTAGCGACCACATTTCTAGTTTTGAGTTTTTTGCACTTTACTCAGCACCCACTCCACGCTCTTCGCTCCGCCCATCTCTACCGTTTCGAGTCAGCTCCAGAAGACTTCGATCACGAATGCTGTATATGGCTTACATGAACATCTAAGCTTAGAAATTGAAACCTCCCGTTTCACTACAGACTGATTACAAATATTCTGCATTATAAGGGGTAAAATTGCACTTCGATACGGGAATGTGCAATAGTGGATGGCGGCTTACGGCATGCAGTTTCTTCCCCACAGCCCGGATTGAATAACGTAGATCCTTGGATATATAAGAGAATAAAACCAATAATATTGCGTGCCGCAGAGATATAAGCCATTAGTTTTGCTTTGATACCATCATTTGTGCGGCGTCTTCAAAAACCGTTATAATATCCCACTCTCCTACAACGGGAAAATAAGTCTAGATCAGGGTTGGCAACAAACAAGCTAAGCAATTCATGCTCGCATCGCCAGCTCACTTATAGCTTGCTCGTTCGGCTTATTCGCAGGTGGTCTGTGGAGGCTTGAGGATAAATTTATGTGAATGGTGAACAAACTAATATGAATGATTTTATTGCCAAAAATATTAGAATAAATATATAAAAGATTCCACAACCTACTGAGAGAGTTGTGATACACAACAGCTCTGAGCGTTTGCCGATGAGTTGTTATTCGGAATAATATACATATTCCATCAAGGCCAACAAGCAATTCAAGCGTAAGCGGGCAATTTAGTGAACGAGTCATGTAAGTCAGGACTACGTCGTCGGTGCCAGCCTAAATCGCTTGCTGGTTGCCATCTCTGTTCTGGATAATTCGCACGACAGGGAAGTCTAACATTTCTGAGCGTCGACTCATTGAAACGGTCTATCCCGATTGCCAGTAGGATGATTTCCGATTCCCTAGTAGCATCCAAATTCAAGAAATACATCCACGTGCACAGCGTACGGCTGAGCTGCCTGTATTGGATCTAAATATGAAAATGAATGATATGGATGAAATGAGAAACATGATGCATTGGAGCACCCATTTTAAATTTTCAGCTGAGAGTATTTTTAATAACTCTTGATATTTTGGCTTCTCGCATGACAACACACTCAACTCGTGCTGATGCCCATCGGTGCCTTCAGCAGCGCACCACCAATCTATTATCTATTAGACTTACTAATATATCAGCAACTAGCCCGGTCTATCATCGTTTTCGCACCAAATAAAAGGTCTATGGTACGGTCACTCCTGGTGACCACGCCATCTAAGGTTGCATCCATGAAGATGAAAATATGAGAGAAAATAAGCAAATGGAAGGAGAATCATTCAGACATTCAAATACGACGATAGAAAATATTTTTGCCAGCTGCGAAGATGCACGTCGATGTCCGGTTTGACCCAAAGATATTAGGGAGTACGGAACAGATTGCCCTTGCAGCCCTACAGTGTTCATTACATGGTTTCTCAAACTTCTCATGTAATCGGCATCATGGTGTGATCAATTTGGGTGCAACTGCGCAATGTCTTGGAATATTTCTTAGGTTGGTCCGTTCGAGACCAGTGGACTCAATGGCCAGAGAGTAAGCAATATCATGGCGGCCACTACCTGCGACCTGGAGACCAAGGATACATGAATTACGAACTACGAAGAACAATGCGTTGGTTTGAAGAAGTTTTGTCTCAAATATGCGTGCGCTTCTGCTATAATCAGGAGCGGATTTGCACTGATCTCCATACGTTTCTCTAAACCTTCAGTCTTATTATATCCATCGCTAATAAAATGCTTGTAGCTATTAGTTAGGCATACTGGTTACATGGGCTTACTGATGGCGTATGTATTGTCGGTTGGAATGCTTACCAATTAAATTTGCACAACTCGTTCAGCCATGGCCATGTAGATATATAAAGTTGCCAAAATGTACACCAAACCGATAACCACTCGGCTTAAAGTTCCCTCATATAAATACAATGCAAGCCAAAAATTCCGACCACGAGCTTATTCGCAACACCCTTGCGCGCTATTCTATCGGCATTGACGAGAGAGATTGGACCATGTTTTCAAAGGCATTTACCAAAGGCACCAAGGTCTACTTTCCCGAAACAGCAGAACCCATTGAAGGCGTTCAAGCGGTTAAAAACAAGATCGAGACTGTAGTCGGCTCTTTACAAACACAACATTCGCTAAGCACGCAAATGATCGAGATTACGAGCGATAACACGGCGGAAACCATCACATACGGCAGAGCTATTCACTTCGGTACAGGGATTCTCGAGGGCAGAGATGTAACGGCTTGGGGCATGTACAAAGACAAGCTGGTCAAGGATATATTCGATGGGCGCGAAGACTGGCGAATTGCTGAGCGGAGGATAATCGTTCAGGCACCGTTCAAGGGCGATCACTCTCTACTTCAGATGTAATTGTCTTACTGAGCAAACAGTCTCTTACGTCGAGGGAAAGTCCAGATATAAACCGCAACATTCATTAGATCCTAAAGCAGAGCGCCTTCTTTTGCTTCAACGCATTGTATCGTTAGGCGAGGGTAGTAGGTCATATCTTCCTTTGTTCGCTCCTATACCTTATAGTATAAATAGCCTCCACAACTTGTAAGAGATGTTTGATGGCTTTGACTACTCGTGATTATTTCCGGAATTTTCTGCAACATAAGAGACAGTCAATCCTTTCTTAGGGCATTGGACGTTTCTGAACACAGCTACCACAATACAATACCATAGTGCGCAATAGCTCAAATTAACATGGTCATATCTGCATAGCTTGCTATGTACGCTTTCTATTTCCTGCTTTAATACACCTCATTTAGTGGGAAATACCCCTTCTATCATGTTGCAGGTAAAATTTTTCTTCCAATGGCTGTGATGGAATCATCAAATGGTGTCTACCCGCTCTAGCCCAACTTTTTCAGATACTCTGAGCTCTTGTCTCCCGGCGGCTTCGCTAATCTAATCCCTTTATCTTTAGCTAATTTCAAAGACTCGTTCCTTTTTCTTACTTAATAATCTTCACAACTATTATTAGATTATATCTCTCGTCAATATTTTAATCACGCATAGTGGCGCAGTATTGATGTTTGTTATGGCCACATACTGCTACTTCAAACCTAACACGGCCAAACTGCCAGCCGTCTTGCAAAGCTTGTAGGCTGTGCTGAGGCAGCGTTGGGGCATGCCCGGGTCCTCAGTGCTCGATCAACCCGCCAGTATGCATGCCGAGGACGCAACAACAGATCTGAGAGTGCACAAGTGGCAACATGGTTTTCATAAGAGCTCGTGATGCGGGTGAGAGCCCGTGTTGCTCCAATCGTTAAACGGCTCTTCCGCCAGGAAAGACCGTGCATGAAGCCTTGTCGAATTACCCAATCCGTGAGATAGGTGGCTGAACACGACACAAAGCTGAGTCATAGAATAACACCCAAGACGCCATCTGCTGTCTTGGTATCCTCAGTTTCGACTGCCACAGCGGTTCCCCGCCCCGTGTGACATGTCCTACAGTGGGGGCCGGGCAATGAGGCAGTGAACAAGAGAAGGCCGTCCGCTCATGGCCCTGGTTTCCTTCACCTTCAGCTTGTCTTTTTATCTCACAATTATGCATTTGTACATCTTGTTTCTGAGTTTGCCACTGCTTGCATCCGTCCTAGCGCAAGAGAACAACCCTCGACCAGAGAACAAATTTTGTCGGCGCCACCAGCATCAAACCTGTGTAATTGACAACAAGCTATACATTGACGGTGGTTTGGTCTACTATGGCAACGACGTGCAACCAGGGAGTTCGCCACAGAAGAGTCAGTGTCACTCCGAAACCATGCATGTTGCCGATGTACTAATTCCCCGAAGATACGTGGTTGATTTATGGGGACGTGGCAAACCCCGTTGAAGGTTTTCCCCAGCTGAATAGCAGTTTACCCAAGGTTTGCAATTCTCGAAGAATCGTCATTTCCAGACCTCGTCTACTAGATACTCACGGCGTTGTAGGGCAGCGACGTCCCTTCTGTCAGTGGTGGCATATTGTGGCCTGATCATGTCAACAAGGTCTTCTACCAATATGGCGGCGAATACCAAGGCTCAGACCCACCGGGGTTCAGTACTTTGTGGTTCTATGATACCATCTACAATTCGTGGAACCGGTCTACAAGTCCCGATGCATCACAGTCCCAAATACAATGGCCAGCCTTTGGAGCGGGAACGACAACAGATGAGGGTATTGCGTATTACTATGGAGGCTATCTCAGCGAAAGGTCTGTGTCTGGATGGAAGGGAGGCGCTCTGATCCTGAATAGTCTCGTTTCATACGACATGAACAAGAGAACATGGAATAATTACACTTACACTGACACCCCGCGCGCTGAAGGCACTTTGATGTATATTCCAGCAGGAGAAAGGGGGATGCTTGTATACTTCGGAGGTCTTGAAACCGTGGATGGTGCCATTAACTACGTACGTAACTCCGAGAGGCTTCAAACGCTCCAGCTTATGATACCTAGGCCGATCTGAGTGTGAGTATGGCATTGGAACCGGCAGTTGAACTAACTAAAGTCTCCTAAGAACATTCATCTTTTCGACATAGCGAACAACAAGTGGTATACACAGACAGCTTCTGGTGATATACCCCAGCCAAGGCGCGCTTTTTGCGCAGGGGTTGTTTGGGCATCAGACCATTCTTCATATAACATGTCAGGCCGCTCCATATACATCATCTTGGTATTTCTAACAAAGGCACAGATATATATATGGCGGAATTGGCTCTGAAGAGACTGCGCTTGCGGACGCCTGGGTCCTTTCTCTACCCTCATTTACTTGGATATATGTGAGTATTCCTCCGCCTAAAGATCACCAGCGTACAGTCTCTGATCATCACAGTGGGAAGTAACGGCTAGAGCAACTGCTTTCCCTGGTGGCAAAGCTTGGGCATCTTGTGATGTTGTATACGGGTCGCAGATGATTGTCATGAGCGGTTACTATACGAACGCATCTCGGCTATCATGCGATGTACCACGTGTTGGAGGGCAACATGGTCTGATGCTTGGACAGGAGGCCATAGAGAAACAACCATGGCTAGCTCTAATGACCAATGTAACAAAATATCGGGTTCCAGACAACATCACCGCAGTGATTGGTGGAGGGTATGTATGGTAGCCAACACATGAAGCTTCTCTACATGTGCACTAACAAGCGTATAGTACCGATGGCGATGCAACGTTAACAGCTCCAACCGCAGGATGGGCTACCGGCGACCTATCGGTGTATTTTAAAACAAGCTACACCGCCATTTCAAGAGCAGCTACGAGGTCGATCCCAATAACCACGACGCCCACACCCACACCGTCTCAAAGCTCGGCTTCAAGCAACCCCGCTGGCTCTTCCAAGACAAACGTTGGCGGCATCGTTGGAGGCGTTGTTGGTGGCGTAGTATTTCTTATTGCAATCACATTGATTGTGCTAATGTGTCTATGGTCGCGACGCAAGAAACAGGAGCAGCGAAATCCAACATACGTACCAGTGGATCACAATATTCAACAAATGCCAACAGAAAAGCATGTCTCAAACTCGTCAATGTTGCAAAGGAGCACCCTTCACTCACCCCAGCCCTCATACACATCACAAAGCTCGCCACCACCTCCGTCAGAACATCAATTTTACCCCCAACAGAATCTGCAGCCACAGGATCAACACGGTTCCTATAACTATTCGCCTCCCCAACCAAGCTACCAGCAAATCTACTATCCACCACCCTCGGAACCTTCCCAGAGACCAAGGGGTTCAACTGCTCTGGGTTTCGAGCTGCCAACTGTCCAGAGTCCGGCAAATGCTGAGCTTTCTGGAATAAGAAGCCCAGCTGCAGTTCGAGGATAAAGGGTCAATTGAGTAGCTAGTTGAGGAACGATTGGAGTGTTTATAGGAGTGTTTGAAGAGAAAATGGATCATAGTTAGTAATATTGCGCCGCCTAGTGCCTCAGAGGAATGTTGTGGAGATGTGTTACTATGTTTATATAGGTTTTATAAACACACACACACACGGTAATGGGGTAGTTGCTTTCACGCTTCAAGCTTGAAGGAACCGCCAATCTTCAAATACGAATACTCTTTAGTTCTTTTCTTTTTCTTATTATCCTCTCGATTTCAATAATCCATAAAAGAGATTTTCTTAAACTCCAGAATCCACAGACCTGCTCTATCCGTTGGTATTCGAGGTTTCGCTGAGCGGCGGCTGAGCCAGCTGTCTCGCCAAACCTCCTGCCCCCTGCCGTGGAGCTAAACCGGATATCCACGCCCGCGCGCGCCTCCTGCCGTGGATATCTGCG
>JAQGEP010000016.1:0-214226 GCA_028476805.1 Acrocalymma vagum
CCTTCCTCCCCCACTGCGCAAGCCGCTGACCGCATCATTCCTGCTCCTCAGCCGAATGCATCTACAGCAGACGTTGGTCCCCCGGCCTACCCTCCTCCACCGCCAAACGTCCACAATCCGGCTCCAGCATCACAAGCAACGGCGATGCCCCCCCCGGCGCCCGCAAGGGCATGTCACATGCCGACGATGAGAAGCTCATCTTTGGTCTAGTCTTCTCTCTGCGCAATATGGTTCACAAGCTCGGCGGCGAAGACGACACCTTCCTCTCCTACCGCACCGGAGAATACAAGCTCCACTACTACGAGACGCCTACCCGCATGAAATTCGTCATGCTCACCGACACAAAGCAGAACAACCTTCGTCCCTATCTCCACCAGATCTGGGCTAATTTATACGTCGAATACGTGGTCAAGAACCCGCTGGCTCCCGTTGAGCACCCGGGTGGCATTGGCGTCGCTAACGAGATGTTTGAACGCGGCCTGGAAACGTTTATCGCCGCGGTGTTACCCGCATGAGGAGCCACATAGAGTATACACCTTTTTTCCGCGGGACACCAGACGGAGATGCTATAATGTTCCTAGGGAGGGGAAATCATCTCCGAGCGTGTAGAACCAGCACTCACGCACGCCTGCAATTCATAGTAGGTAGACACGCACGCACTGTGGCACAAGGAAGCAAAAAATACCAAGCGTGCACATCCCAGGACTAGACCCTAGACCTTCTCCTGCCCCCTGCCTGCCTGGCCGTTTAAATCTGCGGAGTGCATCCCGAGGCGGGAAGGCCATAGTGATACCCCACATTACTTTTTTTTTATTACACAGCCTCCCTCCCCCAAGCCTTTTGACCCATGGCCGAGCCGCTATGTGTGGGGAAGTTTAAGCGTTTGAATAAAAGCTTGAGGGCTTGTAGGACTGGGTTCACTCATAAAATAGATAGGCCAGTATAAGAACTAGGGCATTATTATTTTACTCATTACAGTGTTCAACAAGTGGAGCGTGAAGTTGATGACGGGTATGTCACTTGACTAAACGTTTGCGAGCAGCCATACGGAGTGCCCAAACATCTTCAGCCCTCTGCACTTGCCTTGCGTTGGATTGGCACTTGCCTTTGTTGTTGACGCCAAGGTATCGTTTCTGCTACTACAGTGACCTCGCTACCCCTCTCTTCCCTTCCATCCTCCAGGAAAACATTCTGATACACAATACAATGCTCTTTGGAATCTCGATAGCCTTCATCCACGTCAAGTTTTCTCGTTCTGCCAAGATCCACCCTGGCTTTCGACTTATTTCACCCTTCTCAATTCAGCCTCAGCTCTTTCTTTTCGTCAAAGATGGTGAGAATCAATATCTTGCTATTAACGCTTGTATTCTGCCATAGCGCCAGAGCCTCTATAATCACTCTCTTACCGTAAAAACTGTTAATTATCCAGTGCGCCTTCTTTAATTCAACCCAAATTAACCTCTTCGTTCATATTATATCATACATGAGGGGATTCAACATCGCCTCAGGACTCATCCACATCTGGACTATTCACTCCGCTTGTAAACATAACCCACAGCCGGATACTGTATCTCTGACAGCTTGTCACCTTCCATCTTCATTATCAGCTCATCGAGCGGACGTCCCTCTAGTGTTTCCCAAAATGCGGTACTCAACCAAGTGGTACAGCTATCGTCGAATAGACTCGTTCCACCATCAGCTTCTGTACGGTTTTGGAGAGGTGTCAGCTGCGCAACAGCCCGATACTGTAGCAACGAGTGACCCTCCTCGGCCGGGTACTTGATGCCAGTCGGGTAAAGATGGACAATGATATCTCTTCTTTCGGGCAAAACGAACCCAGGTTGGGCCAAGTTGGGTCGATAATCAATGCCATCGGCAAACCAAGTCTTGAGGACTACACCCGTATGGTCGTCATCTACTGATAGGGTCATGTTCGTGTCTTGCGCTTCGTCTACGAAAGTACCGGAGAAGATAGGTGCTGCATTGGCGGCCGCAGCCACCTCAGCAGCGGTAACGAAGGATTCTGCAGCGGCGGCGCGAATGGGCCAACGATCTCCACTAGCACTTGGGCTAGCAATAAGTACAGAGATACCGAGGCCGTGGTCTGGAGATAGAGCAAAGATGGCAGTGTATCCGGTCACTCCACCAGCTTTGGTATACAGGTCAGATACACGCGTGCGATTCGATCCAGGAGAGACAGGTAGGGTCAATCGGTTGATTTCCCAAGGCGACCCAACACTGTTATATAAGGATGCTGTGTGGGAATTAGGCTTCATCCAAGCCCGTGTATCAGTCGGTGAAAGCAACTCTGAGTGCAATATGGAAAGGCCGAGGGCACGGAAGTCCTTCAGATTGGAGTAGAAGCCACCAGAACTATTTGCAAGTTAGGATCTTATCAGAGCAGGTTAAAAGAAAGCAACTCACGGCGCAAGAATTGGATGGTCAATCCCCCATTGAGACAATGGAGAAGGCCCTCCTATAACGGCATTTAGCTTGTCTCCTTTTGGGGCCCATATACTGGAGTTGGTCAATCCTAGTGGTTTGCTTATAACGTCTTGGAAGGCATCATTATAGTCCAAACCCGTGAGCCGCTCCAGAACGCGTCCGAGAACACCAAAGCCACCATCAGAGTAAAGGGAAGATCGGAATAGAGACTGGCTGGGAACTTTTGACTTCATGAGCGCCAAAAATTCATCAACGGAACAGGTCTCAGCATCGCAGTCCACGGACGCTGGTGGAAACATTCCTGTGCCAACCATGTGCGAAGCAAGAGCTCCAACTGTGACTTTCTCCCAGACAATGTATTTTGGCGAGTCTTCCTGTGGGTTACCCGTGAGCTCCGGTAGATAGTTTGTCACTGGATGACTAAGTATATCCACACCTCTGGCCTTGACAAGAATTGAATAAACCGTGAAAAGTTTCGAGACACTGCCAATTCTAAAGACTGTTTCGTCATTTAGCTCGGAAGGGAAGGTCTCGTTCAGGACCGGCTCAGTGGCCTGGTGGCCGTAATAGTAGATGGAAGAGTTGGTGTGAGCAGAGTAGACGTCGATGACGAAGGTGGTGGTGGAGGCATTGAGTTCGCCGATTTCAAAAAGGTTCTCTATTACTGCTGGAAAAGCATCTTTTGCTTCAGCAAAGGCGTCAGTTTTGCTGAAATCGAAATTTGAGGGGAAGACAGGCCCGAGAAGAGGACATTCTTCTGTGGGTAGCAGTGATTGAGCGCCTGCAACGCTGAAAAATAACAGACTTGGTACAAGTGTCGATAACATGTTTCGTCTCGACAGTGTGAAGAGTAGTTAAGCAGGTCATCTGTTTGAGCAATCCAGTACTTTATATATTCTGCTCAAGTAGTTGTCGTGAATACGAAATCGGTATGAAAACAGGAGAATTGCCACAGACCATGTGGACAAAGTACTCAGGCACCCCGAATAACTTGGTCGGAGTGTACTCCATATAAAATCTGCCCCCAAAACGTACGGTGATACTGCGGTGTGGTTCCGTGTTGCGGCATTGCTATTGGTTGCCTGAGTAGGGATTAGCGAAACTTGGCCGAGTGAATTACTACGTTTGGTAAGCCAATTTCGTCATGTCATCTCCTAACAGTCGATATGAGTACATTCTCCGTTCGCTCAAGGCCAACCGCGGGAGTTATGCCACGCCTTTAGGTGAACTCTTGGCTTGGTCAGGCCTGTTGAGTTTTAGCCGTATCTAGAGAATAGGTAGCTATCAAGCGAACGAGAGGATAGTGGGGATCGCCGATGGTCAGGATTGGCGAGCTAAGCTACTACTGAGCTTTTTTTTTTTTTACAGTTTCAGGAAAGTATAGAAATCTCATGTTTTCGATTGGGTTCAGGAGGGAAAACATCAGGGGCATTAATGTACACGGTATTCATCGAATGTTGAAGAAATATCTGTTTAGAACATTGAGTTATTAAGTTTACCTCGATGACCAAACAATAACATTTAACCTAGCGAAATAGGTCTTCTGTGATACAAGGAAGTTCTGATATGCAGTAGCATGCCGTCATGACGATCAACTCCTACCATACTCACCTAGCCCGGTAGAGCCACATGGCAACGCCTGGATGCGGTATTAACTTGTATTAGTGTGTGGGGATACCTAAGGCGCTCCCATATGCACATACTTGCCCTTTCATTGGATGTGTTTCAATGCTTGGCAAAGCCAAAATACGGTGAATGGGAAATCCAAGGCCATCACTGACGTCAAGTGAGCTCTTCGAATGAAATGAGACATCTTTTGGAGGGCATTTGCTGTTGAATTGAAACCAAAGTAGGTTGTGACTGATATGAAAAAGAGGACTCATATTTACTCATATTGCTACACCCATCCCTTTTGCTTATGAGAGCCGGAACTGCTCCCCCCGAACATACCACCAAAATACAGGTATGCAGACAGCCAACCCACCTTCACGCGGCCTTGGAAGCCGATTTCGCTTGCATGTGCGCTTTGAAAAGTTCTGTTTCGGCACCTTGGGATGCCAACTGAGTGGTGGATACCCAAACCGATGGCTGTGCAAATGCATTGTTTCGGACTAAGGCAGCTTGTAATCTAGTCCCGCTTCTCTACAAGAATGCATGCATTATGACCTCATTTCTTTGTAGAGTCTGTTCTCAGGGCGAAGCTTTCTGTGTGCATACGACGGGTAGGGACTACTCCGTCCAGCACGCATAGATTGCTTTAATGGCAGGTGATATTCTCCAATGTCGTACAATCGTCTGGAAATTCTCCATCCCGGCAAGACTAGTCCCAGACTACTGACAAAAAAACTTGAAGCTCCTCAAATCATATCGATCATTTTGATTAGCCTTGTAAAGCACTCCTGCATGTTCGTTACGCTAAAGAACAGTGACTTTGAAGGAATAAGAATTTTGTTATCATTTATCTACGGATAGTCAAATAAAACATTGGATATATAACCATGAAAGCCGCTATGCAGAAAAAGAAAAGAAGGAAAGGAAAGGCAGTAATTCTCCGAAGCCTATTTATTCAATGTGCCCAAAGCACGGGTCATTGTCCTCCCAAAACTCCCGGACTTCTTGTGTAACATCTCTCGCCACCTTCTTTGCCTTCCACACATCCTCCATTTCTTGCAGCATGTCACTCCATTCAATAAGCGAGGCGTCTCTACCGTACATGCCACCGTCTCCTGCAAAGTGCACCAGCCAATCACCTCTTCGCACCTGGAACTCTTCAACATCGTCGAATGTCGTGCGATTGAGGTACTCGAGCGAGTCTGTGCCATCAGGATAGGAGTTGAACCAGTACTGTGGCACGTACTGGACATTGTTCTTAAACTTGTCTTCTTCCAGCATGATCTCCATAGCGCTCTGCTCGGTGAAGACCAGTTCAACATCAGGTCGGTAGTAGCGGAAGGCGAGAATAGAAGTTAGCAGGTCAATTGACCAATTGTTAACCCTAAGGAAGAACGCTCCATTGTTGAGGCCTTGGGGATCCCTAGAAATAATGATGTTGGTCTGTGTTTCCTCTCTCAAGGCTTCGCACGTCTCCTCGATTTCCGTTTCTTCCTCGCTTCTCTTTTGTTTCTCTGCTTGGACGCGCCAATCCGATTTCGATACTTCGGGGGGTAGGAAGCTCGACATGGGTCGGCATTGGTCGATGATAACTGTGTCGCGATCGGCCCAGAAGATCCATTCTAATCGTTTCTCTGGAGGCTCAAGCATCTGTTCCATAAGCAAGTTGAGAAGAAATGCGGGCTTGTTCCATAGGTCGTCCACGATAGCATCGCACATGACATGTACCTTGTGGCCATGTATCAAGCTGTGCTCTAGATGCGACATCAATGCCCTTTGGAAAGGTTCGTTGTAGTCTCCACCAAATTGCGCTGTAACGCTCGCAATTCGCGCGTCTCCTGGAGTGAATGGCGAATATTTTTTACATGTTTCCTTCTTTGATTTTGCCTGTTGAACAAAATCTGGGGTTACTGGCGGTATACAATTATGCGATCCGTGTTTGATGAAGTTGTTGGTTGGCTTTGGGGAGGGCCTCTTGTGAGGTCTCTTTCCAGGCTTTCCGTGAGGGTGTACAGCAGCCTTTTCGGCTGGTTCTGAGACCGGTTTTGAAGGCGACTTCAGGCTTGGGCTTGGGTTTGGTGTAGATTCTGGCTTCGGTGCAGAATGCGGTATAGGAGTAGATCTTGATGGTGAAAGATCGAATTCGTCGGGATAGATGCTAAAGCATGTGTGGAAAAGAAGAAAGACTGCGCATACGACGATGAAGATCTTGAAGTAGATAATGCTCGAAGGAGTGGCGGGCGTAAGCATGCCTGAAGCTCGACGGCCCATGATGAAAAATGATTGCGCTTGAACAAAACAAAGGAACAGGCCAATGAAAAACAGAACGGGATATTCGTGGAAAAAGCTGGTTCCATCGCTGTGGGCGTAGCATTTCAATTTAAAGGGAAAATGCAAGCACAACCGTAGATTCGGAGTCTAGGTGTGTGGACTAGGGTATGACGGGTACCTTTACAGGTGCCGTGCTGCGCCTGCACTCCACCGATGCCTTTCCGACAGCCTGATTTGTGTCATACCATTTCTTCGCTCAATCGTTTCCGATCGAGCACAAAACATTTGTCTGCAAGTGTTCAAGGCACAAATCTTGCAAGGCAGTAATCCGATCGTTGCAGCTGCACAGTCTATTGTGTGAATCGCGGGCGAACAGGATCGCCTCCTACCTATGGTGCCTACTAGGTTCCTATACCATAGGTAGCTATGATCAATAAAGTCGGTACCAATTAGTCTCGCTTCATCCTGCGGAATTCGTATGGCATGCTCTGAACAGCCTTTTTCGCAGCCGACAACTACTGTTCCTATTGGATCCCCGCAGAACCCAGCGCAACTGTGTGAAGTCCGAAGTCCCGCCAAGTCAAGGCGAACTTAAACCGATCGTCGAGTCTATGCAACGCAACTGCACCGAAAGAAACAATTGATTTGGCGACGAAACGAATCAAATATAAACCTTTCAGTGTCTAATTTTCGAAAGAATTTATTTTCATCTCTCAGGAAGTAACAGGTAATTCCATGTCAAAACTGAGCCTCGTGGTGTTGGTGCCAACGGAGGTTCTCGCCCCCACATCCTCTTCCCGCCCGGTGACCCACCGGACAGCGTATATCCCCGAACCTCCCTCGGGGCATTTTGAACACCAAATTACTGTAATTGTAACTATTGAAATGTTCTGAATCGAGTTTGCGACTAAAATGGGTCGCAATAAGTTTTTAAAGTCCACCACATGAAGTGAGAGTCTCTCAGGAAATCAGCTAGGTTGGGGAATTTAGCTTCTCTACGTAAGGACACGAACAATGAATTCGAGGAGCTGGACAGAGCCTTCTCTACCAGTACCTCGCCCACGGAGTACAAGTAGTCTCTTATCTCTTCCCGGCTTTGACATTATGAACCTATCCTAGTCATCCACCATGTCACCATCGAATCATAATTACGGGACTGAAATCTCCGGAGGATTTCAATGACCATTCTACTTGGAGATGCTCTACAAGATCGAATAGTATTGCGCGCTGCACTGCCGATCGTGCGCAACGCTGTAGAAAATTCTGACGTCGATTCTAGCAAGCGCACCCAGCGTCGCACTTTCCAGTTGCCATTTTACCTCAAAGCATTCTATGGAATCTGCCCTTCCAAGCATCACAAGAGCTGGCGATGACTTCCTCATCTTCGAATGGGCAGATAGCGGCGACCTAGTAGATCTTTAAGCCAACCACAAACCTTACTTAGATAGCGAGCCCCTGAAGGAACCGTACGGATATCTCCTAGAAAGGAGAGACCATTTGAGAGCTGCAACGAGACGCCGAAGAAGCTTCAGCTGGAGAGCACCACTCGATGGATCAAGATCGCGATTCTCTTCGATATCTTCGCGCCAACGCTGGCCTCCGTAATCGGTCTTATCTTTGGGTCAGCTTGGTATTACATGGTCATGAAGGCTTCGTAGGCAAAATTGTTAGAAAGTTGCTGGCAAGAATTCAGGAGCTACCTAGGACTGTAGAAAGTATGCAAAATGGTCGAGTTTAGTAGATACTGAATGTAGTAGGAGCTGAAACATATAATTATTAGCATCACATCGTTGTACTATTACTTGAAGGATTATTAAGCGGAAATTCATGGAACGGCACATAGAAATCAAATAAGCAAACTTGGTTTACTGATTATGCAATGAGAGCCGAGGTCACGGGACATGTAATAGCTGCCGAATATATTAGAGGCACAGCCATATATAATTTCCGTACCCCGTAAGCGCTTGATCACAACATTGCATGCTGCCTAGTGCACATATCTACAACACCATCTAGCCCTCGTCTTCCAGATTATATCCCGCACACAAAATGCCCGGTACAACGTTTTCACAGTTACCGCGAGAGCTGCGGGATATGATATGGTCTATGGCTGCTGCGGCTCAATATCAATAGGCGAGTACCTAAAGCCGTTTCTATTTCTTCGTTCCTGCTTCTAATAGTACTGCAGTACGTAACATAATGCTAACTCAGAATTGCTTTCCTCGATTGTTCTACCTATACTAAGATTATACCCACGAACTTCAGCATCGCTGATCGTCTACCAAAGTCCTGCAAGACACCGTTCGCCGAACGCCAGCGCCAGGCGTTTATTGGCCACCACAACTTACCAACTAAAACCGAAAGGCAGCCTCTTCGAGTATACGTCTATGACTCGCACAACCGGGATAAATTGCGTGTTGGTGTCAACGAGCTCCAGGCACTACCTATGAAAGTAGTCAATAGCCTCCCTATAGCAACCGTCTGTTCTGAGGCGCGATCTCGTGCTATCGACTTCTGCCGCACCCAGGTCAAATTCGTAAATTTACACTACGCCGTTGACGGACCTGAGGGACCTGTGGGACCTGACGAGCTGAGCGTTGATGGTGATAATTTTCCAGAGGATGGCCTTGCGCAGCCTACAACAGTCATGGTGACTACCGCGGGTCTTCATCGCAGAGAAGTTGGTCCTCCTCCATTTGACTCTGCAGCGCATCTTGTCGACGTAATTCATCGCGTCTTCAAGGGTAGTCAAGTTGAACAAATCATCTTCAACTCCTGGTTCGAGTCTTATAATTCTCTAGAAGGCATCTATTGGCCACACACTGCACAAATACGGCACCATGAGTATGCGTACGTGTTAAAAACCTTACTATGCACGTCTTCGCACACTGATATGAGAACAGGGATCCAGTTTTCACTGACAGTCAAAACTACCACCGATTTACTACTTTCATGAAAGAACGGTCTACTGTTTTCTTGAAGGAAGGGGTTCTTCATGCTAGAAAGAAATTGTGTAATAAGGATCCGTCTGGGCTAGATCAGGTCTTCTACCATCTCCTCAAGTTTCAAGAAGTCTTTGATGCAGCGACGCTTAAGTTACCGCAGCTACGAAGTATTGAGCAAACATTACACATTTATTGTTGGGATGAAGTCCTATTGACGCGAATTAAGGCAACAAAAAGAGACGATGGTGCTCTGTGCGTCAATTGGAACGAGGTGGTCATTGGCTTCAAGTCTCGATTTACAAGGTCAGACGGGAACTAAGAATAGGCGCGAACTAAGAATAGGCTTTAGTTAGAGTTAATCGTAGCTTATTTTTTACGCCCCAATCTTGTTCTCACCACCTTAGCTTGAGATAGGGTATGTTCGTGGTAGTGAGACTTCCGGATTCCGGGTCGTGGGCAGCGTTGATTGCCTCTGCACTCGTACGAGTCGGTAATTGTTTCTTGGGATCACCGGACCAAATGGGTAATAAAGTGAAGGATGCCCCCAATACTCAACTCCGACTGAAGCAATCATACCTGCAGGGGTGGTCAGCAAGGGCCACTCGAATTTTCGGGCCTAATAGTTGGCTCTGTTAGATATGTTAGTCAGCACCGCCCAAGCTGAACAGAGTAGACTCGTGGGCGTGAATTCGTGAAGACATCAGTTTGTGAAGCTGTACAAAGCGGAGTAGGAGATAATAGAGATCGATTGTATGGTGTTCTAGAATGTAGTGCATCCTCCATTAGCTTTGATAACTGCTTCGCAGCGTTTGTTCATGCTCATTATCAATAGTCTGAGTTCGTCCCGGCTAATCGAATTCCATGCTTCTTATACAACTTCTTTGAGTTTCTCTTGAGTAGGCTTAAAAAAGATGCCGTACGTCCTAACGATATAGTCCTTCATAGCACTCCATACATGCTCTATTGGATTGAGATCTGGCGAGTATGGTGGCTAGTCAATAGGCGTAATCCCACGACTCCTGAATTCGGATATCGTGTCAAAAGCAGAATAGCATGGAGCGTTACCCTGCATAAATCTTAATTGTACACCGTACTAATCAAGCTATAGCTTCATGTAGCCGTCGACGACGGGTACAATCTTCTCACAATATAAGCCAACTTCATGTATCCCCAATCCTTCTCCCAGAATACAGCTAGGCCCTTAATAGTACCATTAAATAAGCCCCAAAACATCTATCCTTTTCGGCACTGTCAGTAAACTATACAGTCCTCGCCAAGCATTTGTGCCTATTACCTATTTTTTCGTCGCTCTAGAGGATACTACACTATTGCTCGAAGGTCCAGTCTTGATGTGCAATCACCCACTACAAACGATAAGCTTTATTACGCTCTAAAAGAGGAGGCTTTCTGCGTGCTAAATACCGTTAATAAGCTTTATTTTTCATAGCTATTTGAATAGCTTTTTCTCCTGCCCTAAACTTTTCTGCAAAGTGCTTAGAGAGCTCGACCCAGCTCCTCGCCCTGCCCTCAGACGTACTAGTTATAAACAGCTCTATCTCATCAATATACTCCTCTGTAAGTGTGGGAGGGCGGCCACGTCGCTTTACAGGTGTAAGCTGTAGTTGCAGCAAGGTGTACTAAACCTGGTTCTTTGTACAGCCTACTCAATCCATAATCTTCTAGTAAGAATATCCTTCTTTGCAGAGGGTTTGTATGCGAATTCGATCATCACAAAAGAGATCGCTCCTTCGAGTATTGTTGTATGTGCAGGAACCTCCGCGGGTCCCTGGTGGGCTCATGATGCAGGGGCAAATTTAACAGTGCGACAAAAAATTACAACAACGCCGTCAACAAAAATGTAGAAAAGTGGAAAGCAATAAATTTGCGCCTCATGAGAGAGACAAGCACAAAAAAACAAGTATTATACATTGTTGCTATTGGTTGGTGTATTTTTGGGAGGGCCGGGTTTCATCCAACTGGGGCGTTCAAAGACCAACGGGGCGTTCAACAGGGCGTTGCCAGCATGAACGTCCTTGGCTGATGACTCCAGCAAATGACATATCAATCGGAAAGTCGCCCGTCGCAGTCTTGTCCAGTTACACAAACTCGACGCTTACAAGGTTCAGTTCATTACTTAGTGTCAATTATTATTCCTCCTATATTGTACGTATGTGGTATATGGGCTCCCAAGTCCTTGGGGCCAGGGAGTTCTTGGTATGCCGCACTTTCGGATAAAGTGTGGGACCACGCTGCATACGCACCTTTTCGGGTGGCTTTTACGAACGGCGCCCAGACCAGTCAGCACATATTTACCCAAGACCACTCGAACCCGTATAACTGAGTGCTCCGATGGGCTTAATGCATCACCTCTTCGGACATCATCACGGGTGTTTCGAATACCGCAAGTTCAGCTGGCTATGGGAACTGTCTATCTCGCTCAGCTGTTATTTTGGTTTAGGAATATGCTGTGACAGTGGGCGCCGTCAAGCGGACATGTGTTCCGACAGCGTAGTTGCGGACGACGGAAATCCGCCTGTGTAACACTGTCAGGGTCTATTGATGCTCATAGTTAAGCTGAGATACAAATATCGAGACAGACGGCTTTCCTAACAGTTCAGTCCCTCGTTCACTCATCTGCTTCTTTACGTCCTGTTCGATACAGGCACGCTCTTTTCATTTTAATCCAGTCATTCATTGATTATACTTTTATATTCACTTAGGATCGAGTTCCTTCCGCAATGCGGGTCGTTTTACTCGCCAGTCTTGGGGCCGTATTCAGCCTCGGGGCCTCAGGGGTATCTGCAAATGTTATCTGTGATACAAAGCATTATCCTATCCGTGCTAACGCAGTATCTCTTGTGAAGAACACCGAACGCTGTATTGAGGATATCTGCGCTTCTAGCAGAAATGAGAAGTCTGTTACGGAATCCTGCGGACCCGTCGTATTGACTATTACCCACCTTAATGAGCACTCCTCGCCTTCCGACCTGGGAGATTGTGTCAGTCAATTTCACAGCATTATTAGCAAATGCATTCCTGATAAGGGCGTTGTTGGGGGCTTTTCTCAAAGCGAACAGGCATTATATGATGTTTCTGCGACAGAGAAGAGTGATGGTCAAGGGCTGGGTGGCCGGTTGGAGAGAAAAGCTCGGGTGAGGCGCGGGAAGAAGGGGTCAAAGGGCAAGCCAAAGGACCCCCCAAAGAACACACCAAAGCCAAACAACACACCAAAGCCAAATAACACACCGAAGCCAAACAACACACCGAAGCCAGAGAACACGCCGAAGCCAGAGAACACGCCGAAGCCTGAGAAAACACCTAACAACACGCCAGGGAATACGCAAAAGACCACGCTAAATGGTACGCCAAAGTCTACTCCACAGTCTACACTGAAGACTACACCAACGACCAGGCAGCAGTCTACTTCAACAGAGTCATCATGTCAACTAGAAACAGGCACAGGCAAGAAAGTACTTCCGCGTAATGTGTGTATACCGAAGGAAACTGATTTCTATACATCCAAACCCCTCCGACCAGGCAGGGTAACATGGTGGTCATTTAACACTAGGAGGAAGGGCCTCAGAAGGGCCTGGCAAAAGGTTGTCAAGAATCCTAAAGCTAAAGCTGTTCTTACCGCAATGAACGAAGACGGCAAATTCGACGTCATCAAGCTCAGAAATGCAGATTTGTCGGTCGTAGGTAAGGAGCAGGGTGGAGCTACACCGAGCGACTTTACAAAAAAGAGGGGCGAGCAATACATACTTAGTAATGGTGGTTTCTTCGATATGCACAGCAAGACAGATCCATACGCCTCAGTAGGTGAGACGAGCTCAACCACGCGTCATGTTGATATAATGGACCTATATAAAGACGACTATAAAAAACTCGAAGGAGATGACGGAAGCTATTTCTGGAGCGGTCCGGAACTTAAGAATGAAGTACCCATAACGGCTCCTAGGTTCCAATATGGACCTGAAGCAAACAAGGGGGCTGGAAGTCTTAACCACGCAAGTCAACCTAATGAGCGTGTCGCTCTTGTCACCATCAAACGTAACAGATATCTCGTTGCCTATACTGCAAAGGATAGGAGTGATGGCGTTGACGTCAATCAGCTAAGGAAACTTATCGGAGTTTTTCTACGCCAATACGAGGGTATTGGAATTGCGCAAACGGACCAGATCCTTAATCTCGATGGTGGAGGTAGTGTTTATGTGAGTTGGAATAATAACGGTAAAGAAACTAAGATTGCCAGAGGCAAGATTAGAGACGGGACACCCAATCTAATAGATAACCTAAATCGTCCAAGGAAGATAACCAATTTTGTCAAAATCGCTGTGTAGGGTTACGGTCTTGGTCGGGTGTCTATGCAGGAGCTTGGATGAGGTTTCAAAGGGTCAGAAGATATATTGAAAGGTAGAGGAATAGTACACAAGATAGAGTAGAATAGATATATATCAATTTTAACTATATCTTATATATCCAAGTAAGCGGCAGATTTATGATATTACAATGAAAAGGAAAGTCGGTTAAATAAAGAGCTACATATAGATCTCTCAAATACCGTAACAACATTTAGTGAAATCGTCAAGTACCCGAAGTGGGTGCACTTCCCCTCTTCATGATCTTCTTTCTATCTCCTCTACCTCTTCTATAGTTAAATCGAAACTAGTAAACTCATACGATACTGGAAGATCTGGTCTATGCTCTATGCAGAAACTGCCATCACTATAGTTTATGCCATAATCCCTCTGGCGATACCTCCGATGCATGGCTAGTGGTAGTGGTGGACTATCCTCAGTAAAATGTCGGACAGGGCTTTCCTACTTAGGGTGGAGCTTTGGGAGATCGATGGAAATATCCAAGCTAGGAGGAGACGCAAGCGGAGGCAAGACAATACGCTCATTAACCATCGTCCAAGAGCAAGGCTCATCATAATCTAACCATATCCGAAATCTTCTCAATTTGTTTAAGTGTTTGATGGCAAGACACAATCCCGTCCATGCAGAGCTGAGTGGTAATTTGGAGCCGGTGGAATCATCAGCATTATCGAGTACTTCGTAAATATTCAAAGGAAGCCTTAGGCTGATATTTAGTTCTTTGGGATTCGGGAGGACGTAATCGGATAGGATGGAAGCAGAAGGTCGCTCAGAACGGAACACAGCAGAATCTGAAACGAAGATCTGGAGCGTATCAAGATCGTTTACTTGAACCGCGACAACATCAGTCATCGTTTCCACGACATCCGTGAACCTGTAGAGGTTATTAGCAGGCCAGCTACACTGGCTTAAGAATCTACTTACATTCGCTTACACAAAAAAGGAGCGTTATCACGATAGTGTCATAATCTATCTCATAGCCCTTTCGTATACGTCTGGCAAACTCCTCACATCGCCAGTGTGAACCTCACGAAGACCGCAATCAGAGCGCGTACATAGGGTCTGACGCACTGCGGCCCATCCTAAGATTAAGATTGTTTGATCGCCGATTCAGACAGTTGGGATCATAATTTTTGTCATTCCACACACATGTTGATAATCGATATCCCTCCTCACTAAGTGAGAGATCGATTTGGTTCGGAATGAAGGAGGCATAGATCGCACGACGAATCCCGGCGGGCGCAGCGAAGAACTTACTTTTTAGTTGAGAATTAAACGACGTGTCCGTATTGAGCTCTGCAAATATAGTAAAGCTTTGGAGACGTAAAGAAGGGAACAAGCTCAAGTATAGCGCAGACGAGTTGAAATAGGTTTGAAGATAACAGGTATCGTAGTATTAAGCTACTATACCTAGTATAAGAGGTTTCGCAAATCGAACCTTAATTCGTCTTATTCTAGCATAGCATGAGTTAGGGTTATGTTAACGTTCGGGACAAGCGAGCTGGACACTCACCCATGATCGAACTACTTTAAGTACGAATCCCTCTTAGAATATAATAGAAGGTAGTAAATTAATTATTAGAGATTAAAATACAAGTAATTACCTACCTTTTTAATACATTCGAGCATTATAGCTAAGCTCCTTATAGCCAGGATTGGTTCACAAAAGAATGTAGAACGGCAATTTGCAAGAATAGACTGTATTGCGGGTCACGAAGTGCAGGCACTCCTTCACTATAAGACCCAGGTTACACTTGAGACGCCCGTATTCAAGTACCATATCGAGATAAGGAAGTTGCTCTCAGATCACAGCCATAGCAACAGCTTAGTTACTCAAGAAGAACTACGTGCTGCTGTACTTCCCTTAGCAGACCAGGGCTGTAAGGCCAGCCTGGAGCTATCCAAGATGTGTGTTGGAAACCGAGACTATATGGACAGTTGCGGGGGTTTGCTCCACACTGTATCAAGCATAGCGAATGATAGCTATCTGAGCATCTCACGCGTGTCAAATGGAGCGCCAAATAGCAATGGAAAGGCTACTCTTTAGTAGCGATATTAATAGCCTCGACTTGGATACCGAAGCAGCTTTCAGGGGCAACTACGTGGGCGGCTTCGCACGCTTACTTGCCAGCAATGGTTCCCCTCGTTGGGAGAATTACGAAGCGAGTAGGATATGGTACAGACAACCCTTGAGTTAACTCCAATGATCCAGACGAAGAGACGAGAACGGTAGAACAACAGACTTCATGTAGTGATATCGTCTCATTCATACCTACCTAACTTGTATTATCTTAAGATGTATCTACTCTCATCCAACGGCGGAATTTTAACTTTGAACCATCACATATTAAATTGTAGTTCAGGTATCTCACAGTGTAGTTGCATAGTCTCAAACTGCTTTTGCCCATGGCCTCAAACTACACATTGATATATTCTCCCGCTCACCCATACACATATAAATCCACACCAGTCTTCCCCATATCAATAACCCATCCACCCACAACCAAAAAGAAAAGAAAAGAAACAATCACATCTCCACACCATAACATCATACATCATACAAATCTACCATCTATGACCCACCCCACCTCACCTCAACAACAAAAACAATATCCCATTCCAAACCACACCTGTACCTTAGCACACGCTTCTTTCCCAACTCCAAAACCACTAAATACCACAGACGCAACTCACCAAAAAAAAAAAAAAGAAATGGAGAAAGGAAAAGGAAAGAAACTTCCTAACATCCAAATACCCAGTCTCACTCATCACTCAACCCCTACCACTTACCTCCCTCCTTCATCCAATCTAATCCATTCACCTTGCCCTTTCCTTTTACATCTCCGCACTGAACCATGAATAAAGAGTCGATCTCCTACGACGAAACAAGGCAAACGTACAACGGCACACAAACACGTACAAGCCCAAGAACAATGCACATGCACACTCACACAGACGAGAAGAATAAGGGAAAGAACCCAGTGCACACAAAATTTGAAAAATTAACTTTCTGTATTCATCTCTCTTGATTGGTCCCTCAATCCTTCCCAATGCCATCCATCTTTGCATCCGTCTTTGCATCCGTCTCGCGCACGCGCAAAACTCAAAAGAAGAGTACAATAAAAAGGCCACAAGAACAATCTTCCACCATCGTACACTCACTCTCTTGATTCCTACTCTTTGTCTTTTGCTCTCCCCCTTTCCCCCATCCCTCCAGGAAAAAACTCTCTTATCAAAGCAAAAAGACCCAAGCGAGGATTACACAAAACCCTCTAATGCCCGTTTAGTGCTTAATAGATAAGAGGAAAAAGAAAGAAAAGAACATAGACCACTGCTTCTCCTAAATCCTTAATCGATCCCGCTCATGTTCGAGTGTCCTAAAGAGACAATCCAATGATAAACATATCCTTCTCTAGCTTCTACGAGCAGAGTCTTGTGCGGAGTGTGAAAGGAACGGCCGGCGTGGGTAACTGTGTTTTAAACCCACAGTGCTTTGTAAATGCCTTTGGTATAATGGTGTACAGTGGATGGCAGTTATCGGCGGATAACCAAAGTAGGGGCGGCACATGGCGCTGGTATGTTTGCGCAGACCAGTTGATGAGAGCGAGAAGGAAAAGAGTTCTGTTACAGGGAAAGTGGGAACAAAAAAGCCCACAATATCATTGTACAGCTCTGCTGGAAAACAAGAATGACAAGCCTCCCACAAGCCCGTGGGCGGAAGAAAACAGTGAAATGCAAAGGTACTCCGCCAATGTTTCGCAATCTCAAGATAAGTACTCCACCATGTATTCATGACGCCTAGGTTTCGCCGCACTCCAGAAATCGATGGTATAAGATTAGTTGCAATACATGATCGGGTCTGCTGGAATGGCCTGACTCCGATAAAAGTAAATGTAAAAGGGAAAGGGAGGAAAGAGGGTGAGATAGTACATTGAACGTAGCACTATATCTCGACCGTCTTGAGCTCCGATGTTTCTGCGACGGGGTTCTTGACAGATTCTGCGGGCGCAGACGTCGATGCCACTGCCGTTTTGTCTTTGTTCTCTTTATCGCTTCCAAAGCTGCCTCGGCCGGGCAAGTCGTCGCTGGGCCTTGGTGTATCAACCGAAATTAGCTTCTCAATGGGGGCGTCTGCCTTGGAATCATCCGTGTGTACAAAGATTGGTTGAGGAATCTCTTCAGCGACTCTCGCCAAAGGACTTGAAATCTTTGCCCGGGGGCTCTTCTCCTTGCCCTTGTGAGATGGACGGTTAAGGCTCCGACCACGTTCCTCTGGTCCAACTACAGGGCTGGCATATGGGCTGCTTGCTGTGCTGCTGGGGCCAACGGTTCCAGGGGCATTGGGGTTGACGCGAAGCCCACTGCCCGGTCGCTTCTTAGGTTGCTTTCGGCCATGCTTCTGATCGCAACGCCAGCGCAAAATCTCGAGATAGGGCGGCTCAATGTTTTGTCGCTTCTTAAAGGCCAGGAATTTAAGCTCACCGCTATCCTCGTCAATGTGGCACAAGTCGGATTGAATATCGTCGGCTACCATGGCGAGCAAATGGCCCCAGGAGCGAGCGACAACATATTTGCAGTCATAGTCGCGGCCGAAGATGATGATTTGACCCCAAGTACCAGTAGGGCCGGGTGCAAGATCAGTAGCCAGATAGTTACCTCCCCAGTCGCGGGCGAGGGGAATCCAGGCGGGGTGAGCGTAAGCCTTCTGGACTGCATTTGGGGGTTGAGAATCTTGGCGAGCGAGCAGGTCCTGTCGCCAGAGCGGATTACCCGACGAGCGACCTTCGGCAACCGGAGGAGCCGTGGAGGAACCAGCAAAGGCCTTGACCGGAATTTGCGGCGAACTGAAGTCGGATTTGTTTGTGAGATATTCTTCGGCGACCTTGCGCCAGTTTTGCCACTCCATAACAATCTCTTCGCAGTCGAGCAACATACAGCCAAAAATGATACCAGTGGGAAGGCCTCCTCGCTCCTGGCCATCATGGATTTGAAGAGATTCCCGCACGTCCATAGGCAGTGTAGAATCTAGCTCATGCTCTAGCTCGTTGACATCGTTGGCGGTGGCACCTTCGCAGATATTGTCGAACAGCTCCTCATACTTGTCCTCGACCCAACGGTCAATGCGCCTCCATGAATGTGAAACGGGGGGAGGCGGCGGAAGGCCATCGGAGAAGTTCTGCATGGGGATTTCACCATTTGGGCCCTTATCGAACGAGTCCATGTCGGTAGGCATGGTGGCTTGGCGGCTTAAGGACGATCGCATTCCAGGAGAGTAAGGCGAGTTGGGGTTAGGGGAATTGGGCTTGGGCGAGCCGATAAAACCATTGCTTGTGGCGGGCTCATCATGTGTATAGCCATCAGACAGATCGACTCGAGATTCGACGCCGCTGGCTGCGACGGACTGGAGAGCAGCGTGGCGGCTCTGGGGTAGGGGGATATGGCGGCCGGTGCGGTAGGGAGAGTCGTGGGAGGCATGTCGGTCGTACGATGTCATTGTATGCCAGAACGACTTCCATGATGAGGATATTCTGCCTTGCAGTCAGCGGTTGCGCCCTCCAGGGCGAGCTGGGGGTGCCCTTAGGGGAGGGGGAGGGGGTGGGCGTACGACTGTGCCATGGTTGGTTATGTGAGGTGAGCGTGGTGCAGGGAGTCGAACAGCGAGCGACGCCGCGACGGGTTTTTGTTGTTGTTGAGCGAGAGGCGGTTGAGAGGACGTTGAAAGAAAGGAAAGCAGAAAAGCAGAGGGGGTGTGTTGAAGAGAGTGTGGATGTTGAGTAGTAGGAGGGGTCGGGAGTGCAGGAGAGGTGAAAGGAGCGGTGGGTTGTAGTGTAGAAAACTGGAGTGGAATCCCTGCGCGGGAAGGTGTCTCCCTAAACTGCGGTGCGTCACCGAGATGGGCGAAAAGGGATAACTGCAATGAGGCCAAGCCAAGGCGCTCGCCTTCGCACGCCGAGGGCGACCCTGAAAATGCTTGACGGGCTGCTGTGCGGCGGCCCGGTTTTTTGTTCTCTGGTGGTGAAATTGGGATTGCGGAGAGCAGAGGTGGAGGTGGAGGTGGAGGAGTGTGTTTGGAAGGGTGAATTGCGCCGGAGCAGCAAGTGTTTACTAGAAGCTCGGTGTTGTAACCACCTGGCTCACTGCCACTCTCGGCCACTGGGCACGTCGCCTCATTGAGACGTGGTTTGACCCGTGGAGAGCGATGCGGACTTCAAGTCATTCCCGATTGCGCATCGTTTTATTAATAGTCGGTGCGCGCGAGAGAGCATGCATGCCCGAGAGCCAGACAGCCTCGCACGACTGACTGAGGCTGCTAATCCCCATGGGAACTACTGGAGGGAATAAGGGAATGGCGTTGCAGTGTGTCGCAGTGTTGCAGAGAGCGCGATAGCAGCAGCGCAAGTCACTGGGCCTGCCCCCTTTTGGGCCTCGTCCCCAGCAGCAGCAGAGCGATGATTGATTGATCGCTGGATGGGAAAGCAAATTGCTGTGAATTTTGCCAGTGGCCGGGACAGCGCGCGCCCATTCGCCAGCGCCGCGACGGTCCCTGAGGGCACTTGAGCAGGCACCGCGTCTTGCTGGCCAGCCAAACCCAGCCAACCCCAGCCAACCCTTGTGTTCTGTCCCGGCCGCCGTTGTTGCGTCGTGCGGTGTGATGTGCGCCATTGCGCCAACCAGACCAGCGACTGCTTGCCGCTCTCTCTCGCCTCTGCTTGTTCTTTCTTAAGTCCTTCTTGTCCTTGTTCTTGTGATTATTCGCTGTTGCTTGCTGCCTTTCCCCTTGGTCACCTGTGCGACCACCACTCTCACAGCCCGCGTAATGGTGTTGCTGCTCGTCATCTTTCCAAAAACTGCTACACCCTACACCCTCCAATTCTCTACGCCACCACGCCACACTTCACCAGCGCAGGGCGCGGGATTTTGAGCCTCCCGACAAGCCAACCGAGCAGCCTGCGATGCAGTTGTCTTGCACTGGCCGCCGCCAATTCGATCGCTTGCATGCCCGGCCCTAGGCGTCCAGTTTTTTTTTCTCCTTTTGCTGCCCCGCCCCGTCAGATGAGCTTAATTCCCCTTCAGAGGTCCGCTCCACTTGCTTTCATACACTAGCCGCGACTCTAGCTCGTCTATCTACCCACTCTGGCTCATACCCTGTCACCGGCCAGTTGTTCGCCGCTGCTGTTGTAATTTGACATCTCCCTTCCCCTTCCCCTTCACCTTCACCACTATGTACCACCTACTCGCACACTCGTTCCGGGTCTGCCTCTCTTTTCGTCTTCTCTGCTTCATTAGGGACTACTCCGAGATGACGCGGCCGTCATTTCCCCCATTCTCTCTCTCTTCTCGCCGCTCATTCTCGTCCTCTCGCACCTGTGATGTAATGGCCACCGTCCCCGCGGCCCATGGCTACACCATGTCTGCAGGCAACGAATCACCATGCCTTATCTGCGACTTGTGCCCCCGTTCTATTGGTGACACTGTTTCTAATCTTGTGCCACGAAACACTCAACCTCAAGCTCAGTGGCCCGACAAGCATCCCCGCCAAGCAACTCTTGCTTCATAGAAGACGTCGGAGACTTGACCTCCGCCGCTCCCGCTTTCATCCCATCACCCGCACATCATTCCACCCACAACCCCCGCTCATCGGAACCGAGAAGAAAATCTGTTATGTATGGTGATGAATATGCAACTATCTTATGTACAGACACATCACACCCACGGCCAAATTGCCACTCTAAATTTGACGGGCGCAATGACGCTTTGTAAACTTCTTTTCCCTGTCCCCCAATTTCCCGCCATATGGCATGAGCCGAATTGCCTCCCATCCCCACAACAACAACAACAAGTCACACCTGTCATTTATTTGGCATACAGAATATCCATGACGCTAGAGCTCTACCCCGGATTTCAGATCCCTTGCCACGTGGGACCAGATACGAGGTCCGACGATTAATGCCGGGTGAGTAAGCGTCCTAGAATTGGAAGTGTACTTCTCACGTTCATCGGATCGTCCCGCTCTCGTTTTACGGATTTCATCATGCCGTCTCGTAGCAAGGCTGCTCGCGAGGCCGGTTAGCTGCCTGTTTGTGTGAAAAGCAGGGTATTTTTGTGTCCACCCTCATGTGGTGCTGCGTATCACACGAAATGCAACACACCAGCATCTCAAGTTACTGGCTTGCCCAGGAACTGGCACAACTCGTCCTGTAAGGGCAAAACGATGCTTTCGACCGCTGCTTGCAAGAAATCAGAGTCCTGGAGGCTGGCTCCGGGGTCGTTGAAGCAGCGTAGGCAATGCCTAACAGCGGTTAGAAACGCTGCCGATAAATCTTCCTTATTTTGCTCGGTCCAGTCGTACGCTACCGCACACAGACTCCACGGATTGTGGTTCAAGGCCGTGTCATTAGGCCCGTTCTCGGACTCTTGGTACTTTTCCGCGCTGGTGCCAAAGTAGAGCTCGAGAAGGGAAACCGCTAGCGCCAAGAGAACGGTATTCTTATTGTGAAATGCTCGCGACTTTTTTGCGGGCATAACTTTTGATATTTCAGTCAGCTTCAGAGCCACATACGGATGATCAATGTCCGCTAGCCGGGTTTGATTGGACGTTCGATGGAAATGTATATCTTTTGTGCTCCACTGATCCATGAGCCACGGGGTAGAGTTCAGCTGTAGAGTTGCGGATGCCAATGTCAATGCAAGGCTATATCGTTCTTTTTTACTGAGTTTCGCCGGTCGCCCATTGATTTTGGGCGGACGGTCCAAGAGGTCATCGAGCGTTATCAACTCGTATGATGGAAGTTGTTTCTCCGCTGCTTTGACCGGATAAACACCTCGAAGAATGCTTTTGCTATCGAGAGAGAAACCGATACAAGGAGCGCTTTTATGCAGTTGTTGTATTGATGCGCATAAGTCCTTCACTTCCTGTAAGGCTTGTTTTGCATCAATTTCAGGGTCTATTGCCGAATATGGGGGCGGTGGTGAGCTGAAGCTAACCGTCTTCGATATTCTGGAAGCTTTAGTCATAAGTCACGTATCAGCAGACGCGAGAACTCACTTTGGAGGCTTTCCTGGAGAGGGCTGGGCGGGGATTATGTCTTCCTCCTCTATATGGATTTCTGCGGCTTGCCAACTCCACGGTTGGCTGTCGCCTGGCGTACTTGAAAATGACACTGTGAAACATGTTCCCGCAGATATGTTGGCCTTTTTAAAACCTGTTGCATAGAGGTCGCCTCGTGGCTCCAATTGCAGGCTCGTCTGATGATTTGACTTGCAGGAGCAAGACCAAGACTGAGCAAGCGAGTCGTGCAAGTTTTTGGCATAACCTTGAATTCGCTGCAATCGAGTCGCAAAGGACGGCTTGCTCGTTTTCCGCAAAGTCTCAATCTTCTCGCTCTTTTCGGTGAAACGTTCCAGTTCCTTGTTACACTCGTTGAGTTCTTCGAGAAGGGACTTGATGCTCTTTTTGCTCATTCCGAAGCGGATTCGTTTCTTAATTTCAAATTTGTCATTGGCTTTCTTGGGATTAGCGGCAATGAGTGCTTCAAGATCGTTGCGAGAAAGCTACAGGAATGTGAGCGCAATGCAAGGGCAAATGGGTCTCTTGGACAAATTCCCTACATCCGATGCGCGATCAAGGTCCAGTTTGCTTGCAATTTTTTTGGTTATCCGTTCAATCTCTGAAATCGTATGCTGATATGCCTGGTATGACTCTTGAAGCCTATCCTTTAGTTTCTCTGCCATATCGGTATCCTTCCACAGGGCGGACGAGCCCGGGTCCGCCATCATTTCGGCGAGCTCGAATTCGGACGTAAGGGGTTCGAGGAGTATACGGATTGTTTGAGCATAGTGAACATGCTGGTTTCGGAGCTTTCGAATACATTGAGGCAGTTCTCGCTCCCATCTCATAAAGCTTTTGACTGGGTCCAAGCCCTCGTTATATGCCTCAATTCCTGACCCGGGTTTCAGCGCTGTGATTGTAATTGGGGGAAGAACGAACCCTGAATAATCAACGGCAGACAACCAAGTACAAGGCCCGCAACCTCGACACCCGACATACTTAGAACGAAGAGACTCGCTCATAGGAGGTAGCTTTGTGCGAATGGCGCTGCGACGAGATGTAGCAGCGGGGAGCGGGAGCCGGGGGTGGGGCGGAGAAGGGCGTGTGAGGTAGTTGTAATGGCGTAAGAAGATGTATCCAAGCTACAACTTTGAAGTAGAACCGCCTTTGCCTATAGCCATGTCACCGGCAGAGATGCATCTCCTCAAAACACTCGCAAAATGTCAGAGAATGAGTACTGCCTTCAATTACTGAGGTGAGGTCGAGATCCCCAGCTCGGTAGATCCTGCCTAAATTGGGCTAGTCTGCCCGACATAGCCCTCCACGGATGACTACTCAACCCACGCAACATCAGAACGACCAGGCATCGAGTAACATTATATTGCGGCCTCTCTGTGTGTTCCCTCTCACAATGTACTTGCGACACGATGTCCTCCATACGACTCGGAGCGGCGTCAAGTGTACAAGCATTTCAGAAGCTCGGTAGTGCACTTGCATCGAGCGACGGCAAATGGACGAATCTCATCGATGGCGAAGCCCTCGACGATGAACTAGGACGATTCAGGGTCTGGTCAGGTATGAGACGAATCACTAATTTCCTCGTCATGCTGTGACTGACTCCCGCATAAGGAAACCTGGGAGCGTTGCAGAAAGGCCACAGTTCACTTGATTATGTAAGTATATCAATTCCGCTCGTGTGGACGCAAATGTGCATGCATGATAGTATGAATCTTCGGTTTGGAGGAAGCATAAATACCGCCTTTATCGACCCTTTGGATTACCCAGCAAGTTTTAACGGTAATAGCGACTTCGAGATTCACCCCTTTTGTCAAGCAATGCCTTGAAACTTCTGCAGGAGCTTCAAGATAACCTTGGCCACGCACTCGATATTGTGTCGGGGGCCCGTCTTCCATACGAAGAGCAGCTCAAATCAGAGAAATCAGTGGGTTTCGACAAGGATGAAGACGACGAAGATGACGAAGACGACGATTTTTTCAGCGAGGATGAGGACAACGACAGCGAACCCGGTAGCTCCAAGACTGAGTTGAAAATGCGTTTTAGTGAAATCGTAGACATCATCGACAATCTTTATAAACTCAGTGTCCGGATAAGAACTCCAACAATTCGATCAAGGTCGCTCAAAGCCGCATCGTATCAACCTAAAGATCCCGAGACTGGTGTGGACATCCTAGAGCAGTATGCTGCGTTTGACCATCAACACACCTGCGATCTGGTGCGAGATTTGAGAAGACCGCACGTCGGTGAAGCACAAGAAGAAAGTACGGATTTTATATCTCGCCTCAGTCGGGGAATCACTCTCCGCAGGCGTCAATTCAAGTACTGGAAAAGACGTAAGTCTATGGGTATCCATAATTTGGTAAGACTAAACTGACTCTGAACAGATCGTGATAAGCTTGGAGTTTCGACTCTACTTGAAGAGGAATCATACATCCAGGAGCCAGTACCTTTCATTCCTTCTGGCTCACAAAGACACGATACTGTAGAGGCTCAGCCTGTTACTCCCGCTATCAAACCTTTCAAAGAAAGCCCCAGCCAAAAGACAGGCAAGACCATGCTCTCTGGCACTGAAGCAACGCTTCATCACCAGACTTTGGACGATATCGTCGATAAGCAGTCCGTTACAAGCTACGCTGTTACCGTTCGAGATCTGTCCGGCAAGGGAATTGATTTACCACCCCCTCCAAAGGCTGCCAATGGTGAACGGGATTTTGAGTGTCCGTACTGTTTTACTATATGCCCCTCTAGGTATGGAAAAGGGCGTGCGTGGAAAACCCATTTGCTTCAGGACCTTCAACCCTATGTATGTACTTATCCAGATTGTTTGAGTCATGAACAGCTTTTCCGCAGCCGTAGAGAATGGTCAGAACATGAAGCAACCCACCGCAAAGCATGGAGGTGCCCGGAACACCCAACCGCAGTTTACAAAAGCCCCACTGGTTTGGAGGAGCATCTTCGCCGAAACCATTCGGATAACTTTCCAGAAAGCCAATTGGAGAGTATTGTCAAAGTTGGCGAAACATCCACGGTGGACGTGAGGGACAAATGCCCAATCTGCTATGCACCCGCAGATATTGAGGGCATGGGTGGGCTTCAAAACCATATTGCTAATCATCTCGAACGCATTGCTGCGTTTGCCCTACCTACTGGAACAGATGATGACACTGATGGTGGTAGTAGTATTGCAAGCCGTGGACAAACAGGGACATCTGGGTCTCAGGACCTAAGCGCGGTTACATTTGACAGCGCGACGACCGAAGAAGAGGAAGGCCTGGGGCTTACAGGTTTAGGCTCTCGCGAAGAAGAGACTGGGTCTAAAGAGCAAGAACCGAGCGCGGCTGCTGTGGAACAAGGTTCCAGCCAAGCGCCGCTTTCCGCAGAAAGTCTACATAACCTTCCTGATATCTCTCAAAGTCGATTGGAATCACTCTTTTCCAGCCAGATGACTGAATTGGGTGATTTTGAAGAGATCGATTTCGACGGAACTCCAGTTGAAGTTGAAGAGCACATGAAGAAACTTGAAGAGTTCAGAAGCTATCTTTTGTCATTGCCGGGTGCACAATCAGTACGATTTTTCCGACGTTATGGCCAATGGAAAGGATATTTGTACTTCGAAGATGAGGTGGCCGCGGAAAAAGCGCTCAGTCTGTTTGATTCCTCAATGTTCCCAGACGTCACTCTTCGGCCAATTGCAAAAATCAAAGCTGCGCTGAAATTCATTTATTCGAGTCCTGGGTTAGGTGACAGGCCAGCACCCTCGCGACAAACAACTGGTGACGACATCGCCAGCATCTCATCCATTTCAGTAGCAGAGGAGGACCAGGATGAAGACGATAAATCCCCAATTCTGGATCCGTCAAATATCCCTACGTTGCGCTCGCTTTATCGCACACGAAAGCTGCTGCAACGGGACCAAAGCTATATGTCCAAAGATGCGTACAATCAACTAATATGTCTGTGTTCCTATGATTTGACACGCCTAAAGGTAGACGCAATCATCAATAGTGCAAATCGCTCCATGAAAGTCACGAAATCGGCCGAGACACTTAACTGGCAGGTTCACACGTCAGCTGGGCCTGAGCTCAAAAAGCAGTGCTCAGCGGAGGCAAAAGGCAAGATCAAGGTTCGTTCGTCCTAGTCCGGTGGTATCTGCTCATTTCTTACCTCAACGAATGCTGCCTTCCAAGCTGTGTAATTCGCCAGGTTGATAAACATGCTAACAACAACCAGCCCGGTCAAGCGATCATCACCTCTGGTTTCAATCTGCCAAGTAAACACGTTATCCATGTTTCTAGGCCTACCTACACAGGATCTAAAGGGGTCGGGGGTCTCAACATTCTCACCGAATGCTATCGATCCGCACTCAACATTGCGCTTGACAAAAAACTAAAAACTGTCGCCTTCCCTTGCCTTGGAGCGGGAGGGAGTGGCTTCCCACCACGTCTGGCGGCACGGATAGCTTTGCAAGAAGGTACCGGTCCTGTATGTCCAGTGTAATCCCTTCACCGCGCTAACTCGGTCCTTCACAGTGCGAGAGTTTTTAGATTCACACACTAATCACACGTTCGAGCGAATCATTTTTTGCGTCTACAGTGCAATCGACGAAAAGGCCTATATGGACTTCCTACCCGTGTTCTTTCCACCTACTCATGGAGATCTAGAAAATGCGGTATCCTCCGCGCCAATTACGAATCGTTCTGTTCTTGGTTGGGAGGTCCTAGAGGTTCATGGTCAAGCAAGTGCCGTTTACGTTGAATTGACCAAGTATAGCGATAATATGCAGAACTTTCCAAGTACTGTGCTCAATACTCTCGAGGCAACCTGCAGCGCTTTAGGCCGCATCAAGGATTTATTATTTGGCGGATTAAACCCAATTCAAAATCTCAAAGAACCCGCGCTTAGCGACATACACATCATCTGTAGTGTCATGCAGACTGTGTGTGGTAGCATTACTGAGATTACCGAACTCGCAAAAACCTATCAAAGTCAAGGCCACTCGTCTCATGCTGAAGTATGGAATGATTACAACTTTCATATGAAGAGTAGCCATGGGTCCGACATGGCCACGATCTTGTGGATTTGTCAAAAGTTTGCCCAGGCCTTGGACGATATTCTCTCACGGTATGCTGTCCTTCTTTCTTCTCGCCCCCAAAATAGGCCTTGCAGATTCAACTCTAACGTGACTTTAGTGATGCGGTAGAACCTCCAAATATGGTTTCGATGCGGACAACCTTGAGAGATTTCAAAAGGAAACAAACTGGGAACGACGAGCAAACTATTCAGGAGCATTTTGACGAAGTTATGTACACAAGGGAGTTTCAGCGTACGACGAATGCTCCAGCTCGGACAAACGCTGTTAAGCTCCATCAGATTCCCTCCATCTCTCGGCTCTACCAGCTGGGTGAACTTGAAGAGAGGTCTACCTTTGCAATACCGTCCGCCCATTTCAATTATATGATCTACCTAGCTAGAGAAGATATAACCAACATCGAGGCAGACATCATTGTGAATTCCACCGATTATACCTTTGGCGGTATGGGGACACTCGACCGCATGATTTTCCGAAAAGGCGGCCCTGAGATGCAGGAAGAATGCAAACAATTTGTCAACTGCGAGACGGGGTCTGTGAAGCTGACCCCAGGCTATCGACTCCTCGCCAAACATGTCTTGCACATGGTCCCACCAGAATCTTGGAGGCATAATACGAAGTCCATTCTCCGTAAGATGTATCAAGAAATCTTCCATACAGCAAGCTCGTTGAGGGCGAGTTCAATAGCAATACCCAGTATTGGAACCGGCATGCTGAGCTACCCGAGACGCGACAGTGCGGCACTTGCACTGGAGGAAGCTAAGAGGTTCCTTGAAACCGCAGAGCCCACGAACTCGATCGAGAAGATTATCTTCGTCGTCTATTCCTCATCTGACGAGTTCACCTACAAAGCTCTCATCCCACTATACTTTCCGCCTGTGGACTCCAACGTAAACAAGGCACTCCCTATGACCACTCAGCAAAACGAAAGTATAGAATCCACCATGTCCTCAGAAGCATCATCTCCTCCGCCTCGTCGCACACTCTTTGGCTCTATTGGGGATGCTTTTCGTTCGGTTCGGTTTGGAAAACAGCCAGTTACTCAAACCTCGCGAGCTCCTCACTCTGGGGAGGAAACTGCTTTGATAAATTTTGAAAGTCATGCGCGAGACTGTATCATCTGCAATAACATCAACAAACTTTATCTCGAGGGCAAGGATCTCTGCGAAGATGGCTACCCACTCGCACAGCTGCTCCTTCAATATATGAATATGGAACGCGATCAATCTGTATATTCAAAGCCAGCAAGGGATGGCCAACGCGCTAGAATTGAGATTCCGTCAATATTTCCTATCTCCTACAGTCTTCTAGCTACAGTAGAGAAGAGCTTCCGAGATAGAGGGCGAACCAGGCCTTTCGTTAGTCCGAATACCCCATATTCGGCCACCATGAAGCATCAGCAAGACCAAGAAGGGCAGCCACCACCCGGAGTCACGATTCACATGGCTGAAGTAACTGTGCCTGTCGAGCAAGAACCCGAAAAGCTCATAGCATCTGTCTATCGATGGTCAACCTTGGCGAACCGATTTGATGCTCTCTATCCACGCGCATGCGTTATCCACATCTGGCCGGGCCGTGTCGACGTCCGTACCGGCGTTGATGAACAACGGACGCAGGATCAAGAACAGGTCCAGGTCCCGCTTTTGAGCCTCGAGCTCACTCCAACCGTGCAGATCAGCCAGACTTCAAGAGATGAGCTGGTCATTGATAATGCCCGTACATTCCCAGACTCGGTGATCAAGTCTGGGGGGAAGTTCATGTTCGGCACTCAAAGTCCGGCTCACTGCAATACAGTCTATCAACAGCTGAGCGCCGCTAAGGCAAACAATCCAAGATACAAGGCACACCAAAGCAGACAAGACACGGAAACAACACCAGAACGTAACCTTCGCATCCAACTCCCCTCAACTCCCCAACACGACCCCGCAGACCCTCCCTCCCGCCTCGACTCCAGACAAGAATCCATCGATACAAACCCAGACCCCCTACTCTCAGGCCATTCCACCCCAACCTCAGAACCCAGCACCACCCTCAAAAACACCCTTGAGACCTTCCTCTCGACCCGCAAACCGCGTAATCCATCCCCCCTCGACAATCCCAACCCCCCAAGTGTTCTCCCCAAAGCGATTCTCGCACACTTGAAATCGCTGCCAGAGGGGCGCTCGCAGACGGGCCAGCACGAGCAGGAGATTGCGTCAGCGGTGCATAAGCCGCTGCCAGAGGTTCTACAGGCGTTGGGTGATTTGAAAAAGTTGAATCTTGTGCAGAATACCTTGAATGAGGCTACGTGGGCGGCGAATGAAGATGATGGACACGAGGTTGGGCAGGGGCCGGACTTAGGAGGGGAGGGTGATATGCAGACAAAGAGTGGTGGAGACGCATCGGAGAATGAAGTTACACGTCGTCTACCGCGATTCACTGTCGAGAAGAGTGCAGAAGACGCTGGCGTAGACGAAGGCGATGCTAGCGATGGAGAGACGTTCACTTTCGAGGCGTCGCCCGCGTCGCAGCGTGAAGCAAGTTCGGCCAAAAAGCGGCCCTCAAGAGGGTTGTTTTCGAGGTGGACGGGTGGGATGTCGAGCCGTATGTCGTAAGCTAGTGAGATACTCTGATTTGGATAGGCACTG
The DNA here is from genome assembly GCA_028476805.1 of Acrocalymma vagum. NCBI lineage: Eukaryota > Fungi > Ascomycota > Dothideomycetes > Pleosporales > Acrocalymmaceae > Acrocalymma > Acrocalymma vagum. Next base: position 30,432 of record JAQGEP010000016.1, read on the forward strand.
GCGAGGGTCGAATGTGAAGGAGAGGTACATATGAAAGAAAAAAGTTGGTCTGCTTTTTAGATGGATGGGTTTGTATGGGTACTTCACTTTTTGTTTTGGTTGTATGTACATGCGTTATGTTGATTGTTGAATGGTAAGAACGGAACTGGATGGGATACGCGGAGGCATGGTGATCAAAAATCTAATCGTCTTGGAATTGGATAGAGGATTCGAGATCGGGTGAGCCATGCTCGCTATGCTACGCTACGCCGTATATGCAACACATCCACACCTACATATCTATCCCTCTAGATTCTAATCGCACATTACACCTCCCATCCTCTTACTCTCCTAATCTCCAATATCCATCTACCATGCTCCCAACACTAAACCGCAACCCCCGCCTCCCCACCAACCACCGCCCCCATAAACTCCCCAACATCCTCCCCACGCTCATCCAACACCCACTCAAGCGTCTGCACCCACGTCTCCCCATTATTTTCAAACCAGTCGCCAAGCGCCCTCACATATCCCTGGACCATGCCTTTAAGCGGGGCATGTTCCTTAAGCCACAGCAGCTGCTCTGGATCCAACTTCAGCATGTCCTCAACGACATAATAGTGCGGAATGTCGTCACCCCAGCCCTCGGCACCAGGTTCGTAACCTGGGCGGAGATTGTATTTTGAGGCCGAGGTGTGGGACTGTGGGGAGGAGAAGTAGGATGAGAGATTGGATGGTTGGGTGCTGGAGTGATAGTGTGATGTGAATGGGTTGTGTGCCGGTGGTGTGGTGACGGGGGGGGCGTAATTGAGGTGGATGTTAAAGAGAAGGGTATGGTCGGCGTCTGGGTGGCGCTTTTTGAACTTGCGCGCTATGGTACCATTCGAGGGACAGATGTTGGAGTGAACAACCTCGCGTAGGACGTTGTGGGTGTCAGCAATCTCAGCTAGCTCCTGGGTTGTCCAGTTGTGAAGGAGGGCGGCGCGCTTCTGGAGGACGAGCTTCGTACCGCGGGCTTCGCGGGGGTGCTCGCGATTATGAAATGCCCGTGTGTATAGCCACAGGCGATATATGGCGCGGCGTAGCCGGTATTGCTCCTCGCTGGTGAGAAGACGCCTGTTCTCATAGTTGTATTTCCACTTCTTGAACGGGTAGATGTCGCACCAACGTTCGGCGATGCGGCCCGCATGTACAATCTGCTTAAGAAGGGCAAGGGAGAAGGGAACAGATCGGATGATATGGGCAGGCTGACTGGCGTTGTGTGTCAGAAGTTGGGTGAGGTCTTCAAGAGGGCCGAACTGGGTCTCGACGGCGTTGGAGATAATGGTGAGTTTCTGGGAGGATGTGTAGATGTATCGAAAGCGGCGGCAGGTGGAGGAGAGGGCGATGACGTCGGAAATTGAGGTACAGGACATGAACACGTCTAGGACCAGCTCGGTAGCTACGTCGTGGAAATGCATCTTGACTTGTAATCTGGAACGGACGTTTGGCCTTTTTGAATGGGAAACTGGTAAAAGGGTATTGACCAACAGCTACTCCTTCTCTTGTTCTTATTTCTTCTCCACAAACCCTTCTATTGCCTTTTTCTTGTATATCAATTTGAATTTTGTGTATGGGGTTGTTTACGATTTGGATCAGTGCGAAGCTCTCTATTCACTCAAGCTCCAAACACTGATAAGGAAAGATTGGTTCACAGGATTGAGACCCCTCCTTTGGGGCTATAGAAAAGAGGAGATGCATTCTCAAAGAGGTTGCCGGGGGTGTTTGCCAACCCAATGGGGCTGGATGTTATCATGGCTGTCATGGCTGGGGGATGCGCAGGAAAGGAGTCATCGAGCCGTTGCACGACGTGTAGTAAATATACCGCCAAGGAACTGGGGCCGGTCATGACGCTTGGGCCGTCTTGCAGACCGAGATATGTTCTCTTCCGGTCCCTCCGATGTCGTCAGTCGTGTCGTCCATCACTTCCACCCGTCGATGCGCAATTCCCGCATCCAACGGTGTCAATGGGTGCTTTGACAGTCTCATTCTCCTCTCTTCTGTAGTCTATTTATATTCTTTTAGTTTTACTATTTTCACGCATTGCAGGTACAATGCAATCAGTCCTCTTCCCTCCTCCCGTCTTAGAAACCCCGCGCTTCCTCCGCTTGCCCCTAGAAATCCGCCAGAACATCTACCGTTACGTGCTACCCCACACAACAACCTTAGACGTGCGTCTCCAGCGCGGCTCTGGCTCGCCGCCCGAGAAACCAGAATACAATCTGACATTCATCCGGCAGGCTTCGGGGCCGGGAGTGTGGCGGATGCAAAAGACAGGACCCAAGACGGACCGCTCCACGGGTAACGACATTGTCTGGCTGCGCGGCGGCACTTCTTTGCTTGCTACGAATCGCCAAGTCCACGAAGAATGTACCAACATGATGTATGGCGATAATGTGTTTGTAGTCGACGTCACCTTCGATAGCATCTCATTCAGGTATCGGTGGCGCACGCCAACTCACTTGACCCCAAGTCGCAACTACATGTTTCTCGAGCACTTTAGCCAAAGGAATCTGATGCGCATACGGAAATACATCATCAATATCGAGAGTGTCGATGATTACACTGGGATGATTAAATATAATTGCGGAGGCCGGGGGTTACCAGCTGGTATACGAGCAAAAGTACAAGAATTGGTAGATCTGCTAGGGGTGGTGCCGTACTTGCATCGTCTCCAGATACATCTCATCGACGGCGCAATCAGTCGTGTGAGATTTCCAAGTGGGCGAGTCCACCGGGTCCAAGACGAAAAGAATTATGCGCAGACACAAACCGTGCTGGACCCGTTCCATGCATTGTATGATGTTCGTAAAGCAAGAGTGACAGGTGTAAGTACGGAGTATGCAGAAGCGTTAGAGAGAAGCATGGTGGCTCCGAGGGGGACACCACAAGCCTAAAACACCGCTCTTTGGTATAACTATAGCCCAGAACATGTAGACGTATGTAATTCCCCACTTCATCTTATCCAAAAAGAAAATCCTGAACCATTTGCGCCGAACCCGAATGCTTTTGGTTTTTGATACAACAAAATGCCTGAACGCCTTTCTAGCAAGTTGGGGAAAGGATGTCTAGGCAAAGAGCACCTGGTCGCTCAATGGATCCTTCTCTTTCTTGCGGCCGCCATGCGTGTTAAGGCCAAGGTCCCCACGCTTAATCCGAGTATCCTTGGCCGCTTCTGTTCGCCTGTTATATCTTCCGGCCTTGGCTCTCCTCAAATCAGAGCGAACCTGGTTAGGTGAGACAAACTCCTTGTTCTCGTATATAATAGGACCCCCAAAACTTGACTCTTGGATAACGATGGGAGTGAGAACGAAACGCGGGCCGATCTCGACAAGGCTGACATCAAATTCAGTCTTTCCTCCTTTCTTCTTGGGCGCTGGCTCATCCTCATCCATCTCTTCACCATCGGTGGCGGCCTTCTTTTTGCCGGGTTCGGATTCATTGATTTGGTAGACACGTATCCAGATCTTGCCGTCGGCAACCGTGAATCCCATGACGTGGTCGACAAAGGGCTTCACTTTTCGTGAAGTCTTGGGGACGCCAAAGATGTGGGTAAAGAGCTCTTTGATAACGCGGAGATGCGCTTCTTTCTCAAATGCTGCATCGAATGAGAGAATTGGGCGAGAGCCCTTCAGGCAGTTACCGATGAAGTTAAGTTCCTCCATAGTGTGCACTATCAGAATGGTTTAGCATTGGTCACGGTCAAAACAAGGAATGTGCTGGATCTTACGGTTCTGGAGATGGAATTTAACGGTCGGTCCATTGGGAGGCTTGCTCATCCAGGCGTAAAGGTCCTTGCCTTTGCGGGCCTCAAAGAATAGGACATTGTTGCAGTTGTAAAGTTCTAGGGCACGTGAGCACACCTTCGAACTATGGGGATTTGGATGATGGGAGGGATAAGGTAAAGAAAGACGAAAATTCAGTAAAAGTGAGGGGGAGTGAATGGGGAAATTGGAAGGATATGTGTACCTGCAAGCTCGTTCAATTGGTAGAGCTTGGTTTTGGTGTCAAGCTTTGCCTCTTTGCGGCTATGGGGCCTGTGAATATGCGATTAGCAAGGTAGGCAGCGGAGATTGCAGTTTCTCAGGACGCACATGAGAGAGTAGAGGTCCTGAAGCAAGTGGCGATGGCGGTAGGTGACGCCGCGAGAGCTCTACGACAATCTTGTTAGCATGATGCAGCGGTGTTCGAGGCGTTTCATGTACCAGAATGAGGACCCGCTGTCTGTTTTTCTTGTCGCCAGTGTCCTTTTCGTGGACAGCCGAGCCGGCCAGAGTCTTGTAGACAGAGGCCATGGGGTGCAGAGGGTGCTACCGCGAGTCTACGTGCAAAGTGCTGCTGGATGGGTGCTCTGAAAAAAAGTTCGAGAAGGACGAACGCCAAGAGATGCAGTAGAAAAATTAGTGGATCGCCGGGTGGCCCCAGCACACGAGCCACAACTGAGCAAGCGCCATCAGCATGGGTCCTGCCTTCCGTCACCGTCGCCAAGCGCATGCAACCAATCATTGCACGTTCTCCGATGAGCAGGGGTCTGGCGGAGAGGGAAGGCGCAATGGTGGGAGGACTGACCAGAAGGGAAAGACAGAAGGACGACCAGGGGAAGAGCGACCAATGCACATAGAAGAGAGTGAAAAAGAACATCGAGCAACGTTGAGACTACATTGCAGTGTCAGCAGACAACCGACTGGACGGGTGCATTGGGCCAGCATTGGCATGGCAGTCTGGCTCTGCTGTGTCCGGTGTTGCGCATCCTATCGCGGCTATTTTGACGTTAGCGAGCGAGGGCGCAAGAGCCAACCTTGGGAAGCCCCGGCATTCAGATGTGGAGTTGGGGGTTGAGTGGGTGTGGTGAGCGAAAAGACGCAACAAAGCCCAGCACTCGCCATGCCGCGCACGAAACAAAGCAGAGAAAAGACCAAAATAAAAGATGGACAAGACAGAGGCTGCGCCGGCCAGCACGAACATGAAGATGAACATGTACTGCTTAGCTGCCGCTGAGCCCTGCAACTGCTCCCGGCGGGTGCATGCAGTGATTGGCTCACCCGTCCGTTTGGGGCGGCGAGAGATGGAAGAGCAGAAGACGACCAGATGCGACGGTTGTTCGCGATGCTCTGCTGCTGGTGCTGGCCATCGTCAGGATCCTGCCCAGTATTATCTAGTCTCCTCCCACGTCTGCATTTGCCCCATCCCCATTCCACGGCCGTCTGCATCTATCTATCTGCCCATCCACCATACATGTTGTTGTTGCTGTCGTAGCTGTTGCTCCTCTACCTATCATCACCATCATCACCATCCGCCTCTGCTACGAGCAAGACCTGCTGCTACTACTACTGTTGCTGTGTCTGCGACGGCCTCCGCTGACCGGCCCGCTCGCTGTGAAAACAAAAAGGACACCCCCAGAGACACACCAGCCCTCAATCCTCATCTCTCCTCGTCCCTCCGCGCATCCTGCTACTGCTGCTGCTGCTGCTGCTGCTGCTGCCCGTTGCCCGTGCCCATACATCGTCACCGCGCACTATCCGAGCAGAGACAATACTACGCGCCTGGCAATCTAGCCCGCCTCGACCATCCATCGCCGCCCGCTGCTCTCCGCTGCACATTTCCCTTTCCATTTCCCTTCCCATGGCCTAGCCATCTCCTCCTCTGCCATCGTCGCGCTCTCTCGCCTGCCTCCCACCATCCTCCAGTCCTCATGTTCCGCGATCCCCTGCGGCCCGCGCTCGACGACGAGGACCGTTTTGCGCGAGACAGAATGCCAGGGGAACAGCCAGCACCAGCTTACCACAGACCCCAATCGCCAACCCAAACACCTTTCAGCACCAGCGCCGGCCGATCACATAACTCTCCCAACACGCCCGCGCCCTTGCCGCTCCATCACTCCAATTTCAACTCCCATCCTCCAGCCCATCACCATCGCTCTCCAACTTCGCCCGGCTCCACCGAGCTGCCTCCCATCAGCACGGCCCTTTACTCTCGCGACAACCCTCCGCCGCAGCCCTCCAAGTACTACGACCCAACCTCTGATCATGGCGACCGCAGCGTAGCCAGGCCCACGTCACGCTACGACCATTATCCTCCTCCTCCCCAGGTATGCATCCCCTCTCCATCCTTTCTTTCATCTCGCTGCCCATCTTTGATGATGCATTTGATCCCGTTTCGGTTACCCTTTTGATGGCCATACAACCCCTACGGAGCATGCCAAGCTAACCACCCTTTGCCTTTCTCACCACAGTCGAGAGATTCCCACGCCTACCCCGATTCTCGTCCACCGGGCAGCCCCTACGACAAACCCTATCCCTCTCCCATCGCCGCAACCTACCCTCATCACTCGCCGCCACTACAGCGTCCCCCTTCGCAGAGTCGCGCATCGGGTAGCATGGAGGCCATGTCTCACTCGCCCGTATCTCCTACAATATATCAATCAATGAATCGGGGTGCCGTCCAGCCTCCGCCATCAAACTATGCTGCGAGACCAGCCATGAAGGAGGAGGTGAGTTAAACGAAAGCTTCCCTTTCATCCTCCTTTGATACCCTTGCACCACCTCCTTCACTGCACATGGCTCACGCTAACAAAACAGGCTCCGCCACCTACACCTGCACCGGCACGCGCAGATCCCATGTCTCTCTCTAGTATCATGTCCTCCGGCGCAGACCCCGAACCCCCTACAAAATCTCAGCCACCTCCACCAATTTCTGCGGAGGCCCGTCGTCTTTCCCAACCCTCAGCTCCTCCACCATTCGTCAAGCAAGATGCCGTGACATCCCCTGTCCGAGCTGAAGTGCACACACAGAGCAATGGCGTTGCCCATCATGGCGCGTACGATGCCGTTCAGCCCATTGACAACGCACAATCGTCACAGAGCCTGGTACCGCGTGATGTTCCTGTCCCAGATGAAGCCGCGGTCGAGGCGGAACTAACCCGCATTGAGACCCAAGAGATGAATGAAGCTGATGGGCCCGGCTTTGAGCGCGAGCGCGATGAATACCTACAGCGTACCCGTAAACGCCTTTTAGAACTGGAGACGGCTGAGTCGAGCAAGCGCAAGGTAAGTTCGGCACAAACAGAACTCCACGCACAAATAATCTTTTGTTTTCTCAATTCTGACAATACATGACAGCGCCGGCGGACCGCCACGCTTGTACGTTTCGCCGACGTTCTCGCCGCCCACCGTGATACAGCCAAGCATGCTTATAATATGGAACACGAGAGTGAAGCATGGCAACAGGTTCAAAGCCAAGAAATCGCCGAAGAGAAGGAGCGCAAGAAGGACATGCAGCGCAAGCGACGGCGAGAAAAGACTATCCAGAACGAAGAGGCTAAGCGTGCCGAAGCTCTTGCAAAAGCTGGCCAGGCCGAAAATGAGGAAGAGAAGGAGAAACACCTCTTGGCTGCTCAGAAGGCCGAAAGAAAGGCGAAGAACACGAGCCAGCTGCTTCAGGGCAATGCACCCAGTAAGGATTTCCGCGAAGTCACTCCACACGCTCCCAATTTCGAGGGTGGTACTATGAGTTCCTTCCAGGCCTCGGATGAAGTGGCGGCTGCAACGGGAGGCAAGCGCAAAGGGGGTCGAGCAGGCGGGCGCCTCAAGAAGAGCAAGGAGCAGAAGCAGGCCGAGAAGGATGCTGCTGCGGCTGCTCAAGCAGCCATTGATCGTGGTGACGAACTTCCTCCAATTGCGCCACGCGAACAGGCTCGTCTGGAAGCGTTGAACAGTCGTAGCCAGACCGAAGACCCGACGGCACCTGTTGTGTTGACCACATACGACTCTCCCGCCTATCGGAACCTATACAGTCAGATTTGGAAGGACATTGCCAGAAAAGATATTCCCAAGGTGGTCAGGATCAAGGAGAACTCTCTCTCAACTAAGCAGTCAAACCTTCGCAAGACAGCTCAACTAGCCTCCAAGGAAGCACGACGATGGCAAATGCGTACCAACAAAGGTACCAAAGATATGCAAGCCCGGGCCAAGCGTGGCATGCGTGAGATGCTCGCCTTCTGGAAGAGGAATGAGCGTGATGAGCGTGAGTCGAGAAGAAACGCTGAGCGTCTTGAGTTGGAGAATGCAAAGAAGGCGGAAGCAGAGCGTGAAGCCAATCGCCAGAGGCGCAAGCTGAACTTCTTGATCTCGCAGACCGAGCTCTACTCCCATTTCATTGGCAAGAAGGCAAGAACGGACGAAATCGAGAGGTCAACCGACGATGTGTCTGCCGCTGCAGAGAATCCAATCGCACCAGCACCTAGCAAGCCTGACATCGATATGGACGTGAAACCGGGCAGCAAGGTTACTAACTTCAACGACCTTGATTTCGACAACGATGATGAAAGTGCTCTTACTGCTGCCGCCATGGCCAATGCTCAGCACGCTATTCAAGAGGCCCAAGACCGACACCGCGCTTTCAACAATGCTGGCGAGGACAATGACGACGAAGGCGAATTGAACTTCCAGAACCCATCGGGTCTCCAGGATAAAGAGAACTGGATACCCCAGCCCAATTTGCTTAGCTGCACTCTCAAGGAATACCAGCTCAAGGGTCTCAACTGGCTGGTCAATCTCTACGAGCAGGGTATTAACGGTATCTTGGCAGACGAAATGGGTCTTGGAAAGACGGTTCAGTCCATTTCAGTCATGGCGTATCTCGCAGAAAAGTACAATATTTGGGGCCCATTCCTGGTTATCGCTCCTGCCTCAACGTTGCACAATTGGCAACAAGAAATCGCAAAGTTCGTGCCCGACTTGAAAACGTTACCGTACTGGGGTACTGCAAAAGACCGAAAAGTCCTGCGCAAGTTCTGGGACAGGAAGCACATTACATACAGCAAGGACTCGGCATTCCATGTTGTTGTCACCTCATATCAACTGGTTGTACAAGACGCCCAATACTTCCAAAAGATGCGTTGGCAGTACATGATTCTCGACGAAGCCCAGGCCATCAAGTCGTCCCAGAGTTCAAGGTGGAAGAGCTTGCTCGGCTTCCATTCGCGCAACAGACTACTTCTTACCGGCACCCCGATCCAGAATAACATGCAGGAGCTTTGGGCTCTTCTACATTTCATTATGCCCAGTTTGTTCGATTCTCACGACGAATTCAGTGACTGGTTCTCCAAGGATATCGAGAGTCACGCTCAGAGTAATACGAAGCTTAATGAAGACCAGCTGAAGCGATTGCATATGATTTTGAAGCCATTCATGTTGCGACGTGTCAAGAAACATGTACAGAAAGAGTTGGGTGACAAGATTGAACTAGATGTCTTCTGCGACCTCACCTACCGACAACGAGCATACTATACCAACCTCCGTAACAAGATCAGTATCATGGACCTCATTGAGAAGGCTGTTGGAGATGAACAAGATAGCGCCACTCTGATGAACCTCGTTATGCAGTTCAGGAAAGTTTGTAATCATCCCGATTTGTTTGAGCGCGCCGAGACCTGGTCTCCCTTATCCTTCGCATATTTTGCCGAGACTGCTTCCTTCTTGCGCGAGGGCCACAACGTACGCGTCGGATACTCTACTCGCAGCTTAATCGAATATCGTCTACCTCGACTTGTTGCCCGCAACGGGGGCCGGCTCGATCTTCCTGGTTCAGAGAATCCCAGGGCTGGGTTCGAAGGTCACTATCTTCACAACTTGATGAACATTTGGAACCAGGACAATATCGAGCAGTCAGCACGCGAGGGTGACGCCTTCTCGTTCCTCCGTTTTGCAGATGTATCGGCACAGGAAGCATCAAAGATTGCACGAACGGGCGTTTTTGAGCGTGCTATTGAAGTCATCGAGAAGCCACAACGCCTCGGTCGCTTCAACGTCTTCTACGAAGAAGATAACGGTCCTTGGGTCCCCAAGAATTCCATGCTCAACATTGTCGAACGTCAAGATCGCACTCCGTTAGCAGAGATAACAAACGAAGGCATCATGCACAACCTCATGAACGTTTCTAAGTCTGCCTTCCGCGAGACCGGTCTGGGTCTTGCCGAGCGATGTGGCAAGCCAGCCGTATCCGCTCCTCCGGTGGAGCTGTTTTGCTCCAGTCAGGGCGTTATCGCAGAAAAGCAGAGGGATTTCTTTAATATTGGTGTACGAAATGCACTTTACGGCGTGTCAGACAAATTTGAGCAAGCAGTTTTGGACACTAAGACAGACAGCACCGCCCTCACTGTCCGCAGCAAGCTTCCCGAGCCAACTAATCAGAAATCGCGCTACACTCACATTGAAGTTCCGTCGATGCATCGCTTTGTCACCGATTCTGGCAAGCTGGCTAGGCTCGATGCGCTACTCAAGGAGCTCAAAGCGAACGACCATCGCGTGTTACTCTACTTCCAGATGACGAGGATGATCGACTTGATGGAAGAGTACCTCACCTACCGCAACTACAAGTACTGTAGGTTGGATGGTTCGACCAAACTCGAAGATCGTCGAGACACCGTCGCAGACTTTCAACAGGACCGGTCGATCTTTGTCTTCCTGCTGTCTACTCGTGCTGGTGGTCTTGGTATCAACTTGACGTCTGCTGACACTGTCATCTTCTACGACTCGGATTGGAACCCGACGATTGACTCTCAGGCCATGGACCGTGCCCATCGTCTCGGCCAGACCCGACAAGTCACTGTCTACCGACTTATCACACGCGGTACTATCGAAGAACGTATCCGAAAGCGTGCTCTCCAAAAGGAAGAGGTGCAGCGTGTTGTTATTTCCGGTGGTGCAGGTGCCCATGTGGACTTCAATACCCGCTCGCGAGAAAATCGTACCAAGGATATCGCCATGTGGCTCGCCGACGATGATCAAGCCGCCGAAATCGAGAAAAAGGAAGCAGAACTCGCAGAACAGGAGAAGAACGCACCTCCGGGCCGCAAGCGCAAGAGGAAGAAGGTGGAAACCAGCCTGGACGACATGTATCACGAAGGTGAGTGACAGCGCTATCCTACAATTCTAATACTCAACTATGCTAACCGTTCTTGTCTATAGGCGAAGGTCACTTCGACGAATCCGCCAAACCAAGCGGAACTGCGACGCCTGTGTCCAACATGGAAGGCGCTCCTGGCGTGCCCGGTCCTAAGAAGCGTGGCCGTAGCGGCTTGAGTAAGAAAGCGAAGACGGCGAAGCAGAGACTTGCTGTTGCTGATGGCGAGGTGTAACAAAACTCATTGAGCATCATTTCTGTTTTTCTGCACACCCCAAAAATTTCTCATCATTCGATTATTTCATCGTTTTGTAACACTAGACCTAAATTTTTTTTACATGGTCCTGTTTGTTTTCTTCTGGCATTATGGGGAACAGTTAGTACGGGCTTTGTTCAGATTTCTTTCTCGTTGGAGGGCGTGGTTGCGCGTGTACGGGTGGAAACGGGCGCGCTTTCCTCATGCGAGCATGTGGGGCAATGTTGCCTGTTCATTTTCTCTCTGTTTAAATGGGTTCGGCTTGGATGGAGGTAGGAACGGAAACCGTGATGTGCAGTATCAATGGAAGGAGTTGTAAAGACATTCCCGTCTATATCCCTTTTTGGTAAGACGATTCAAACGGGAAGTAGGTGCATTGAAAGGTAGTTGGTGAGGTGGACTGCAAACCATAGAGTATACAGTAGGAATAGGACAAGGAATGCACAATAAGTGAAAAACTGTTTGACAATATTCTTTTCGTTTAACGTGGGTATAGAGATATTTTGTGAGTGCTTGAGTTTGTTGTCGCATGATGCTTATGAAAAAGTGACGTGAGCTGAATAGGATGGTGCCATTACTGTTACCTAGCAGTCGCTCTGGTCTGTCGCAGAAAACTCCGAAATAAGTACGAGCACTTGAAGCCAGAAAAATCATCTAGCAAGCTGTCCAGGCTTTCTATACCTCAAGGAATCAAAAGGTAACAGAACAACCAATGTTGTTCGGAAGAATGGATTGACCTGTCAGGTGTTTTCCATTGTCTTGGCCAGACGCTAGATAGGGGCAGTATGGGTGTAAGAGGTCAAACTATAGTGATTTTAGTGGTAATGGTAGCAGCGGAAATTAGGAATCTGGATATGATTTAAATTTGGAATATTTTATGTTTTGCGCTATGGCGAGGTTTTTTATTGCCTTTGGTTTTTTTTCTGTTTTTGGAATGTCTGGATTGGTAAAGGGTTTGTGCGGTGCAGCAAACGTATATGTCGTATGGGTTTAAGTCTCTTATTTGAGTTTTGATAATTTCGATGGTAAACTCTTCAGTGTGAGGATTGCTATTCTCTTTCTCCAAGAGGCGAGGTATGCATCACTGATGCATCAATGCAGTAAGGTATTTGGTGGCCTGACTAAAACTAGACCATCCTCAACACAGTAAAATCAAGAGTGTAACCACTCGGACTCCTTGAAATCGTGATACTTTTTATCGTTCATGAAATTTCGCTACTCTGAATTGTGGATGCCTGCAATGAAACTACCAAATATTCGGCCCTCTTTTTCACAGCTCCTTAATGTTGACTTCCAGCCCTGTACCACTCTCAAAGAATTTCCATGCTTGCTCTGCAATATTGGCAGGGTTTAAGTACTTATTCTCTGGGGCAACCTGGCCTTCACATGAGATCAAGCCGGCGTGTAGGCCTTCGTGGCTGAATGCTCGGTCGAAACTCTGAACCATGTTTCGCTGAGCCGCTTTCACAAGAGAAAGCGAAAGGAGTGGGGGAATAGGATCCCATGGAAGGGAGCTATTCGTGACGAGGAGAGTGGGTTTTGAGGAAGGGTTAGACTTGCCGAACGCTATGAGTCGTGGAATGGCCCATTGAGCGACGAGGTATAGAGCGAGATTGGTGGTCTAGAATAATTAGTACAGGTGCCCGGGGTCCGAAAATAATATCATAGAAAGATGGTGAATAGCAGGCACAACTTACTTTAAAGTCTTCTTCAATCTCCTCAAGGGGCGTTTCCAATGGAGTACTTGGTGAGATTCTGGCGGCATTGAATAAAACAACTTCGACTGTTTCTCCTTCGGTCAACTTTTCGATTTCCTTGAGAACGGCGGGCATGGATCCGAGGTCTGCGAGATCCAGGCGAAGAGTATCGATCTTGACATTTGGGCCGGCAGCAGCGACGAATGGGGCGTCTGACTTTTGCAGGCGAGCTTCGTTCCGGGCGAGAAGAATAACATGATTGAAGCCGTTAGATGCAAATTGCTTTGCAATATGGTCACCGATGCCGGGACCAGTTCCAAATACGAGGATGGTGCGGGTTGTCATTTCGGAATATCAGTCGAGGGGTGAGATTGAAATTGGTTTTGAGACAAGCAAGTAAACAAGTAGGATTGGATTGAATCTCAAGAATTGGGTTATTCCACGATGAAATTTGGTGTGTGAGGCAACGCTGTGCCTCTTTTATATCATCTCGATGCGGAGGATCGATATGACGTGCTTATGGGGCCCACATGAAAGTAGAAACATTGCCCGCATCTTTTGAAGTCGCCTTACGGGGCGACATATTGTTCTGTCACCTCGGAGGCTGGAAGCCTGCGGTTGGTGGGTCTCGCGCTCAATGTAGCTCAAATGGGCTAAGCTAATTCTCACCACAGGTATATTAAACGGTTGGTACATAGCCCGGTGAGCGGACAAGCATTTAGGGGATTTTTCTTTGGAAATTGCCATTATGGTAAGCTATTTTGGCTTTGAAGCGTGGACTAGGGCAGATGTTCAAATAATCGACCCTGGCACTGCATGAATATACGATTCCTTGTTGCTTGCTTTTTGTGTCCTTACTCGATTTCTTTTACATCCCACATTATGCTTCAGCGGGGTTTTAATAAGTTGCCGTATAGTAAAATGAGAGTATAGCTGAAATGGTCCACCAAATCATTCAAGTAGCATGTTTTGGTATTCTTCCTGAGGGACCGCTTAAGTGGAGGTGTACGTAGGTGGTATTTGTTTGCAGCTTACACGGTAGTACTGTGGAGGTCAACGGAAAAAAGAAGAAAAGATCGTCAATTTCAGAGTATTACTCTTATTATTGATTATGCTATCCCTCAGGCGGGAGTTTTTCTCGCGCTCAATGTATCTCGATTGGGTAATGACTAATGTCCAGCTTCGGTTTAGCGTGAGTGCGGCGAAATCCTGCTGCCACAACGGACCAGAGCTCTGGACAGCTCCAACTCTGTTTCTGCTTGCGCTTGTGCAGACAAGTGTGTGGGGATCCTTCTTACACTCCGGTCCGTACACAATATGGCGGACCCTGATTTTTCAATGGAAGATGAAGAGGCCATGCGCCAATTCATGCCTTCTTCTTTTGGCAAACGCGATGCTTCGGTAGACATTGAGGCTCAAATAGAGCGCTGTCGCCGCCCAGTTGTGGACGAAAATAAGCAGGCCAAGGCAGACAAAGACTCGGATACCGATAGCGATGACGATAGCGACGAAGACGAAGACGACGACGAGTTTCCCGTTTCCCACGAACTGCTTGTCAAGACGCATGATCGTCCAGTTACCTCCATCACCCTCGACCCGTCCGGAACCCGACTGGTAACCGGCTCAACCGACTGCACGCTCAAGCTCCACGACCTCTCCGCTCTTACTCCAACAACGATACGAGCTTTCAAAACTGTAGACCCTTTTGCTGCGAAGGCATCTGCAGCTGCGGAATCGCACTCGATCCATCAGGTCCTCTTTAGCCCGCATTCTGGCGGTCAATTCCTTGTTATAACGGCCACCCCTCAGGCGCGCCTGTTCAGCAGAGATGGAGACCAAATATCAGAGTTTGTCAAGGGAGATATGTATCTGCGAGATAAGCACAACACAAAGGGACACACGGCAGAAATCACAAGCGCAGCATGGCACCCTTCAAACCGAGATCGCTTCGTCACTGCTGGCACTGATAGCACGGTCCGGATATGGGATGTGAACAAAAGGATGAAGCAGGAAGAGGTTATCGTGCACAAGTCAAGGGCAGCTGGGTCGGCCGGCATGACCAGGATGACCGCAATTGCATGGGGAGCTGCGGGCGATGGAGGCAGCAGTGTGCTTGTCTCTGCGGCGCTTGATGGAAGCTTGGTTATGTGGGGAGGTGAGGGTCCGTATCATAGGCCTACAGCGGAGATTAGGGATGCACATGCAAAGGATACATGGACAAGTGGGCTTGATATCAGCGCTGACGGCCGGCTTGTAATCACTCGTGGCGGCGACGACACGATCAAGCTGTGGGATACGCGCAAGTTCAAGACACCTCTCAATACGACCTCTCATCCGTCAACTTCATCCCAATATCCTACATCCAACATCAAATTCGCGCCAAACTCCTCTAGCATCATCACAGGCTCCGAAACTGGTCACCTTCATATCCTCAATCCAGCCACTCTGCGCCCAGAACTTGTAACTCCAATTACACCAGGCTCACCTCTGATAGTGGTGGAATGGCATCAAAGGCTTAATCAAATCTTCACGGGCTCAGCCAACGGTCAAACAACCATCCTCTTCAATCCCAATCTTTCAACCAATGGCGCACTCACCATCCTCAGCAAAGCGCCTAAAAAGCGCCATCTTGATGATGATCCGAACCTCACTACGGATATGGATCCTTTGGGTATGGCTGGCGACGCTGTTGAACCTGGTGGGAAACCAGGCCCTCAGGCTGGCTCTTTCGCATCGAGACACCCCACAATCGGACTTACTGCCTCAGGAAAGTCCAGAGATCCGCGAAGGCCACATATTCCAGCTACCACACCTTTCGCGAAGTCAACACCTGACGAAAAGTATGTGAGAGAAAACATCGAGCTGAGCAGTATGCGAGACGAGGATCCAAGGGAGGCTTTGCTGAAGTATGCGCCGAAGGAGGGAGAAAAAAATGTGTTTACGGGGGCTTGGGATAAGACTCAGCCAAAGGCGGTATTTAAAGATTACGACAGTGACGAAGACGAGAGAGATCCAAAGCGAGTAAAGAGGTAAACTTGGAGTTTGTGGATGGAACTAGAGAAGTTGTGTGCTGTGTGGAAGATTATGTATGCGCATTCCTGGCGTTTGGATTAGAAATGTATATACCCATTTATTAGTAGGAAGCCTCAAGATAGGCATAAGGAACTCTTGTGGTACATGATCGTATCGCATTGCCAAACATTTTTCCAAAACCGTTCACAAGGTGATTAACACACGGGTATTAAGATCTAGGAGGCTGCTCGACTGCCTGCACGTGGCCCGCGCTTCCCTAATCTCCCAAAGCGGCAGCCACTGATCTCAAACACCAAAAGCTCCCATCGCGAACGCGCCCGCCATCCCACAACTACCCACCATCCAATTTCGCCCAATCTCGACTCCACCCCCAATTCGAAGTCTCTTTAATTCACACACCCGGATTCAAAATGTTCTCCTCCACCTTCCGTGCCGCTTCGCGCTTCGTCGCTCCCTCCACACGCGCGTTCAGCTCCACCGCTCGCGCCCAGGTTGCCCGCATGTCACTTGTCGGTCGTCTTGGTGTTGCCCCCGAAGAAGTCACCGTCACTGGTGACCGTACTCTTGTTCGATACGTTATCGGAACTAAATACGGCAAAGGCGAGGACCAGAAGACCAGCTGGTTCAGAGTCGCGAGCTTTGTTCAGGGCGGACAGAAGGATTTCTTGTTGAATGTCCCTAAGGGGTGAGTTTTCGCTACTGTAAAGAGTGTATTTTCTATAATGGAGATTATGGAGCTGGGACACGGCAATATCAGGTATAATGCTCGCCGCGGGACTGAGCGGACTTGATGTGGGATGGGAGTGTAAAGCTTGCGCTGGAAGCCATTGCCTGCTTAATTATCGTCAAACTGAGAACCTGAGCTAATTTGTTTGATCCATAGATCCCTTCTCTACGTAGATGCTGATGCGCGCATGGAAGTCTACACTGATGCTGAGGGCAACAAGCGCTCTAACTTGAGTTTGATTGCAAGTAAGTATCTAGCTCTAGCATTAAAAGCAATCCCTACATAGTGATATAAATATCATATTAATTCAATGAACAGGGAACTTCGACGTCCTTTCTCGCCCCCGCCATGACGGGTCCCCAGAGACCAACGAGGAGGGTGTCGTTCAGGAAGCCTCTGGTTAAATGTGGCACATCTCTCGCTTACCTTCACCTAATATAATATAAATCTGAGCAAGCTATCACTGCGAGAGAGCCTTCGTCGCATGCAATCAAGATGTTTGCGTTTGGTCTCTGGTGCTATCTATAAGAACGGGAATGGCTGGGTTTTGACTATGGCACTCTTACGCGGCGCTGTGGGGATTAGGGTGACCTTGTATTAGGGGTCATGTATAACTATCTTTTGGCCATTTCCTTTGTACTATCTCCGCTCTGGCAATTTGACTTGGGCAATGGTACGGTTTTTGACGGCGTTGTTCAATGATACCATTTTTCTGCCCCTATCGCAAATCCCAATCTCTATGTGTTTCTCAATCTAGTGAAGATTTGGTATCCTACTGCAATAGGTTTTGTTCTTGCCCCAATATTAGCATACCCAAGGACAGCTACATTGTCTGTTCAGACGCGTAGGTGGGTGTTAATTAACAGGTCCTCACGTGACCGTGTTGCGGCGAATTTCCGCATCGCCATACCCAACTTTTTTCTGTGGAACATTCTCACAAACACAACTCCTCAATTCAACCCACGATGCAACGGATAGTACCCCGAAGAGCGCGTCAGCTCTGGGGCCATGCTCCGCGCGTACGGTCGAACATTTTTGCGAATAGAAACCTCGCAACTGTCTCTCATGCAGAACGGTAAGACTATACCCCCGCCTACCTGTAGTAAAGGGATTATCTGACAGTTGCCATAGCCCATACGATGTAATTGTTATCGGAGGCGGACATGCTGGATGCGAAGCTTCTGCTGCCGCTGCCCGCTCTGGTGCGCGAACCGCCCTCGTTACCCCTTCCGTCGAGAACCTAGGAATCTGCTCCTGTAACCCTTCCTTCGGCGGTATCGGCAAAGGCACTATGCTACGAGAAATTGATGCTTTAGATGGCGTTGTAGGACGCATCGTCGACAAGGCAGGCGTACAATTCAAAGTGTTGAATAGGAAGAAGGGACCTGCAGTCTGGGGACCAAGGGCGCAGATTGATAGGGCATTGTATAAAAAGTATATGAAAGAGGAAATGATGGGCTATAAGGGGCTGAGTGTGGTAGAAGGGAAGGTCGCGGATATCATCGTTGATAAGAGTGTAGGAACAGAGGGAAATGAGGGAAGATACGGAAAGATTACGGGAGTCAGGCTAGAGAGTGGAGAGGTCATTCCTGCGAGTCAAGTCGTCATCACAACTGGAACATTTTTGGGCGGAGAGATACATATTGGGCTAGAAGCATATCCTTCAGGGAGGATGGGCGAAGCTGCAACATTCGGGCTCAGTAGATCGCTGAGAGAGGCGGGTTTCACTTTAGGGAGGCTTAAGACCGGAACACCGCCGCGACTGGATAAGAAGTCGATCAACTTCAAGGTACTTCAGGCTCAGGAGGGTGATCAGCCACCCGTGCCGTTCAGCTACTTGAATGAACGAGTACAAGTTGAAGACCAGCTTCTGAACTACGAAACGAGAACGAACGAAGCGACGCACGAGATCATTCGGCAAAATCTCGATAAGTCGATACATATCCGCGAGACCGTTAAAGGCCCACGATATTGTCCGTCTCTAGAATCAAAAATCATTCGCTTTACGGACAAAACTTCACATATCATCTGGCTGGAACCCGAAGGTTTTGACAACGACATTATATACCCGAACGGCATTTCTATGACGGTCCCTGCTGAGGCTCAAGATGCTATGCTCAAAACCATCAAAGGCCTTGAGAATGTAGTCATGCTTCAGCCCGGATACGGTGTGGAGTATGACTACGTTGACCCGCGAAACCTACGCTCAAGTTTAGAAACGAAGAATATTGCTGGACTATTCCTCGCCGGTCAAATTAACGGAACCACTGGGTATGAGGAAGCTGCTGGCCAGGGAGTCATTGCAGGCATCAATGCAGGCCTTGCCTCTCAAGGTAAAAAACCAATGGCTCTCACCAGAGCCGATGGTTACATTGGCATCATGATTGATGACCTGATCACCAAGGGAGTCTCTGAGCCATATCGAATGTTCACCTCTCGCTCTGAGTACCGCATGTCCGCTCGCGCCGACAATGCCGATACACGACTGACGGCGATGGGACGCTCAGTCGGAGTAGTTTCCAACAAGCGATGGACAGCCTTCCAAGACGAGTCGGAGCAAATCAACGCTCTCACCAAACTTTTGGAAGAAAAGACGATGGGCTACTCAGGCTGGACTGAACACGGCTTCACCGTTCGCAACGATTCCCAAAAACGCTCCGCATACGATCTTCTCCGCATGGCAAACACAACCTGCCAATCCCTCCTTCCTCTTTTACCCGACATCTCAAAGTTCAGCCCACACATCCAAAACCGAGTGCAAATCAACGGCGTTTATGCACCATACGTCGCTTTCCAGGCGGCCAGCCACCAACGGTGGCTAAAAGATGAAGGCTTGAAGCTGCCTGTCGATCTAGACTATGATGGTATTTTCGGGTTGAGTTTTGAGGAGAAGTCTGTTTTGAAGACGGCGAGGCCGGAGAGCGTGGGCCAAGCGAGAAGGGTGGAGGGTGTCACGCCTAGCGGAGCTTTGAGGCTGTTGCAATATGTCAAGGGGGTAGGGAAAGAAGAGAGGGAGGCGAGGATTAGGGAGGAGATTGATGCGCGGAAGAAGGCGTATATGAGTTCGGGACTAGGAGAGGATATCACTACGGCGGTTCCGTAGAAGAGTCTTTTCACATTGGCCACCGCAAACTCATCTGAGAGAGGATATTGCGTGGCATTGCATTGGGTGGCGTTGATGGCTAAGCACTCCACGCAGGGAGTTTATATTGGTAAACCATGCTTTTTCGCTGTTTGTGAAAGGAAATGTATACTATTAATGTACAAAAGAATTGGCTATGCATATACAGGTCCTGGACTAATAATACACATATCTCGGCAATAGATCGGCCTCAAGGGACATGTTGAGTGAAATCCAAAACCCTTAATTTTTCTCGTCCTTCTCATCGGCCTTCGCGCCCTCTCGAGACCACAGCCATGCAGCTAGCACAATGAACGCACCAAACGCACTGCCAATAATCATCCTTCCATTCCGGCCCTGACGTTTCTTCAACTCTTCGTCTTTGCCTAGAATCTTGACAGCATCCTTCTTCCACACATACTCGAGACCAGAGTACATAGTCGTGCTCGCCACGACAGCCGACATACCCTTAACCATATTCCTGACACCTTCTTCGCCTCCAAGAATCTCTTGGATAGAAAGAAGGAAGCCTCCGGCAGCAGATGTGATAGCCGAGGGGTCATGAAGAAGGTTCGTGCAGAGAAGTGTACCGAGGAGGGAGAGTTGGAGAAAAGTGTTGAATTTGGATATGGTGGTTGGATGGACCTCCGCAGAAGGTAGTGAGAAGTCCCAGTAACGAGCCATGGTTTTGGGGGCAGGGAGCGAAGCATAGCGATAGTAGAGCGCTGCAATCGCTAGACTGGCGTCTCGGCCTATCATTAGGGTGGCAAGTGGTAGCGGTAGCGATCCATTTATTGCTAGACATGTTACGAGTGTTGTCATCAAAATTTTGTCGGCCATGGGATCTGTGGGGATAGTTCGTGGTTAGTTGTGGACTGATTAGGTACTAGGGGAGTCAATTTGCCTGAAAAAATATATTGACATACCTACTACGCTGCCTACGACTGTTTGCAAGTTCCAGCGGCGCGCTATCCAGCCGTCCAGGAGATCGGAGAAGCCAGCGTAAGCGAACAGGGAAAAGGCGTACAAGTGATGGTTATGGATAATTAGGTAGCCTATGGCGGGGGTGGCAATGAGGCGAGAGAGTGTGAGGATGTTTGGTATAGTGTAGATGTTCTCATGGCGGAGAGGTGCGAGTTTTGATTTCAGCGCTGAGGTTAGTTTTGCGGTTGGGCTTGGAGGAGACTGCAGATAGGTCAGTTCAGAGTTCTCGTTGCCATACAGCATTTGCCTTATGATACGTTCTGGGATAGATGGATATAGGAAATGATCTAGAAATGGTTGTTTGGTGAAGTGATTGGGTGTCTAAGACAATTTCGAAAGGCGATGCTGATGACGAGGTATAGAAATATTGTCGAATTATCGAGATATCAAACGCCATTTATTGCAGTTCTTGAACAAATCAAATAGTGCAGATAGAAGCAGAAATATAGAAGCAGTTAAATGTTACTATACTTCACGACATACCTCGGACTTCCCGGGGATTGAGGGAGACCCCTTGGATTGGTGCTTATTTCCATCTCGACCTTCCAGCTGCCGAGGATTTGAAGTGCTGAATAGTCCAACGCGTCCTAGTTGATAACCCCTCAAGTTCCTAGCGCGAGACACTGGTCGTGATTGGTGGGTGGGATTATATCGCGTCCATGAACAAGAGGCACGTGAGTGTCGAGGCCAAAAACTCTGCTGGATTCGTGGGACCTGTGCAAGGGCTCGCAGCTCGGAGCGAGGAAGAAAAACCAAAGAGATGGAAGTCGGAGGTATTGTGACCCCCGCCATAGATGCTGGTTACCGTAACTGGAGGCTCATGTGATGTGCTAGTATCAGGAAATGGCTGGATGAGATGTCGTCTCGCAGTCCACCGAACCTGTGTTTGCGGTGTTTGCACGCCAAGGCCATATTGCTATACTAATCCCACTTTAGGCTTAGCCTCTTCAAGGTTCAGCCCACAGTCCAAACATCGCTTTTCCAATTCTCTTGTTTCATCTTGCATTCACCATCCCGGTATGCTTCTATCGGGCCATAAATGGCTCACCTCGGGCAACATTCCTCTCAACTGCGGGGATAGCGATGAAAGGGGGCCCGCAAACCGCCAAGATGAAGACGCATGTCACGTTTCTGCTTGCAAGTAGTGGCTGCACCTCGAGCGACCTTCCCTCGTCTGAACTTCGCAAGCACTAGTAGTCCCTGCATGATCTATCGACAATAAAATTGCTCTTTTATTGATGAATGCAAGCAATGATGCTTGATGATGCCTAATTTAAGTGCAGTCCAGAGCTGCGGATACGACAGGAGCCTTTGGACCATCATTCCAGAACCCTATTGGAAGTACTACACTTCGCAGATACAGAGCACTCGATATCTTCGGAAGCGTCCAAGGTGCTACATTAGAAGAACAACTATGGTAGAACCCAAGAACCATGAGACATCTGGTATCTACCAAGTAAATTTCAGCGTCGCAGCTTTCTTTGCTCCGACCGCAAAGCAACGCATATCCGTTGTTCAAGCCCGCGCAGTCTGATGCTCGGAGGTCTGGAGTCTGGACTGTGGCTACGGGTAGCTCTCTCCGCCTTTGCCGTGACCACATGGCATTGCTGCGTGTATCACGGTGGCATGCACGCGCATTCACCTTTTCGGCTGCCATCGCGGTTCCGCGTTCGCCTCTTCCTTCCTTGAGGGCCTATCATGCAAATGGATCAAGTATGCTCCTTGTTTTTTACAAGATGCTTCAGGGGCGATCAGGGATTATTGCACACTCAAGGGCAGGTTGTCCATGGCGGATCCACAACTAGTCCGCGGATATGCCGGTGGAAGCTTGAACTTCGGGTCTCCTCAATTGAGTTCAAAGATTCCTTATTTAGCGATAGAAGTGATTGTTATAGTCAACGTGACTCTAAAAGCTAGGAATACCGCATGTTCAAAAGATCCAATTTTGGAATCACTTACTAGAAGTAAACTATCGCTCTTGATCATCGCTACAAATCACCGAGTAAGGGAACAGAGCTACCTGAGCTAATAGAGTCTGGATTCAAGGCTCTCTCTTTAGCGGCAAGGTGATACCAGTTCGCCAGTGTTCTTGCTATCGGCCGGCACACACATCCGTTCGGCTTGCGGCCACTGCCTTCAGTCCCCAACACATCCCCCACCAAGCACGAGCCTAATGATCATACCACTTCAGTTCTTCTTCTCACGAACAAGAAAGAATAAACTTCGGGGTCCAATGTTGTGCATAAACATAGCGCTACCCGGAAGTCCGTGGTATCGCTTGGTTGGCGATCAAGTTTCGCTAAGAAACCTAATCTGGTCGACTAAAGCAACGCAGAGAAATTGCATCACGAGAAAAGAAAGAGTAGTGCCTGCCATCCGAGTCAAGTAGCTTCACGTACTGTACGCAGAAGACAGCTAGAAGTTTTTCTTACACAACATGATAAGTCAATCCACTTTTCTCTGGCACTTACAAACGTAACGATGCCTGCCAGAACGGGATTAGCACCGAAATTCTCCGAGTACATCAACGCTCGTTGCAGACGCTACTGGATAGCGAAATGAGAGACGGCGAATCGATGCAAGGTACTGCTTGTGCACGATGTGTTGGCGGCTCAAATTGCCATCGTACATTGGTAGACGCGGGTATTGTAACAACAGGTTCCTCCACACACAATAATCAATCTGAAACTCCCGCGGACCTGATACACGACCCTGAGCATCTGATACAGCGGGAAGAAGATCATGGACATCAAACACGCCTGGCGCCCGTGCTACATGACGAAGTCTATTGGATAAGCAGAGATTCTACGGCCTTTTTTTCCGAAGGCTGGCTGATAGTGGAGTACGAATGAGGGAAAAAAGAGTCAAGCATACTACCTGCAGCCGGAGGTCAGCTTTTACCGCATGAAGGAAGAAAATAAAGTTAAAAATGTGTCAGAGACTCGCGGCGGCAAAACAGCGGGAATGGTCAGCATTGCAAAGTTTCCAGGCCATTTGGATTATTGAGCTACCATTTGGCTGCTTTTCAACTCCTGGATCTGAGGCTGGAAGTACGCCTGTTGCTTCCACAATATTAGTTAGTCTCGAATCAGCCCGTTGCGATAGTGCTCGGAGCCACAGTTGCACTGACAGGTCCTTGCTTTTCCACTAACGGGTTTTCAACGTCTAACCTAGCAATTGCGCCGCCAACACCATTCCTTTTTGCCGTGGACACAAAAGAAACAATACTAGATACCGGTCATGCAGCAAGCTATCCACCAACTCAGGCGAGAAACTTGTCCCAAGCGAAACCATTGTTCTTCTGGCTGACGCCCTGAGGGCTCTTTTAGGCAGCTGAAGGAGCGTGCGGAAGAGTTTCAGGAGTGCCACCTCCACTCCGCTAACGCAGGTACAGGCCTCCACATCCCCAAAATGCTGTTTCCTCCGACAGGCGCGCTCGCATGACGAACATGCTCGTATGCGTGCTTTTGTTTGTGGAAACAGTGGGCAAGGCGAAGCTGCAAGAGTATCACTCGTGGTCACATACGAGAGGATTTGTCGTTCGCTTAGGTCTTGTCGGTTTTCCCATTGCCCACAAGGTCGGTTTGCTTGACTTTGAGGAAAGGAAACACAAATATACCAGGCTTACCAGCAAATTTAGCTCGAGCTTGGAGCGTTGGCTCGACCACTGGCTCAAAGCTTGATCAATTCGGCCAATATTCCGAAAGGTCGTTCGGATCCGCGGTCGCTCAGACAGAGCTCTGACGAGCAAACAGCAGGTCGGCCTTTGCGATCTTGTTGTGGATGTTGTCCCCCTCGAAGCCTTGCGCAAACCCGAAAGTCGCCGTGCCATATCGGGAGTCGGCCGCATTTTGCCAGGCTCAGCGGCCAGAAGCCTGGAGGCTGAAATTACGGTTGTGATGTCCAGCCCTCACAGGTGCATAAGGGTGGGCAGGTGACAGAGGAGGAATTGCAGCCGTCATCTTCGCAGGCCCTAGGAGACAGCGCCTACAGCCGATACCTGCCATGCCTGCTCGCTCTTATTCGCTGACTCGTGGGTGAGCAAAAACGGCTAGGGCTACACGCTAGCCAAAATGTAAACTCTGAAACGGCTTCATCCGTGGTCACTGGCTTGCCAGTGTAGCGTCTCGCCCAGTTGACACGCAGGGTATTTGCGATTGGAGAGGAATGCTTCGATACATTTATATTCTTTCTTCCATGAACTGCAATGAGCGGTCCTTCAATACCGGTTTGGCGCTCCAGAGATTAGAGATGGGGAACGTTAAAGTGGTGAAGAAAGCCGGGGCGCGATTGAAGCGCTGTGCCTATACCCAAAAGCCCGGCAGCGGCATCTGAACTTGCGGCAGGGAAGGTTCGTGTTTCAGGACGAATATCAAACCTGGCGCCGAGTGCTGCTTCTGCTTGTTCCTGCAGTTCGCTGATCAGCCACGTCTTTTGCTGGCTCTTTGGCACAAAAGCATGTGAGGCTGGATTGGCGTCACGAAGCGGTGTTCTTGTGATCGATCAATTGCGCAGAGGTGCATATGTCAAGGCTAGAGATGTGAGGTACCTGCAGAGGTGTGCAGACTGCAGAGGGAGGGAGAGACAGAGGAACAAGACGAGCATGAATGGTAAGGATTGGAAGGCACATTCACACATTCACACATTTGCGCACACATAACGAAGACGAGTTTGGAAGGGACGGTCACTAGTGTGCTGTAGATAGTGCCGTACTTAGGTGGGTGTGGATGTGGGTGTGGATATTGCCGTGAGCGTGGGCGTGGGCGCACCATGAGGATGAGGGTTAGGAGATGTCCTAGAAACTCAAACAAGGGAGACCAGGCACGGAACGACCAGCGCTTTGCACAGGATAGAAAGCATATATTCACAGGTAGCAGCCACAGTCAGGAACAGCCGTTGAGGCTGATGGTTGATGACAACGACGATGGGGATGACGATGATGTCCGTGGACCGTGAACAGCGACAGGCAGAGGACCGCCGGTCGGGTCGGGATGGGTGGGATTGGGAATGCGGAATGTCAGCCAGCAGCGCGCAGCAGTTTGAG
This sequence comes from Acrocalymma vagum, assembly GCA_028476805.1. NCBI lineage: Eukaryota > Fungi > Ascomycota > Dothideomycetes > Pleosporales > Acrocalymmaceae > Acrocalymma > Acrocalymma vagum. Next base: position 56,214 of record JAQGEP010000016.1, read on the forward strand.
CATTCCCGAGAGCGGTTGGAGAAGGCCCGCCACACTCAAAGGGTATAGGATTAGCGCTGCAGCTATGGACGGTAAGTATCTACGAACTAGTTGATGGGCATGGGCGGTAGCAAGATGGGATATCTAGTGGGGACCAGTTGGTGAAGCAAGAACGCCCGTGCGGACCGTGGCGATCGATGCCTGAAAGGAGGGCACAAGCCAGAGTGATCGCAAGTAACGAGGAAGCAAGCAAGTAGCCAGGAGTGTGCTGGTACTGGAGCGTGGTGGGGAATCATGGACAAAGCCGCAAAAGGCGAGAGGGGAGGCGAGCGGCGAGCGGCGAGAAGTGCTGAAAAGGGCTCTAGGCCGCAAATGACCATTGGGCTGGGGCTGCGCCCTGGCCATGTGCGCGCAGGAAGACGAAGAGCGGAGGAGGAGGATGAGGAAGACAACGACTCGCGATGATAGTCTTGTTGGACGTAGCGAGCCTAGTAGCACGACAAACGGGTAATGCAAGCGGGCAGCCAGCGGATACTTACTGCAAGTATTGGATTGGACTGGACTGGACTGGACAGGACTCGTCACTTTCGTCCGCGGTGGAAGGGGGTGGAGGGCAGGCACGCACAGAGAGAGAAAGAGAGGACACGGAAGGCGCGGTGGGGGAAATTGGGGGAGTTGCAATTGCCGTCTGCAGCATGGCGACGACGACCACAAGGGAAGGAGTGCCTGGATGAGGGCAACTGCGACTCCGAGATCTCTGGAGCCAGCTTTTCGTTTCCCATCCTCTCTTCGTCTGGACATGCCGATGCACACGCACACATCGTTTTTCACCACCGCAACCACCCCTTCTGCTCGCTACTATCTACTCTCGCATCCTGTTCCATCATCCGCCGCCCAGGCCTCCACTAGGTCCACCACCAGCACACCAGGATCCATGATCCCATCCCTCCCACCCTTCGCTCACCCCCAGCGCCGCCCTCGGGTGGATACGACTCGCTCACCACACATCCCTGCCTGCAGCTTGGCCAATGCGCGTCCTGGTGTCCTGGGCCAGCATTGGCGCTTGCAGGTCTTGCAGGTCTTGCGCGCGGGCCCACCGGGGCAGAAAATAGATTTATTCCAAAACAGCTAACTCCTGTTTCACCAGCCCCCCGACACCTAAAGCGCTGCCACTCCCCCTCAGATTTACGTTTCGTGTGTCCCAGAAGCCCTAACCTTCACTCTACCCAGTCTACTTGACGTCGAGACTGCTCACGCTGCGAGGCAGGCCCTCGATACGTTTTATTCTCTCTTAACATATCTCAAACTGGCTCTGGCCTTTTTCCTTCGCTTTACGCTTCAGCTTTCATTATTCGCACCTGGCAGGACCTTTTCGACAGCCTTATCCGTCTCATTCCTCCATACTATCCACCGCTCTCGTGTGACATCGTCCACTGCAAAACACGAGTGAAAAGAGAGTCGTGTTGCAGTGCAGCATGTACTCCAACCCTCATGCCGCCATGGCTCCGCCTCAGTCACGATCTGTCGCGCCCGAGACCTTCTTATTAGATCAGGATGCTCAGCAAAGCCTTCCGCCTGATAGCATTGTCGCGCTTCAGCAAGTCGACAACCGTGAGTTCCTTTTCTCTTTTTCAAATACCTTAACTTCCATGCAGTCGCGCATTTGTCTCGACGACGCTTCGGCCCTGTGTGAGTGTTTCCTCGCTAACTATCGCTCGCAGTAAAATATTTCCTCATCTCTGCGCCGGTTGACTGGCAACCCGATCAATATATTCGCAGGTTCTTGCTTCCCACTGGCGAATATGTTTCGTGCGTGCTTTGGTGAGTCCATTCCATCCCTATCGCGTCATCCTAATCGTCTCTTCCATATTCTAATCTAACATTTTATCTTAGGAACAACCTTTTCCACATCTCAGGAACCGACATCGTGCGATGTCTCTCCTTCAGATTCCAGGCTTTTGGCCGACCCGTCAAGAACTCGAAGAAGTTCGAAGAGGGCATCTTCTCAGATCTTCGCAACCTGAAGTCGGGCACCGACGCATCGCTCGAAGAGCCAAAGAGCGCGTTCCTTGACTTTCTCTACAAGAACAACTGCATTCGAACGCAAAAGAAGCAGAAGGTGTTCTACTGGTATAGCGTCCCACATGATCGCCTCTTTCTCGATGCCCTCGAGCGCGATCTTAAGAGGGAGAAGATGGGCCAGGAAGCCACCACTGTGGCTGTGAGCGAGCCCGCGCTTTCGTTTGAATTCGATTCATCACAATCGCTCTTCGAGCAGCTCACAAAGGCACAACAAACGAACTCTTCGTCTTTCAACAACAATGTTCAGAGCTACCCCCAGCAAACGCCGCCCGACATGCGAGGGATGGATTCAATGCCCCCACCAACCATGGTGCCACAGGCAATGCCTCCACCAGTCCATGAAGAGCCCCTAGGCCCAATGGCGCAGTACAACCAAATGTCAATGGCTCCTAGCATGCAGAACACCGTTGTGAAGAGCCGAGAACGCGACTTTGGGGGTCAGATGCAATATGATCGCAACGGCATCCCTCTCTCACAGGTGCACCAGCGCCACAGCTCAATGCCTGCTTATATGGAATATTCGCCTGCTCCGTCCTTTGTCTCGTCGCACTACGAGGACTACAGCACTCGCGGAATGTCGTTCGAGCCTCTGACCCCGCCTCAACACCAGATTAACCTCGGTGCTGAGCCGGCGTACATTGCCAATGAGGATACCGGTCTGTACAGCGCTATTCCTGAACTCGGCGTTTCGACCTCATTTAATCCTTTGATGAACATTCCTCCATCCAACTTGATGGGCCCTGGCTTCTCAGGTGTGACGAGGCCATTCCCACCAGGAAATGTCTACTCTGTCATTGAGGGCTCGCCTACCTACAAGCAGCGAAGGCGGCGCTCTTCCCTCTCCGCTGGCGTAAGTGCTGCTGTTACTGCTACTGGTACGGCCCACCAGGTCCACCGACCCAGTGACTTGAGGCGGTCAATGTCTAGCTCCGTCATGCCTGTACCTGAGGGTGACGAATCGAACCACAACTCCCCCAACAGTGTTAAGGGCGGCAGCATTCAGCAGCCATCAGCCGAGGTGAAGCCTGTTGTGGATATCTCGCGACAAGGGACACCTTTGAACACTGTTGAAGAAAGCCCAGAGCAGCCTCAAGCTGTTTTGCATCAGGACGATCTCAGCAGCATGGTCAACGGCGACTTGTTTGAGAACCCCCTGCAACACAGCGCTGTGGCCCGTGCGGCAGCCGCTCCCGGCGTCTTCAGACGCGCCCGGAGTGCCACGATGATGGAAATCGGACCCTACCCACAGAAATCACACTCTTGCCCGATCCCAACTTGTGGTAGGCTGTTTAAGAGGTTAGAACACCTCAAGAGGTAAGCGCCCGCAATTCCGAGTACAACTATTCATAGACGCTGATCCAGCGCTTAGGCACGTGCGCACCCACACACAAGAGCGACCCTATGTCTGCCCTTTGTGCAACAAGGCCTTCTCGCGCTCAGACAACCTTGCCCAGTAAGTTACAGAGGGATTCATGGAGACCAATCAATTACTTACAAGTGACCTACAGGCACCGTCGCACACATGAACCTCGTCCTGACGGCGAGCCGCTTAGCTTCGACGATGAAGAGCTTGAGGGTGAAGACGAGCAGCTCCACTCGCTCGAAGAGGAGTCGCCTGAATCTGGTAACGACTACCTCTCAGGTATTCCCAATCTTCCTACCTCACTTGGCGACATCCCTGGCCCACTCTCAATGGGAACGACGATGGCGCCACCGCCGCAACTCATTGCTGCCAACAACTACTAATTTGAGACGTCTATTCGTAACATCGGAGTAAAATGAGCGCCCCGGAAAAAATTAGGGCGCAAGGAGTGGGCGCAATCATATAGAATGATCGTGCAGCCATCATTTCGTTTGTTTTTTATCATGTTTAACTCTCTTAGACTTGTTTGTTCGTTTCTTGTTTTGGACTTTGTTTATTCTTCCAGCATCAGTCACGATGTGTTGCCGCATTGCATGCATATTTGTTATTCGTTTCTTGGGTGGGTGGTTCAAATTTTGGAATGGGGGATCGGTTAACTGCTGATGACGAACATGAGTACCCTTTTCCTTTTTCTCCTTTCAGTATTTTCATTGGATATATCGGTGTCTCTCGCCGATCGCTTGTCTACGTTCGCCTTTTCATTGTCGGCCTAGATAAGAAGCATCATGCACAGAATGCATGCAAGCAAAAGTTGATAGGTATCAGGCTTGGACTAGGTCAGACGAGCGCGGTTGGCTCTACATATATCACTCGCAGGTAGACGGACGCGAGCGGGGTGTATTTCTTTTGTGGATATGAAGTTTCTAGCCGTCTCCAAGGCGTGCACGTGTAATATAGCTGCAAAACACCATCCAAAAACCTTTTCGCAAGCGAAACTTCTGCTCTCTGATGCACTGCACATAGTCTGCTTGGTGATTGTTGAGTACGTGGCGAAGCAGCCCCAAGTGACACCAACACACCCAGCCTCAACCCTTCGGTAATGTAATCTGGGTCCTGCCCAGCTGCCAAAGCAGGTGTGGTAGGTGGTAAGCACCGATCCCCCACCTATGTGCTTCTACAATTCCGCTCCGCCAACTCGACGCGTACTACCAGTGGTATACAGCTGCTCTGCCTCGCTGCTAATCCGCATCATCAGATAGCTCTTACTCCGTCTGACTACAAGTCTATCCAGCAAAAAAGCGCACAAGGGCAACCCAGCAATCCACCAGCAAACATCGATCAAAAGCGACCGGTCCGCACTCCGCCTGCCTGCTGACATGCGCACAGCATCGGGGGATTTCAACCCTCCCGACATGACTGGCCGCTGAGCAGATATTTTTACGCTGGACCACGATTTGCTTTTCTAGAATGTCGCCATCTTCTGCTCATCATACGTTAGTGTCTTGCAATTTTTAATATTTCCGTGGCTAGGTGGGTAACCAATCAGATGGGTGATGTCATGACCTGCGTCTTTGAGGAGGAGGGGCGAGCCAGTGAGTGAGGACGGAAGAGTGAAGAGAGAGCTGGATGTGTGGATTGGTGGGTTTGGGATTACCTAGACATAACCATGTCACGTCGAGGGTGGAGCAGAGTGATCTGAGCTGAGCCCGTTCCGATTCCGGGTTGGTGAGTTGAATTGGGGTGAGGTGAGTTGAGCCGGGGCGCAGAGTCGTCTTGTGTACGTAGTGGATTGTGTATGAGAAGTGCCAGGGGGTGGAGAGGATCGAAGGACGAATGTACGAATACAGACCAGTTGCTGTGACCGCTCGGGGGACACGAGCTCACGCAAGCCTGACGCCAACAAACGAATCAAGTCAAATCAAACAGCCAACACCAGCAATAGCAACAACAAACCTCGCACCAACACCTTGACCGTTTATTCATCGGTAGAAAGCCTCTGTGTAGCAGATGTGTATGATACATCCACACCGTCGGGACGCACAAAAAACAATATGTAAATATACGTTCAACGGTACTTGCCCACGAGACGGGAGTCGTGTGAAAAGCATGGTGTTCACGTTTTGCGATCCGCGCCATGAGGATGTGAACAGCGGGTGAATGTCGTTTGATTGGCGGCTCACGCTGCCGGTGCTGATGTTGTTTAGAGTTGTATGTATGTGCGGTGTGCCTCTGTGGAAGGATTTCATGTGCTTGGGAACGTTGACGGGGTTGTTTATTGGGTGATTCGTGATGCTTATTTTGGGAGTGCCATGGCTTTCGTCTCTCTCTCTTCTGGTTAGAAGGACGAGAAGGGTGCTTGTTTGGGGCGGACGCATGTGGATGTGATTATGGATTTGGGTATGGGCATGGTGCTTTGGGGGTGCGAGGGGGCGTTGTTGAAACAGATCCAAGAGATATGCGGCGAGGATGTTGGAGGAACGTCTCTGTGCGTAGAGGACCCTGGGAGCGTTGTGTGAGTGTTGGGGTGGTATATCAGATGCGTATTATGATTTGCCTTTGTCACTTAGGGAGATGCTGATCAAACGGATGTTGGTCGTGCATACAGTATGGATTTTCAAAAGGTGCTAGTACATCCGAAAAAAGCTTCATGTTTGTGAGATAGATTAGTGAATGGTGAATCTGACTCTTCTTTGTGGGGTTAGATATGCCAAAATCCCATCATCACCGCTGCGACTGTTGACTTTGTTTGTAATAAATAAGATGGCCCGTCTTATTCGTACGGTTGTCTCTGTAAAATCCTGTTCTTTCTATACTTATAAATTATAATCCCATTTTCTCGAACCGACTAACACATCATGGAATTAAGTGAATAGTAGAGCTGGAACGGACGATTATTTCTAAATGATGATCTTCATTCTCTACGAAGCAGCATTTTTCGAGCACACAGGAGAGATCCTGTCGTCGCAAACAATAAATTTTATGTTCAAATTAAAAAAAACAACAACACAAATTCTAAATTCCTAGTAGAATGCCATTTGGAATTTACATGTCGCAATTGTATGCATATACATTTTTCATCCCGCATTATTTTAGAAAGCTCCCAATTGGTGGACTGTTGTCAGAAGAAGCTGTGAGCACTCCGGCATACTAGTTTCTCTACCACAAGGCTATTGTTGGATGAGCTAGCTCTTCCATCTCATTAAAATATCTGCAAAATTAGAATAGAAGCCAAGTATATTACGTGGCTGATAATTGTTTCCCTGGCCATTCCTGGAGGCTTGAAGTGTTTATTTCACCGAACGGGTTGCATTCAAAGGTCCTAGAGTTAGGCGACAATGCCCAAGGTATACCATAGTCATGCATGTTGAGAAGCAGGATAGCCAGTGTGTAAACGGGCATGCCACAGTAAAGGGATACTAATGATTATCGATTCAGAGTTTATCTCCTAGGCGTATCTCTGTATAGAACAAGATACCTAAATGTACAACATAATATGATACAAATCTACATGAACATCTTCCTACTCTTTATAACACCTTCTTACCCTCACGGTAAGCTTCAACTGCCTTCTCGAACAACCCCTGACACGGTACTCTGCTTCCCAACCGTGCGCACAGCAAGAAAGCGCCACTGAGCTTCCGGTGTAGAGAATATGTTTCTTCGGGTGGTGGTGACAGCCTCTCTCTAAGCATGATCGGAACTAGGCTCCTCACCCTATCTGTAATAGTCTGGTCTCTGAAATCGTACATCTTGGGGCCAGTTCCTTTGAATGGCTCAGCCAGTGTAAGCACAGACTCCACGTGAGCATCAGCCATGGCTTTAGACTCTGAGCCTGTCAGGTAACCAAGTTGTAGGGAGAGGTTGTGAACTGCTTCTTTGTCGTTTTTGGAAGCCGCAATGAGAACATTGACGTATGGGTCGATGAATTTATCAGGATAGTCGCGAGAGGCGCCAAAGTCGAGAAGCTCAATCTTCTTGGTTTCGGTGTTGTAGAGGAAGTTGGTCCAGTTTGGATCGGTTTGCATAAACTTGAATTCAACAATCTCGCGGAGACAGAGACGCAGGATCTGGGTGCCTATCCAGTCACGCTGTTCCTGGGCCAGAGAAGGAAGCTTTGCGACGCCTACACCGGTCATGAGTTCTGCTGTCAGGACTTCTCGACCTGAGGCTTCTGGGATAACTTTCGGTACTATGAAAGCGTCTGTATCATCCGCAAGAAGCTCTCGGAAGCGTATCTGAGATTCCGCTTCTCGGACATAATCACATTCCCAGCCCAATTCTATTCGAGCGTTGGCAATAGTCTTGTCTAAGAAGAGACCTTTTGGCAGGAGGCGCGAGGCGGTCAGAAGAATGGAGAGGTTATTTAGATCAGAGTCGATTGAGCTGGCAACACCAGGATACTGCACTTTGACAGCAACGGGTTGTCCAGTTGACCGAAGAACCGCTTTATGAACTTGACCAATCGATGCAGCGGCGATGGGAACATCTTCAAAAGATTCAAAAAGGTCTTGCCAGTCGGTACCCAAATTGCTGGCTAAGACTTTGTTGCGCTGTGAAGCTGGCATGTAATCTGCACTGTCCTGTACACGCTGGAGGACTTCATGGATGGCTGGAGGTAACATCTTAATGTCTGAAAAAGAGTCAGGAATAACGTCAAGATGGCTTAATCATTTAAAAAAATACCTTGAAAGCTGATTTGCTGACCAAGCTTCAGAGCAGCACCGCGCATACGGGAGAGTTTTGCGACGAGAATCTCCATATTCCCTGCGCTGAGCATCAATGAGCCTGTGGTGGCTGCAGCACTCCCAGTTGCACGGCGCAAGCTCTCACTAACAGCCCCAAGTGCCATGCTAGTTCCAAGTCCAGCATACTGCCAAAGTCGACCGAAGCGCGAAGAAGGTATTCGGGACTCGCGCAATTCGTAAGAAGCTTTGCGCGGTTCTGTAGCTATTTCTCCCGAGATCTATGGCGTGGCTGTCAGTACATCAGCATATTTCGCGATTGCTGTGCGAAGGAAAGAAATTACCTCTGAAATGGGGGAGGCAGTTGCCCCAGCATCTTTAGCTAGTTCGGATGCAAAATCATGCATCTCCTTTTCCGTGGCAACAGGCTGAGCTTCCTTGATTGGCTCTTCTGGCTCGGAGGGCTTCGTTTGTTCACTTCTGCGGACATTAAAGGTGTCTTGATCATGACCTATGGCCGTTCGGGTATGATCAAGTGGAGTTTTGCTCGCGCCCTTCAACTCTAGGTGCTCTTTTCGGGAGTAGGGGTCTCCACCTAGCATCCTTGCTACCCTTCTTGAGCGGAATACGTCTGTGTTGATTCCTGCTGGCACTTGTTCTTGCTCAGGAACAGCAACTTCATGAGGAAGTTCCTCCCTCTGTATTTCTTCCTGGCCTGGCTCTGGTACAGAATAGTAGACGTCTTGGTTCAGCCTCCCGTCCTGGACGTGATCATCACTCTCCTGATTGTCTTCTGTATACTTTGGAATCTGCGTCTGAGGCTTGGACGAGGGAGACGGTTTCGACTCGGCGGATCTAGAATAAAATACGTCTCGATCATGACCCTCTTGAAGCTTCTGGACTTGAGGGGCAACAAGGGGTTTCTGGATATCATTCGCATGGGTAGGGATATCTTCGGACTGCCCCTGGGCTCCATTGCTCTTCACGCCTTCCTCTAATGTTACTCCTGCAGGTGGTATGGTCCCATCCGGCAGTGGCCGCTCCTTCGCTTTCTCCTGCTTCACACCCAGCTCACCGTGTGCGGGCGGCTCTGCTTGCGAATTGTTACTTGACCGCTCGTAATGATGATCTTGCTCCACTCCCTCTTTGATTCCATTTGGGGCCTGTCCGTTGCCGGTATCTTTCTTCGGGATGTGCTCATTCTGAGTACCCGCCGCCTTTTGCGCAGGAGCTGCTGCATATGATGGAGCGTCTTCGCTGAATCGTTTCGAAAGTGCGATGGCTGCGGCAGCCGTGAGGGTTACGCGATCGGATTGGCTCTTAACAGCTTTCGCGAGGCCAGAAGTCCTGCTGTAGACATCGAGCTGTTGCGATCGGAGCGCAATATGCTTCTGCGCGATGGATTTGGAGGCATTGAACAGCTTCGCGGTGTCCACGAGCCGCCTGCCAGCCATAAGGATGGATATATGGCCTAGAGAGCCGCGATTTTCATGACCTAGTGCCGTTAGCTGTCTCTGTGTGGTGTGGGAGCCGGAGGAGTATGTCTCTGTAAAACTATCATAGCGTCATAGCTTGATGTAGTTAAGCTTAAACTGTTTGGCATTTTGACACGTGATTGGCCGACTCTCCCGTCACAAGTCTAGGCCCTTTCAGGCAACTTAGCACTTCATCCATCTTCCCGATAAGAACGCGTGTAACCGCTCGCAATTTAGCCTTTTGTATGGGGTTCTGTGTCTCAAAGCTTTCTTTGTATATTTTTCTCATTGTGCTGCCCCTTCTACTCGGCAGTCGCTCAGGCATAATCCGTATATATACATTCAGCTGTAATTGGCGCCCGAGGTTAACTCTTCGACCACCCACTTTTCCCCTGCCTCACTTATTGTCAACGAGAAAAGCAAGATGAAGATAGCTTGCCTTCAATTCGCCCCTGAAGTCGGCCAGGTGCAAGAGAATATCCGGAAGGCAGACCAGATACTTCAGCGAACACGAATCCCGGTGGATCTGGACTGGCTGGTTCTCCCAGAATTGGCTTTTACAGGTGCGTGATTGAGAGTCTAGCTAGTTCTCCAATCCCTTCTCTGCTTTTCATGGTTGGCTCCGTTTTGTATGTAATGCAAAGATGCGGAGACCACAACCGCGGGTATTACCCATTGAGCGCCTCACATGAAAATACACCAAATCAGAGGTTGGTCGCACCATCAATTGTCTTTTGTGTCATATTACTAGAAGGAATTTGCACCACATTCTATTGTTACGCATGATTTGAGTAGAAAAATCTAGCGTAAGCCGTACTCACAATGTCCAGGCTACAATTTCCATTCTCTGGAAGAAATCACACCATTTCTGGAACCCACCTCATCCGGCCTGAGCACTCAATGGGCCATTCAAGTAGCCACGCACTACCGGTGCCATGTTACAGTGGGATACCCAGAAGTAACCACTACCTCACCACCAGTCCAGTACAACAGTACTGTAACCATCTCACCAGCGGGCGTAGTCTTGAACAACTACCGGAAATCCTTCTTGTACTACACCGACGAGACGTGGGCGGCTGAAGGACCTACTCGATTCTTCACGGGTCAATTGGGTTCTTTGGGTCAGGTTACTCTAGGAATCTGTATGGATATCAATCCGTACAAGTTCACTGCACCGTGGGACGACTACGAGTTCGCTTGCAAAGCTTTGGAGGATGATTCGCCGTTGATATGCGTGAGCATGGCGTGGTTATGCCACCTATCCCCAGAAGAACTGATGGATAAGCCTAATCAGGCCGACGTTGCTACCGTGGCATACTGGGTAGAGCGATTCCAGCCATTCGTTGAGGCCTCCAAGGATAAGCCTATCCATGTGGTGTTGGCGAATCGATGTGGAATAGAGAAATCAGTGTGCTATGCGGGGAGCAGCACCATCATCAAGATTGAAAAGGGAAGTGTGAGTTTATTTGAAACACTGGGAAAGAGTGAGGAGAAGTGTCTGGTGGTAGATTTGGATGAAAGGCCAAAGTTCCAGGTGAGAAGTGGGAGGTAGCGGGGTAAACATGTGCCTCGGGGTCAGCCATGGTCATACATCTGTAAAAACTGAGGACGCTCTATTGTACAGACCCTGTCTGTGGCACAAGTGGGATCCTCATCTGCAAAATTATATGGCTTGCAAAATAGGAGGGTTAACAACTTCCATATAGATCGGCGCACGCATGGTATGGGAGCATCGAGTCATATCCTGATCTAACAAGCTACGCGTGACGAGTAACTTCTGATTAGAGCAGTTTGGGTTGGTAAGGGCGTCTGAGAAACTCTTGTCACATCATCAAAGTAATTTAAGTGGTATGAAGTCATCATTCCTTTCGACCCAGCAAGTGTAATTCATATTCACTGCCTAGTCTAAACCATCATATTTTCGGACCCAAAGCGCCAGAGTGAGTATTCGGAGAAAACACATCCGTGACTACTCGATTCATGATGAGGTATGCCCCGCCTTGTGGTCTGCCCACTCGCTCACCTCCAGCCAAGGACGTATTCCCATTCCCGTTGCAGCTCATTCGTTCATATTGTCTTTGAAAAAATTGAAATCGAGAGTCGAGAGAGTTGAGTTGAAGGGTGGATGAAAACGTCTAGATGCCGAGGCGGGTCTTGCGCCAGTGTCGCCTCTTAGCGTTGTACCTGAAGATTTCACGTCAGTTGAGCCGTCCATGTCATTGATTCGCATATATCCCAGAGGCAGCAGGTCGCAAAGAGGCTGCAGTTGTTGCCGTACCTGATGGTGTTGCCGGTTCGCAGGCGGATCCACTGGGGAATTGGGCGGTTCTGCTTCTGAGCGCGGGCAAGCTTTTGCTTGGTGCGGAAGGACTTGTGGCTCTGTAGGGTGTTAGGATATCTGTCGAGGTAAATTATCGGGATTTAAGAGTGGCGAGGCGTACCGGCATCGTGACGGTTGTCGAGGTTGTCTGATGTCGAAGTAGTTGTCGTTGCAGTCGATGATTGTGCGGAATTTCCTAGGTTCGCTTCTGCGTTTGTGCGCCAAGATACCTAGCCGAATCACGGCTAGTCGCTTATCACGTGATCTTTTTCCAGAAATCATGAACCCTGAGATACATCCAAGGATATTTATTTCTTTGATGCTATTATCATCGTACTTTGGTGCGTGTGGTTGTCGTTGTTGAGCATTATGGTATTGTGGTATTAACGTTCATAATACTAAGTGTTCTATTTTACAAATTTAATTCACATGTCGAAGCGACAGTCGACAGAACAGTCTAAAAATTCCGCCATAGATACTGCATCCAGGATTAAGTAGATGAGATCCGAAATTCGGATGCAGCCGTAGCAAGCATGCATCTTTTCTGTTCCGTGCTGTTTCGCAAACCGCCTTGACCACGTGAATACTGATACTGATGCTCGGGGCATCCTGCAGAACTTTCACATTAGAGTGGAGGATCCGGGGCCAATCAAGCCGGATTGGGCAAGTGACTCCATGGATACAGAGGTTCGAAACGTTGAGGAGTGAGCAGCAGGGACAAGTGGTGAAGAAGATCAAACAGTGCCCTCAAATCAGGTGGGAGCACCGAGAGTTCGGCCTGACTGCGGAGGGTTTTTGTATGCAGGTAACGCGTTGTGCAGTAGCTCTTTTGGTTCACGGTAGTCGAATCTTTGGGGTGCCTTGGAGGAGCATATGTATGTACCTAGCAGTGGCGCATGTGGAAAGTGTGCGTGGAGCATCTCCGCAATGAGCGTAATCAGGCATGAATCACGGAGAAAGAACAGCCTAGGTGCATGTTGAAAGTTGCTTCATCGACCGCGCCGCTGTACGAGAGAGAGCCAGCACAATGGTAGAAACACCGTGCTCATGTGGACCCTGGCGGTTAGAGCGTGCCCCGGGTGGGGGAGGTGAAAACTTCTCACCGGCACTGCTGAGCAGATGGTGTTATGTACATACGTTAGATACTTGTAGGTAGCATGGCTAGCAGCAACTAGAGAATCTCGACGTGGGGTGGCAATGCATGTATTTCAAAGTTGATACACAAAGAGAGGGGGCTGAGATGGGGAAAACCAGACCCTGCGCAAGAAACCAGCCATTTCTGCAGTGATTAGCGAAGGAGCTTTGGCCGCATGATGCGCCGCTTAGCGCCAATCAAAGCGGACTAGCTGCTCTCGGCCATATTTTATGATGTCGATCAAGAGTCGAAGAACCACAGCTTGGCCATCCCATGCAGCAGTTCCCGGCCTGCACCTTAGTAGGCTGCTCGACTTTGCGACAAACTCCAGGACCCTTAGCCGAGCCCAGGGATCTTGTGATCTTTTTTAATTCTTCTTTACTTGTGTCTTTTCTCTCCTCACTCCCCAATTGCCATCATGCCTGCCATGCCCGAACCTCCAAGCCCAGCCAACAAAAGGAAAGAAAATATGGCAGATCTGCTTTCCACGTCCCCCGCAGATACACCAGACAGGAGCCATTCGCTCCTAGCTAGCTTCAAGGCATTCATTCCTTCTGATTCGGATGCGATTTCAACTCGAGGACAGCATCTTCCCCGTTTGCTCTCCCGCCGCCCCTCTACCCTCCGCAGCAGCGAGCGCCGGGGAAGCAATTCGGACAATGAGGACGACTTGGAAGCTTTCCGGCACGGGTTGATGGCCGAGTGGGAAAGGCACTCTGATCGGAGGAATAGCATTGGCGCCCATGTTTTGAATACACCGCAGATGCGGAGCCAGCGACTAATCGGCAATTCTAATCCGCGATACAAGTGGTGAGCACATGCCAATTGGGAGCCGGCAGAAGTTCAAGCTAATGGGTAACGTAGGCAAAGATACTTCAAGACTGAGGATGAGTTGAGGCAGATGAAGAAGCCCATGTATGTAATCTGCGCACCCCACTTCGCGAGCGGAGAAGCTAACTGTGCATCCAGCCGAGAGTACTATGAGCGGAGTAATTATCTCATCCAGCACTACATGTACATCGACCGCCTGCTCGACTCTTCCCTCCCACATAACTTGATCCAGGAATACAGTCATGTGTCCGGTGATGTCAACATTCCTTCCACCATCACTGAAGAATCGTCGGCGGAACCGACCCCAGGCCTTCTTACTCCCGCTGGTGTCTTGAGCGAAAATGGTACCGCTACAACCCCGAATTCCTCATTGTCACAAGACAGCAATGGAAGCAAAGTCAAGGTGAAACGAACGCCCAAGAACCTTTACAAAGTCCCAGAAGCAGATGAGAACACGCCGTTGCTCGCGCGGGACGAAGAAGACGACGAGGCAAGCGATCGCATAATGCTAGATTGGGTTCCCGAAGAAGATGAAGACACAGAGAGTCCCATTGTCAAACTGGCTATCTATGTCAACCTCGCTGCCAATACCACCCTACTGATTTTGAAGATCATTGTCACTATTCTCACTTCCTCGCTTTCCGTGGTCGCAAGTTTGGTCGACGCAGCGTTGGACTTTCTCAGTACGGCAATCGTATGGTTCACTGCCTACATGATTGCAAGGCAGGATCGGTACTCATATCCAGTTGGGCGACGGCGCTTGGAGCCTATTGGTGTTTTGGTAGGCGGCCGCTATTTTTATATGGAGTCTGAACATCCTTTGCTGATACAACTCAGGTCTTCTCGGTAATCATGGTTACATCTTTCTTCCAAGTTGGCATAGAAGGCGTTTCGCGTTTGTCGGGCCCAGACCATTCGGTAGTTCAGTTGACGATTCCCGCTGTCGCGATCATGTTCTCAACTGTCGTCATCAAGGGCATTTGCTGGGTATGGTGTAGATTGATTCGCAATTCGAGTGTCCAGGCACTTGCCCAGGATGCCATGACGGATGTGGTTTTCAACACCTTTAGCATCATCTTCCCTCTCACCGGCTACTTTCTTGGCATCTGGTGGCTTGACCCCCTTGGAGGTCTCCTTCTTTCTGCCTATGTCATTATCAATTGGTCTCGCACTTCCGCTACACACATCCGCAACCTGACTGGCGCCTCAGCTACTGCTGATGAACGGAATATTCTTCTTTATTTGACCATGCGATTTGCGAAGACGATTAAGCAGATCCAAGGAATTCAGGCCTATCATGCCGGCGATAAGTTGAACGTTGAGGTTGATATTGTGGTGGACGAACATACCAGCCTAAGAGATGCTCACGATGTGGCGGAATCGTTACAGTATGTTCTGGGTAAGTTAAAGTCAATACGTCGATCTTTCGGTACGTATCAGAGGATGTCCACGACTAACAAGTCTGCAGAGAGTATTCCTTATGTCGATCGAGCGTTTGTGCATATTGATTACACCGGATATAACTTACCCACGCACATGTCGCAACAAGAGTAGATAGACACCAAAAGTTTACAGATTAGATTTCGGTGTTCTTTTGCTATCTGTTGTTGGAAGAGGGTGGAGAATCGTATAGGTATCAAGATTCCCACCACGTGTCGGACCGGTTCAACAACATTTTGTTCTCATGACCATGGAGCGACTTATATTCTGTATTTTACTCTGTACCCCTTATCTAAGCTTTCAGATAGTCCCCAAATGGTCCAGGGGATCTGCACGTCAGTTGCGGGAAGGTGACAGGATTTCACAAGCCTTGTTACCCGCCTGCATGTAATGTCGGTGAGGGCGGAACCATTGCATGACACATGGACGAATCGATAAACTCAAGCGCCGAAGATACGCCTTGTGTGGTCGATAATCGAAGGATAAATCAGGTTCAAAGGACAAGCAAGACCTAAGAGCCTATTTAGGTGCACTTTATTATGCACTAGAACATCCATGAGGGTGAATATACATATATCATGCATAGCAATAACTTCAAATTGTAACAAGGAACCAACCTCAAGGCTCAAGCTAGCCCCGCGTTCAGGGTGCACCACTTTTTTTCACAGCGCTGTCCAATCTCTCGATCGCTCAAGAACCACCCCTGTGCGGCTCGGGAGCGGGTAACTGGCATTTGCAAATACGAGTACCCACAAAAGATCGCGAAATTACGCGGTTGGGAGACTGTGGCAGTCAAGGACGACGTCAGTTTTGAAGAAGGGAATCTACCTAATCTGCTTTAGGGGTAGAAATCTTTCGTTTCTCGACGCGCACGTCGCTAGCCCATCACAATTTCCGGTTACTGCATCTTGTCCCCTCCTCGTGACTCTGCAATAGCCCGGCGTGGGTTGTCTGTGATTTGCCCGGCAACTGCCCAGAAGCGCAATTCCCCTAGCGCGCGGGCGATTGGGCATCATACTTCAACAACTGCCATGCCATTATTGTACGATCAATGTTTCATCCGACTTTTGTCTCTTGATGCGATAAATACTTTGAGAAATTTCCCATTGGACCTTCTCACTTGATTCCTCGTCGCTACCTCCATCCTCCGTATCGTATCGTCTCCTTCTAGGCTCGCAATATGGCGAATGTCTTCCTCCTTTGGGGAGACATGGACGAGTCCTCCAACGACTGGTACGAGGACAAATTCATTCCCGAGCTCAAATCGCGCGTCGCTACTCGCTCTGTCCATATGGAAGTCATAGAGAGCCCATTCAAAGAAGTCGCTGGCTTCGCTCTTCCTTTGTTAACCGTATACGACATCGCCGATCCAGCGACATTCGACCCAAAAGAGATTTCGGCCGAAAATTTGGGCAAAGGTGCTCCAGAAGGCGCACAATTTGAACTAAGGTGCTACTCGGAGGTGAAACGCTTTACAGGGAAGGGAGGAAAAACGGGTAGGATGAACTCAATTTGTATGAGTTATTTTGTTGACATTTTACCCAGGTTACAACAGGGTAGGGTGCATGACCACTTCATTCTGGCGCCCTCATGATGGAATGCTCGATGAGATCATGAAGTGGCTACACGAAGAGTGTTTCCCTGAGATGATGGAGTCTCCTCAATTTATTGCTGGCAGGATTCTCAAGGCCGAACATGTGTCAACATCAGCAGGAGCGTCCTCAGCGCAAATGAAAGATTCTGAAAAATACTCCTACCTCACTTTGTTGGAGTGGGATGCAGACGAGTTGCCCTGGGAAGTTCTGGTGCCACTTGGCGGAACATCAGAATGGAGGTTTTATGTTGAACAAAATATGGTAACGAGTGTCGCCTCCAAACAATGATTTCCCTACTGACATCTACCAGGACTGGCAAATTGCGCAGTACGCCACCGTGAGGGTCTATCCTCATGAGGACGACAGCGATGGATCCGAAAAAGCAGAAGAGGAGTAATCTGCACCATATCTACTCGCGACATACCTCCCCGGACTTGGCACGAGTGGCGCAAAACCACCTATGAAACTCGGATATGATTCGAGCTGCTGTCAGCAATCCGTGGCGCTGGCCTTCATTGAATTTCACGTCTTGGCAAGGGAGGCCCGCTACCGAGTGTATGCTTCGGTACCCCCGTCGCAAATCTGGATGGACTAAGTAATGGCTCGGTACGGACGACTTGAGCCTCATCTGCAAGCGAGAAGCTCGAAGAGACTAGGTCGGCCAGAGGTCGTGCTTACTTCAGATCGATTGATCGTATCCTCTTCAGCCACATAGCCCAAATCACCCCAAAGATGGGCCCGGAAAGAGCTCTGGATCTCTGCAACCAACCCACGGCCTTTACCTGGTGTAGAATGAAAAACCGCATTCTGTCTAGGGAAAGCCGTAGCGGCGGAAGCCAGAGCCTTTGGGCAATCATTACCCAACTTGAGGGAATAGTAAGACGTTGGAATACTCACGAGGCGAGTATTGTGAATGGTTAGGTTAACGGTGGTCCGACAAACAGCTCATAGAAGGGAATAGTCAATTAGCAATCGAAACCCAATTCTAGGTATTACACTCCGTAGCTCACATGTAAAGAAACTGCAAAGAAGTCAGCCGCATTACCAGTAGTGGAGACAACCACCAAGGCCGTCATCGAGCAATGTCCACCAACACCGAAGTAATTGTTGGGGTCGAATAGGTGCTTATGGTTCTAAACTTGTTGCAGTTTAGCACTGCATACTTGAACTCCTATACGATCGCCACACTCATCGAATCTTCGCTTACCTCCGACATGCGCACATTCCTGTTATATGGCTGCAAGCCATCATCCATCTGAGTATGTAAGTTGACTTGTTTATTGCACAAAATCCGCTCTAAGACCATGTATACTTTTTCCCTATATGCAGTTCAATCGTATCTCTCTAACAGATACATATTTTTACTGGCCAGACAAATGCTCAAGGGGGGCTCGGATTCGCATTGACGTTTGCTCGGCTCGGCGCGAGCCCTGCAAAATTGCAAGGCCACCTAATTGCCTCTTGCCCTATACGGACAACCACCCCAAAATTGCGCCAGTGAGGCCATTGCTCCCACTACACCCTGCAAGGAGACCCCCTATTGACATTTTGCTGCTCTGACCTCAAATGAGCCGTTCCTTGGGGTCATCCTTCGAATGACCTGGTGCGAAATGGCTGATGGCGCCGAGTCCGATGTTATGGCGTTGTCCAACACACACTCCGTACTTCAAAACCTCCGAGTGGCTATGATCAACCACATCCAGGTTGTCGCCTTACCAGAAGCAGTGCTTTCACAGCAGACAGGCATTGGGATCGCAAGACCTCGGCTTGATAATATATCCTCTGCCTAAGTATAAGTATACACATGAGCCGCATGATACGTTGATACATGCTCATCGAGCCATCAACATCACCAACTATGGAGGGCTTCCACCGTGTGGCTGCTAAGGCTTTGTTCGTCATTGCGTGCGCTCAATCTGCAATCGCAGCTCCCAACAAGGCGACGCAGACAGCATGCAAAGAAATCGACAAATCGCTCCCCGGACGAGTTCTCTTTCCAGGAATCTTAGCACTCGATTACCACATTGAGACTATGAAGTACTGGTCACTAGCCCTGAGAGAGGTCGACCCAGCCTGCATTGTTCAACCCAAGTCGGCATCGGAGGTTTCAACTGTCATCAAGATTGTGAACAAATATGACGATGTCAAGTTCACTGCGAGAAGCGGAGGGTACGTATGATTAGAGTACAGGGTGCTTTCCCTATAAGGCTGCAACTTCATCTCAGGACATCGTTTCCGAATGACTTGGGCTGGTGGACAGGGATCTTCAATCACATGTGATCATACCTTGCTGGATAGAATTTTGCTGACTTCTTTTCTCTACGCAGTCACGATCCCAATGTTGGTCACGCTACGGTACAGGATGGAGTTCTCATCACCTTCACTGACATGGTTGGCACAACTTATGATGCCTCAAAGGGTGTGGCCTATGTTAAGCCAGGAGGGGAATGGGCCGACGTGATCGGCGCTCTTGAGAAATACGGCGTTACCATAGTAGGTGGGCGTCTTGGTAAGTTTTTCACATGCCTTGCTACTTGCCTCCCCCTAACTAACAATCGACAGACTTGGTTGGAGTTGGAGGATATCTTCTCCAGGGTGGTATTTCGTTTCTCAGTTCTCAGTATGGTCTTGCTGCCGATGTAGGTTGGATCTTCCTTCTTTCATTCATCAATCTAACCAAGAGTACAGAGCATTGTGGGATGGGAGACAGTTATGGCGAATGGATCTATCGTGAATGTCGATGCAACTCAGCATCCGGATCTAGCTGTGGCCATGAGGGGTAGTGGAAATCAATTTGGTAAGACAGCTAGACTTCATCAATACGACGTGTCTGACGCAAAGGGCTAGGAATTGTAACACAATTCACTATAAAAACACATCGTATCGGCCAAGTGTGGGGTGGCCAGCGAATCTACGACGCAAGCCAGGAAGACAAACTCTTTGCTGCTTTGCACAATTTTGCAGCTAATGGGTCCAAAGATCCTAAGGCTGCTATCATTCACACCTCTCTTGTCAACGTAGGAGGAATCTCGACCCAAGCACTTTACTATTTCTATGACGGACCCGAGCCGCCCACGACGGGGCCATTTGCCGACTTCCTCAAAATACCAGCACTCATTGATATAACTAAAACACGGTCGTATGCTGATCTTGTGAGTGTCTGACATTCTCTGCCTGGCAGAGCCTTGCGATACTAATGAAGAGTAGCTTAAAGCGAACGGAGCACCGGCTAGGTTGCTGCTCTCGAGAATTTCATTCAGGGTATGTACAAGCCTCAGAGGATGTCCAAGTGCATAGTATTAACGTTGAGTCGCTAGACGTTTACTATTCCCTACTTTCCCAATAATCCCAAAATCTACGCCGAAATTCGTAACAAATGGCGCGACCTGAACAAAGACTTCTTGAACATCCTTCGTCCCACTGCCATGGTCTCCCTCGACTTCCAGCCACTACCAAGCATCGTAGGAGAGCAAAGTGAGAAAGCAGGAGGAAACGCCATGGGCCTCAAAGGATCTGACCCAGATCGCCTCATCCTTGAGATTCAAAGCGGCTGGCTTCTGGGCAGTGACGATGCCGAAGCACGCTCGATATCCCAGCAGCTAGAGAAGTGGCTAGTTCAGAAGCTTCCGCAGTGGGTGGCCGAGGCGAATATGGATCCTTCCGTCTATCTTCCCTACTTTATGAACGATGCCGCTGGCGACCAGAACGTTACCGGCACTTAC
The DNA here is from genome assembly GCA_028476805.1 of Acrocalymma vagum. Lineage (NCBI taxonomy): Eukaryota > Fungi > Ascomycota > Dothideomycetes > Pleosporales > Acrocalymmaceae > Acrocalymma > Acrocalymma vagum. Next base: position 76,838 of record JAQGEP010000016.1, read on the forward strand.
AGGGATTATTCAAAATTCAAAGCTCTGCAAGAGAAATATGACCCAACGGGTTTGTTTAGCACGAGGGCGGGAGGCTTCAAGTACTAGGCTGAATGATACCATATGGACATATAGCCCGATTTTAAATACTTGATAATAATGATATGATGGTATCCAAAAGTACTTGAATGGATTGCAAGTGGCCTGAATATCGAATTCTTCTCTTTTGTGGCGTCGGCATATCTACCTTTTCGAAATTCGTTTTCTTTTGGGACGACGACATTATTATTCTATCGGGGATATGACTTCGCAAACACTTCCCGGACGATCCGAGTCGCAGAAAATTCCCAACACTTAGATAAGCCTCAATAACGTACATTAATGATCTCCGAAATTTCAGATGTTCAAGTTCCTAATTTCGCAAATGTATCTACTGTTGGCAGTAGACGACTGAAAACAGCAGCATTCCAAGCCTAAGCTAAGATATCAACTCTAGTTCTCGACGAAATACGCCAACTGTGTCTATTTTGAAAACTCTTTTACTGATTTGATCCTGTTTTGTATGTGTCCATGATGTCTGCATTTCTATTTTGGCGGGTCTGCTCCCGTAGTACGTGCCTCTATTTGCAGAGTACATAACTTCACTTCACAAGGTGCATGCATTCTGCAACGTAGTAGTAAGCAGAGCTAGGAAGCCCGGTGCTGGTAGAGTTCTCGAAAGCTGATGTGCGACACTCGAGCATTATCCAAGGCGCAGATCGTTCCGGATTGACGCAACGAGCCTACTTGGTATCTTATCAGTCATCGACATCAAGGTTCAGCCTTGCTGAAAGCTGCATTCGGATAGATGGAAGCGGATATAGACCACATCTTTGCTATAGGTATAACAAACAATTAAGCCTCATTTCCTATTGAGTTTGTCGCAGAGTCTCGCCCTGAATTTGCGGGGAATGCGGGACAAGTGGAACCGCAAGACAGCCCAAGCCGTCATTATAAAGCGAGAGTAGGCCGGTCCGAAAGAACCAAAGAACTGGTATACACAGTTGGAGAACTGCAAGATTTGTGTATTGCTTCGTGTGAGACGCACACAGAGTTTGAAGAGTGTCCGAAAAGGCAGCGAGAAGGGGCACATTGAGTTGTGTGTGAACTGTAAAAAGAAAAGAACAAGTTTGTGGTTCTTGCAGCCAAAATTTAGCCTTCATAAACGTCGATACCAGAGGAAGATTGCGGTCGGAGATTTAGTTTAGCCAAAACTTGAAAAACACTGAGGTAGGTATCTATATTACTAAATCAGGACTAGCGCTATATACATTTTCATCGCCCATATCCACTTTCAGTCAGCAAAAGCAGCCATCACTATCACATCGACGCATAATGCATCAGTACTAATGCCGCTTCTGCAAGCCGCGCGGTTTCGACACAGAGTCGGCACATCCTGTGGTTTGACACATTGCGTGTAATTTATGGGTGGCCTGCGGGATGTGAAACGCGTAACGTTCCTCCCCTTTTTGACTGGTTGCTGCCTCAATATCAACGTCGAGAATCAGCAATCAAGATTGTTATTCAATGAAGCCGCTGGCTTCAGCTGTGCCAATGTGGACGTGGTCCTCTATGTATACTTACTCATTGGCGGGATCTCACCCTGATTCCCATATCTCTTGCCAAGCCATATCGCAACGTCTCATGTGGCCCTATTGAGATTCTCTGACGACAATTGATACCTCAGGACACCCTAGCTCAGTCTCGCGTGATGTCTGAGGCTTCTATGGAACCTTGATCACAGTCCGTGATTCGCTGCCTGCAATGTGATCTAACCCCAAGTGCAGATTATGGATCAACTTTGAGAGCAATTGCTTATTCTAGTGGTACAGGGCTGTTTCGCTTCGATCCGATCCCGTCATTGCATTATGATGCTTCCGGTACCAGTCCAGGGAGTAAGATTGGCTCGGAACTGATATCATCCTTTGCTAAGAGCGTTTGGTAGGACCTTATGTACCTTGCCCAGCCACCTCCGACAGGTGTCGAACTCGGAGTTACTTTAACCACGGAACCCAACATGATTTTGGTCGGGTAGATTGGTTGTTAGTTATGTGGGCAAACAGTTAAACTTTCTTCTTCCAAACTCATTCATTCTTTTGCACTTCATTCCCTCATTTATGAATCTTTTCACGAGAGTTGACCTCTCACACTACATCTTTTAATTTTAATTTAATCCGTTATTCCTTTAGCGAAGTTGACCTTTGCTCAATATACAGCTATAATGACCACCATGACGAACACAGTTACTTTCTCTCCACTATCACTAGACCTCCCAAATAGTCGGATGAGTGTGGATTTTACCAAATTTGCTACTACACCCTCATTTTCACGACCGAAACAACAAACTACAATCGTTCGAACCAACAAACCAAGTCCCTTGAATTATAGTACAGTTCAGCGGCGCCCTATACCCCAACGTCAACCACTACCAGAATTGAAGGAAGAACAGGAATCAGACAGTTTTGATGCATCCCGAGCAGCCTTCAACTGGCCTTGGAATGCTTCGGCACCCGATCAACCTGGAGAGCCAGAGTTATATTTTATTGAGGGTAAAGTCCAACATATTGTATTGAGAACAAAATCCAACGCCTCAAGTGCTTCTTCAAGGTCTGCAGCATCCTCAATCTCGGCATCCTCCGCCTCAACCACTTCGTCAAGGTCCACGGCGTCCTCAATATCAGCATCCTCTACCACAACTGCTGCGTCCTCTATATTCTCAAGCAATCGATCAACTTCAACAGGCTACACGTCGTATAGTTCACTGCCATCAGTCTACTCAGTTCCTAAGGTGCCCAAGTCCAAGTCTACGCCTACATTTTCCTCGTTACCACTGTCGATACTCGAGCTCATCCTGTCGTATGTGCTCAATCTGCCAATGACGGTTGCCATTGGTCCCGAAAATGCCGGCCTGCGGCACATGCAATACAGGTACCATCGCTCTGGATTAGACTATGTGGATATTGGACTCCTTCTGAAACACCCAACCTTTTCAGTTTCCAAGCATTTACGCAGTGTCTCTCTTGATATCGTTCATCGGAAATGCACCTTCGTCATCGACCTTCATCGAATCTACCATACCAAAGTCTCCTCAACGATCAATGACAATCTGAAGACACATAAAAAATTCTGGATGGGCGATACTCCACAAGTTGTAAAAAATGTACTCTGCAATGCTACCAAACTCCATATTAGGCTTCCTGTCCCAAGCACAGAAGCTAGTGCCCACCGTGGTCGGGATGAGGATGATTGGATGGACGGCAGCGATGGAAAAGGCGGAGGAAGTTGGAGAGTCAAGAGCTTCAAGCGAGAACAAGAGGATGCCTTGGAAGTCCGTAAATACGTTCGGGCCATCAAGGACCTTATCATGACTGACCCTAAGCCTCGATCTGGTACAAAAGAAGCAAAAGCCGGGATCTCTTTGAATATCATGAAGGGTCGGCGAGGTCCAGAGAAAGCAAATGAGAACCATGGCCTTCAGGGACTTGGCGAAGATGACGATGCAGGCACCAAACGGAAGCCACTGAAGCGAATCGAAATTGTGCTTGTCAAGCGGAGTCCGTACGCAACAGTTCTACCGGAGGTATTGAGTCTTGTCGGGGAATTGAGGCCGATCCCAGTAACCGGTTATACAAATTATTTCTTCGAGCTTGAAGGACAACGACTTCCATGGGCAACACGATATAGGAAGAAATGGCAAGGGATGCGCCCAGACGGTCAGAGGCTTTACAAAGGTATGCTTGAAAACGTCTCCCTTTCTTACTACATGTGAGTACTAACCAGAGATAGATTTGCAAGCTCTGTCCGTCGCCGAAAAACCAATCGAACCCATCTGTACTCCAACCGAGTTCAAGTTCGTCAACGTCAATGATGGCAAGCTCCAGCTTTCTGACTCTGCGATGCCCAAGACCCCAATCACACTTGAGCGACGCAAACCAGCGGACAGAACGGTGCCAGCTGCTCCAGTCTCACCCGTCAAAAAGCGTAAACCCCTGGGCTTCAATTGGAATGTGAATCACAAGCGCCAGGACAGTTTTGATATTGTAATGGAAAAGGGAATGAAGGAAAGCGGTACTACTCAGGGTGGCATATCGTTATTTTCGAAACGCAAGCAGCCACCGCCACCTTCCGTGGAAGAACTCCAGAAGATTGCAGACGACATCCGGAATGGCCTTTACTAAAATCCGAACAGAATGTCAATTGAAAGTGGCGTTGATGAAGTTTGAAGTCTTGTAGAAACATTCCTAAAATCGTAGAAGGTCTAGCTCAGGCACTGAAGATATAGTAACGAGTCACGAATCAATCCCCATAATTTGTCCCCAGCCTGTAATTTGCTTAGTATCAACCCCACAAATCCTCAAAGCGTCCCAAATTACAGTAGTAACAGTATCAAATACTGGAACTCCAAAATCTTTCTCCCACCTCTCAACATGCTGCGCTGCACTTAAATTCGTACAGAAAGTCGTCACTGCCTGAGCACCCTCTTTGACCACTGCTTCAACAAGGGGGTCAAACGTCTCAGGCCCGATATCCGCAAAGTGGACATTATCGGACCGACTCAGATGTCTCTCTGCATTAACGTGTACCCCAGTCTGTGCGTAGTTTGAAATGATTGCCCGTTGGACATCATCAAGATATGGGGTAACAAGGCCGAGCTTATCTATCCCGGAGATTCTCAAAGCCTTGTTCAATGCCAACACACTTGTAGTTGCCTCAACGCCGGTCTTCTCTTTAATAAGCTTGCATAAATCTTCATCAGCTTTGAAGCCCAACCAACCCGCCGATGTCCCGCTCCACCCTATCACGTCAACGTTTGCGTGTGCAAGCAGTTCTGCGGCGTCAATAATCTTCTGCGGGTTAAACTGGGATAACGCGCTGGAAGAGAGAGATATGGATGTGACGTGAAAGCGAGAAAAGTGCACCGTCACCCTAAGATTGGAGGAGGATGGAATAGATGATATGATGGAGGTGGTGAGAGGCTCGAGAGCGGTGTTGGAGCTGGGTACCAGGATTCCGATCCGGAGGCGTTTAGGAGTAGTTGTGGTCATTTTTTGCGTGAGAGAGGGGTTCTTGCGAGGACAAGTCACTTGAATGAAAACTGAAATGGGCTATAGGACTTCATGTATCGTGTTTCTGTCAAATAGTTTCGGGCTCATATTCCGAGTTTCGGAACTCTTGGACCGATGCGGACACGAAGCCGATGATGTCATCTTGGTGTTGCGAAGAACCTCGATATCTGTACATATGAGGAGACTAATTTTTCAATCTCTTTAACCATTCCATATCAGCCTCCATTTTAGAGACATAACGGAACAACAACTTGCCTCGTTTGGTTCCCTATTCGTATGTTAGTGACCATTTACCATGGTGTTTTTCGCGCGGCTGAGCCATCTCAAAAACAAACATTCAAATTTGGCAAAACAAAAACAACGTCTTCAAATGTGTCAACAGTCCCGTCCGCTCATACTAGTGGTAAAGGGATTTCTATAATCAGGCCTATAGGCTGGTTATGGAACTTAATAATTTGTTAGAATCGGGTGGCGGGGGGCCTATCTCCAACTACCACTAATAGCACTCTTCGAGTTCGCACTAAGACCGATCAAAGCGCTTGTATTTAGGCGTGCACCTTGACCAGAATATCGTAACTTAAGTGGTACAGTGGTACCACATGGGGGGCCGAATTGTGGCTGAATCAAAGGGGAACCTTATATCATCTTCGATTAAGAGTGGGCCTCTCCCATCCTGATTCCCCAAAACTCCTGATTATACACCACCATGTCCACCTCCCAGGGCTGGGCCATTCGACGCAACGGCACATGCTTCTCAGAAGAAGAAGCTTGTGGCCCTACTGTTGCAAATTTCAACGCCTGTTGCCCTTCGAGCTTCTCATGCTCCAATCCTTATAACCAAGTATGCTGTCAACGTGGACAAAACTGTACACAATCTTTGATTCCGGCACCAAGGTGCGCGAATTCGACATGGGATCTGTATGACAACGGTGGATACTTTTGCTGCGAACATGGCCTGCCAGCTTTCGACAGGGATGGGACGAACCTCTGTGCATCACCCGGATTTCGGCCAGAGTGAGCTCTGCGCTTTCCTAAGTTGTTACTTGGATACTTGCTAATTGAGTAAGGGGTGAACAGCTTCTGCAATTAGTCAAGGCTGGTGACAGTATGTCAGTCTCTTGTCGAGTAGCACCATGCGTACATATTCTCCCGAAACTAATGTTGTCGAGCAGCCTCTACGAGCTCATCTTCATCTTCATCGACGTCGAGCGCATCGAGTACATCTTCTTCCAGCCCCCAATCATCGGGAGATTCTTCTACCCCTATTGGCGCGATTGTAGGGGGCGTAGTAGGTGGAGTTCTGGGGTTTGCTGCTCTTGGCCTTCTAGTTTGGTTTATCCTACGCCGAAAAACGACGGGCAAACCCGGATGAAATACCTAAAGAACAGGAACAGTTTATAAAGTACCAGTTGGACGACACACAGGTTGCACCGGACACACATATCATCCATGAGGCAGATGACCAGGCAACACCATACGAACAACCCCAAGAGCTTCCAGGAAAGCAGGTTCCAGTGGAATTACCGAGCATCCAATCACCCTATTAGTTTTGGAAATGTATTGCTTTAAGGACATAGAACTATGCAGGCTACGATATTTGCAATTCATATTTAATGTTAAATACAATATAATGATATTTATGGTCTATACCATCGACCTATTGGGTGGCAGACTTATGGAGGCTATAGTCACATTGATACATTTATGACCTACCGGTACTCTCGGTGATGTATTGGACAGGATCAAGGCTACATGAATTGCTATCATCCTACCCAGAGAAGGTCCAATACTTCAGTGATTCTGTCGGAGCAATAAGAACATGTGAAGCGCATCAGCTCTAATCATGCCTATGCACCCGAGCTGATTTGTTGTATCAATCGTGGTCGATGTTGTATTATTTCTCCTTCCCAGTACCAGAGCGTACCGTTCTCCGCCCCAGACCTAACGTAGTCTTGACAGGTTACCATAGGATCGTCTTCCTCGAATAGACCACAAGGCACATCATATGTCATGATTGTCATTTTTCTTTCCCTATCGACTCGGTCCCAGAATTTTCTGCGCAGGTTGCTAAATCTGACTTGATGTTGTCCAACATTGACAAGAAGGAGCTTCAAAGGCCGATCGCAATGATGAAAGTAGGAAACCTTGATATTAATCTCCCTAAGACAATCGGCTCGAGTCAAGACAAGCGTTTCGAGGTTTGCCAATTTTCCTATGTTCTGCCAGAAATCCCCGTCAATGGCCACATTATATAGAGCTAGACGTTTAAGCTTGTGCCAAGATGCCCAAATTGGCGTTTCCTCGTCTCCATCATCATGAGCCACCTTTATGTCGAGGAACAGTTCGTCTTGGACACTGGTGAACTCTTCGAGATTATCAAGCCTCGAGAAGCCATCCCTGAGTATTTTACGGACGCCGAGATGGTCATTCTCCGGATACAGGCTCCGTAAAGGAATGTCAATAACCAGCCTTTTCAGTGTCACACATGTGTGATTGAAGAGCTCTCGAACCCACACCGCTGTCGGGTTGTCGTCGATAGAACCGGCAAAAGGAGCTAGAAGAAGAGCGGTTGTTTTACTTAGGTTGTGTTGATCTGGAATTGTGAGAAGAAAAGATCGCAGTCGTGCTGACGAAGATAAGTAGAGACAATGCTGAATGAGGTAGCGCCTGGCTAACCGTCGCGTCTCGTGGCAAACCAGAGTGAACGATAGGAGGGTTTGTGTGATAGGGTGCGAAGGTGCTAATATAACGGTGGGCCTCTTAGGGAGAGTACAAGTAATGACGTGTAGTACGAGTTCGATCGGCAAGGGCATTGGCTTGTCCATGATTAACCCGGGTAGCAAATGTTTGGTGTATGAATGCAGTGTTCAAATGTTGGTGTCATATCCGGTGAGTAACAACAGTCATCGGAAACTATACCCTCGAGGCATACAAACGCTATTCCGCATTTGGCTGTTCCCGATCGTAGCTACCACGGCAGAGAGTATAATCCCTGCAAAATTATCAGACTGCTGCCCCACCACCCACCCACCCCGCCATGCCGCTTCCGCCTCTGAAACCCATTGCTCAAGTATAATATGCCCTTCAGTCACACATTGTCGAGCACACATTGAGCTTCTCGCAATGGAGTACGATCCCAAGACGCGTGAGTCAACCCCCTGTTGCGACCAACGCAAACTTGTTAAAGTACTTTTCTAGCACAGTACAACACCGGCGACCAGGCTTCCTTCGCCTACATTTCCGCGCGAGAAAGATGGCCCGTTATAATCACCCAAGGCATTGACGACGTGCATCGATCCACATGGGCTACAAAAGACGAAGAAGAATCCAAGGAGGGCAAATGGATCGTGTCAGAGATGGCGAGGCTCAAATATGAGCTGCAACATGACCGCCAGCTCACTCCAATTCCTGATGATGGAGAGCCTGACGTGGCTGCGTACAACAAGGAGCTTGAGCAACTAGGAAACCCGAAATGGCACTCAGTACCCTGGTTATACTCTGAGTGTTATTTGTATCGGTAGAGATTGTTCCCGTTCTGTGATTTGACAAAAGCAGAAAGCTAATCACCTTGAGCAGACGCATATCGAGTATTTTCAAACAAACACAAAAATGGAAATCCTATGATCTCTTTGCCCGCCAGAAGATGTCCACGTTCCGATCTTCCCGCCCCGCCGTACTCGAACTTGCTGCCAAATACCGAGCAATCGTCACAGACCTTGAGTCGAAGCACACAATCGAGGGCGCAAGGACAGAGGCCGAGCTAGAAGAGGCTGAGAAAATTCTATTTGTCGAGATGTGCGAGATTTGCCTTTGGGGAAATGCCACAGACCTATCTTTGTTGACAAACCTATCCTACGAAGATATACAAAAATTGCAAGGCTCGGAGGCACGTAAGGCCTCAGAAAAAAACATCGTGGTCAATGACTTGGACAAAGCATTCAAGATCTTGACTGCGGCACAGAAGGCTGGCAAAAAGGAGCGGCGAGTGGACATCGTGCTGGACAACGCTGGCTTTGAGCTGTTTGTTGACTTGATCCTTGCAGGCTATCTGCTTGCTGCGGGCCTCGCAACTACTGTGGTGTTTCATCCCAAATCGATACCTTGGTTTGTCTCAGATGTTTTACCAGCAGATTTTGCCTCTCTTATCATGGCCCTGGCGGATCCACAGGCATTCTACAGTTCGCTTTCCGACGATGAAAAGCATGCTGGCAAGCAACCTGTTCCGCTCTCTGACACCGAAGTTGCTGACTTAACTTTCCTGTTCACACATTGGAGCCGCATCCATGGTGAAGGCCAACTTGTTTTACGACCTAATGATTTTTGGACTGCCAGTGGATCATATTGGCGGTTACCAAAAACAGAACCAACTCTATTTGAAGATCTTAAGGAGAGTGAACTCGTTATCTTCAAGGGTGACTTGAACTATCGCAAACTTACTGCTGATGTACGTATTTACTTACAATTTCCAGTATAGCTGTGGATTTTCTTTGCTAACTCACATCAGGCAGCGTGGCCCGCAACAACAGCCTTTACAGAAGCTATTGGACCTTTGGGTCCTGGTTCCGGCATCCGAGTTCTTGCATTGCGTACTTGCAAAGCCGACGTCGTGGTAGGGCTTCCTGAGGGTGAAGACGAGAGACTCAGAGCGACGGAGGGAGGTGGTGGGGACAGCGGTGCTAGAAAGTGGGCCTGGAGTGGAAAGTGGGCCGTTGTAGAGTTTTCGGACGGCAAGGTATGAGCATAGAATTCTTGCAAGCATTTACAAGGCTTAGACCATAGACCTGAATCGATGTATTGTAAACCGGTTTCATTTCAAACAAATGTTACTTGTCACTCTGCTCAATGGCAGTCGGCGTTCTTAATGCCTACCAATCAAGTTCATTACGCCACGGCTCATTACTTTCTGTCTGTACTACTACCATTCGACCTCCTTCCATCCACTGTGTTTCTGCCCCAAGCGAATATATTCTTCTATTCTAGTATACCTAATTCAATCACTACATGAAAACCTAAGCGATGATTGTAGTTTTCCGTGAATCAGACGATCGATAAATGCACATGCGTCACATATTGACTTCGCCTTGGGATTCAGTGTCTAGGAACCTCAGTAACCTTTGATCCAACAGAACGTGTTTTTTTGCTATGAGGATTTCAAAATAAAAACAAATCTATGCTCTTTCTTGTGCTCATTCGAGCAAACAAGCTAACTCTGGGAAGGGAAATCCTGCTCCGGCTCAGTTTCCGGTGCATCATGAGGCAGAGAATAGACTCAGTGTCGAAGACAATATGGAACGCCGGTTGTGTGTATACTCTGGTTTTGATATAGATATGCGCACCGCAGCGTCCAGTCATAGTTAGCAGCTAGTTGATATCAGGAGTGGAAAAGATAACGACCTTTCCACCAACTCAACTCGATCCAAGTAATATAAAGGAGAAAAGAATGACATACATAGAATAATTGACATATCTCTAGCAAAAACCAAACGCAACAACTGCACTCAGAGCACTCTAAATCCCAACCTCACCACAAGAAATCCAGCGTCAGCGTCTTTCTATTTCTAATCACAGAGTATGCATAAACTCCCATGGCACATGTATTCTATTAATACTACTTGCTTCCACTTGCTTCCGCTTTCGCGAATCCGATCCTACCAGCCAGCATTCCTCAGCGATACAAGAAAATATTTCTCTACTCACTCATCCCTATCCTATCCCACTCCCATCATCCCACCCCAGAAAAAGAAAAAGAAAAAAGGTACGAAATACACACGCGGGCCAACACAGCACAAACATATGTAACCCCCCTCAAATCCAGCCCTAAAAAGAAAGAAAAAATCAAATACGTCGACGACCTAGAGCGCTGGAGAGGGAAATGAACTGTATGAAATGATCTCAATCTCAACTAGACTGGGCTGGTGGGTCTCGCTGCCATGCTTTCTAGTAAGAATCTTTACTAACACGACACTACACTGCTAAAACCGCTTTTGGTCTTACGATAAAGAAGGTCAAAAGTCAAATCTATACACTTTGATGTGAGTCTAGGTCAAAGTAACACAAGACAAAATACACTCATATTTACAAGCCATCCGACAACCTATAAGCCATCTCCACCTATCCTACGACAGATGCAAAGAAAATCGCACATCCCCACAAGAAAACCACACATCAAAAAAATCATTTCAGTAACTTTTCATTTTCATTGTCATTTCATTACGTAACATATAAAAACTCTCCTATATACTTCGCATAACTGAACAGAAAAACGAAACGAAACTTCCAGAGCGGCGGCGCAACGGATAAAACACTAATTTCTGAATAGACCAAGAGAAAAGAGAAGAAAATGGAAAGGAAAAGAAAATAAGACGACCGTAGTATAGACTTGTAACTGTAACATCAAAACAAACCGCAATACAACACCTCCACCAAATATACCTCGCCCTCTTTTGTCTTGCATGTTTATATAAGTGCAAATAAATGTGAAAGAAAACACCTCCCAACGTCTATCCTCTACTCTAGATATATCTCAACCTCTTCGCTGTAGCGAGGCATACCGTGACAAACAACACGATCGCGCCCAGGATACCAAAGAACCATGCGATACTGCCGTCCTGACCAGGTACCTTGACGTTCATACCAAAGAGACCGCAGATCAGATTGAGTGGGACGAGAATCGTCGCAATGACCGTGACCTTGCCGAGTGTCATGTTGGCTTCAGTGCCCTGGATAACCTGGTCGACGTTGATCTGCGCGAGGTAGTTGGAGTGTGAGCGCGACAGCATCTTCTCAAAGTGACCCAAGTTGGACATCATGGTAACGACGTGATCCTGGATATCGGAAAGATATAGGCCGACGTCACCGCGGGGGGCAACACTGTAGGCTTCGTTGCAGCGCTTTGCGAAGCCCTTGATGACGTCGGCTTTGCCGCCAAGGAGACGGAGGAGCTGCATGACCTTCTTGCGGCATTCGCCGATGGCTCGAAGAATCTCGCGCGAATCTTCGATGCGGGCAGTGAAGACCTGATCTTCGATTGCATCGGTCTCATGTTCAATATCCCGCAACACAGGGGCGAAGCTGTCGACAATGTCGTCAATCAGGGCATAGCAGATCCAGTCGCTGTTCAGGTTGATGTAGTCTCGGAGGCGGCCGATACGCTTGCGAACGCTTTGAGTGTGAGGGCTCTCGGTAAACGTGAACGTAAGAAGACCCTCTCTGAAGACTACGGCGTAAAAGTTGACGGGTTCCAGATAGTCCTCAGATGCTTTGTCGTTTTGGAAGAAGGAACGGAAACAGACAAAGTAGTATTGGTGGAAAAGCTCCACCTTCTCACGCGGTTCCTGAATGCAAATATCCTCGCGGGTCAAAGGATGCACTCCAAAAGCCTTGCAGATTGCAAATACTTCTTCCTCGGTAGGGTTGACCATGTCGAGCCACCAGACGCCGCCATCCGGTGGGGTTTCGAACAGGTCGCGGAACCGCTCGCCAGGCATAAGAAGACCGCCTAGTTCAGCCGCATGGATGGTATCGTCGAGTTCAGACGAAAAGAAGGTCCAACGATGAGCTGGCATCTCCACGACGCTGCCCTGCTTGAACATGTGAGAGAGGCCTCCCTCGGCAAGCTTCTCTTGAATGGCTGGGTCGACATCCTTAATTGTGGCAGTATCGCAGTCTCCCTTGGGAGTGACAGATTGGCTTGACTTGGGGCGAAGGTCGCTGAATACCTTCCTGGAGGCTTTTGATGCCTGGGATGCAATGCTTGGCTTGCGACGCAGAGGTTGTCCAATAGGCGTCCTGCTCTGTTCTTCGGCCACAAACTCTTCGAGCTCTTCATAGTCGAAGCGAGTAGTCTTGCCTGGGTCTTCTTGAATAGGGAAGCAGACATCTTCTTCGGCTGAGCTGTGCGTAGAGCTTGTGTCAGCTGACTTGACATCATCCGGGCGTTCATCGCTGAGTGTTGGGCGTCGACGGGTGCCTCCAGAAATGGTCCTTTGAAGTGCTAGTTCCAGTTCGGAGGGTGGGCCCGTATTGATTGTGCCAGCGCGATCGCGCCGACGTCCACCGGCAAAGGCATCTACTGAATTGGGTGGAGATACGGAGCGCGAGGAGGCCGAAGAAGACCTCGTTCGAGACAAGCGCTCGACGGCGGGATCGCGAGGGCGTCTGAAGGTATCGCGACGCCCTACAGGGCTGGCCTGGGAACCACGTCTGGCATAGGGATTGGCGTCCGAAGGGGACAGATGCGTTGGGTCATCTTCAGCGATTGCCGTCTCAAAGTCGCGCGCAGTAATGTCATGGTGGGCCAATGCTTCGTTGACTTGAACAAGCAAATGCTGTCGATCAGGTAGAGGCTGGACGCTGCCAAACGTTGGCCTGCGGGAGCGACTTGGGGAACCGGTATCAACCCGAGGAAACGAGGCTGGTTGATGGCGGTGGTCGTCCAGTTCAGACACGGGCGTGCTGAACCTGGTCTGGGACTTGTCAGATCTCGGAGTGTCAGTCATTGTGGCGACTCAGGCGGTGATGAGTGCGGCTCCGATTCGTTTATTGTTTTCTTTGATTAAGCCAGTTTGACAAGCGGTTTCTTTGAGTTCTTGCAAACAAGCAAGGGCCTCGAAAGCGATGCTCGGTGAGCCGCTTGTGAGCGCTCACCTCGTCGGTGAGTTCAACTTGACTGGAGGCTTCGCGTAGGGGCTCTCACCCTACACTCAGCCGCGTGGTGCGGTATCCTAAAAAGCCAGACTCGTACACCCTAACACCGGGGTGAGGAAGAAACGGTAGTGACAACGTAGACAGAGAAGCGATGATGGTGAAGCAGCTGTTCAAGCCCAGTTATGGAGGCTTCTTGTAGTCGCCTCCGTAGACCCACGCCTTTGGGCCAAGAAGAGGACGGACGGAGGAGAACTTGAGGAAGTAGAGGCCCGCCAACTTGATGGTTTTGATATTTGCGGACGCCGTGGCGTCGGGGAGCGCTGGTGATGGGAAAGGCGGGCGAAAAAGCGAGACCCGGGCTTTCGATCAGTCGCACTGGATCGACAGAGCGAATGGCTGAGGGGATTGTTGTTGTGGTTTGTGTCCAAAAGGAACCTGTGTGGAAGAAGAAAAGTCAGCACAGGTGAATGGGGGTCGAGGTAGTACCGGATCGCAGGTGGAGCGAAGCAGACGAAGAGGAGCGTGCGTACAAATAGTTTCAGGATTTGGGCAAGACAGAAGCTGCTGGCAAATTTTTGCAGAGTCCGCAAGGACGAGTGGTGTGTAAGAGAGGAGGGTGGAGGCGGTGGATAAGACGGGTCTAGGGCTTGGCCTTGACTCGAAGCGTTCAAGGTTTTCTTTCAGGTCGGAGCATTCAAGGTTTGCCACGGCCGCGGTGTTTTGCAGGGCCTGGGACCTCTAGCAGGGCACCTCAGGTGGACACATGAATTGAGGGAATAGATTGGCTGCAGCTGCAACCGCGAGCCCTTTGGCAGTGCATGTGACGGCTGCAGCAGAGCGGATAGTAGAAAAAGCGGCATTTGCGATTGCCAATTGCTGAGCCAACGTGCCTGTGCCAGTGCCTGTGCCTGTGTCCGCGGAGAGAGCAATATTGTGCCAGTTGCTGTAGCAGTGCAAAGACTGCACAGAAAGCATGCGAACGCCCGTTTACATCAGCAGATATGATGCAACAATAGCAGCATTACCCAGGGATTCCAGGGATTCCAGGGAATCTCAGGGAACCTTCAGGGAGGGATCCAAGCAATGAGCCCAAAGCAAAAGGGCTGTTACGGGCTGGTTGTGGGCTGTCATTGGGAGTGCGGCTCCCACTACCCCTGCGCTTGCGCTTGTTCTGGCTGTCTTTTTGGGCGCTGGCTGGCGCTGTTTTGCTGGTGGTGGACATGGTGGTCATGGTGGTCATGGTGTGGTGGTCCCTTCCTGCCCTGCGCACGCCCGGCCCGTCTGGCGTCTGCTCACTGGTTGTCTGGCCGCAGCAGCTCTGCGCCGCGGGAAACATGCCACATTGACCGTTGACGTTTACGTTTACTTACCCTCACGCTCACCACTCTTTCGAGCTATCTACCCCAAGACCCAAGACCCCAAGCAACGCAGCTCCCCCAAACCAGACCCACCTCGAACGATTCGAATTGCTCATCCAGCTCCCAAAACACGCCCTGTTGACTCACCGTAGCACCCGTCATACCCGCCCAGTCCGCCCGTCAATACCGTACTTTCCGCTCAAGATCCGCATCCACTAGACGAACTCTCCACCCATCCACCCGCTATGGACCAGCTCCTCGAGCAAGCCCGCGATGCAGTCGAGGCACAAATTGTACGACTAGATGGCAGCATCCAGACTTCACGTGTGAATGAGCTAACTATATTTCCCCAGGACTTCGAAGGCCAGCGTCTAGCTGAGCTCCTCACTACCGTCCTTCTAGGCGCAGCTGGCGTACGTATTTCCCCTCCCCTCCTCTTCCATCTGGCGCATAGCCTGGATAGATGTATTTTATTTATTTACTCGTGTTACTCACTTTTACTTTGCTAGATCCTCGCTTTCTTCATTGGCTTCATGGCGCAAGATATCAAGCTTACGCTCTATATTGGCCTTGCTGGCACGGCCCTTACTTTCCTCGTCGTTGTGCCCCCGTGGCCGTTTTATAATAAGAACCCCGAGCCTTGGTTGCCGCCGCATAACACTACTTCTTCGGGCATTACTATTGATGTGGATGGGCAGAAGGTGGGATAGAACGAGAAGCGAATGGTGTGAGATGGGGAATGGCGTAGGTGTTTTTGATAGGAACGGAAATAAAAGTTTAAATGGGCTATGTGAATGAAAATATGGTCACGGATTCATTTGCGGTGTCAGGAATTAGCCTTCGCTTGCTCATGGCGTTCAGGAAAGTTGAATTTGCGTGGTGAATATGATGGATGGATGATGCCGCCAATTGGTTATCCTTCCTGGTTGAGAGCGCTGTCACACTCGATCCTTCATGTGTGACTGCCAGCTTTCCGACCTTCCTTTCTAGCTGTGAGCGACGCCAGACGCCCGAAGCTCAAAACCAAATGCCCCACAGCCAAAGCCAAGCTCCGTCTGTCTGCTCCTTCCCTCTTCGGGTGGTTGTGTCCTTCTCCATGCAGCCTTTTTGATTCTTCGCAGTATACCCAATATCTATCGACCATACTTCTGGAATTCCCAATCTCGGTTGTCGAGCGGACACACCTGTCGAGTCTTGAGCCAGCGAGAAATGCAGTGGAAGTGGAAGGCGTGCTGCGTCTGTGTTAGCTAGGCTCCAACACATACACCCAAAGGAATTAGCAGAAGCTTCAAGCAATACATACATTGCAAATGCCCCAAGCTACAGTGCATTCTTCACTCGTGGCCGAAGCTTGGTTAGCCTGACACTCGATGCCTGCCTGATGTCAGCTATTGTATCTTTGTCAACAGCACACGACGATGCGCGGGCAGCCTTACAGAGATCCATAATGTGGTTTCGACAAATGGCGCAGTTGTCAACAACAATGTCCCATGCCCAGAGAGCTACAGCATTCCACTGGCGGAAGTGTTAGTTGTGATGCTGCTCGTGATGCTCCCATCTCGGTTGCTCTACTGCGAAGACGACCTACCTTCTTGACCTCGAAACGCTTCTTGTCTCCAGTATCTGTGCTGGCGCCGGCTTTGGCGACCTTGGTCTTGGGCGCAGGAGCATCGGCCATGTCGACGTCGGCCATGGTGGGCTTGGGGTTGGGGGCTCGGGATTGCGGGGACTGCGGGGAGCTTTGGGAAAAGGTTGACGGTGGCGGCTTGTATGATAGGAAGGACTGGAATGAGGTCCAGCAGTAGCGGTTGTAGTGGAAGGGGAAGAAGGGGAAGAAGAAGGGGCGAGGGAGGGTGGGTGGTGATTGTCGAGGTGGCGGCAGCGAGAGCAGCTGTGGTGATGCACAGTTCAGTTCAGTCAGTCAGTCACTTTCAAGGCTACAGCGGTGTTTGCCTGCGAGCTGGCCGGGCAGAACACAGCACAATTGAATGCCAAGACCAAGACCACCACGACCACGGCCACCAACCTTCAGTCACAGTAAATATGTAGATAGATGCAGCAGCAATGGAAAACCCCCTCGTCCTAGTCCAACCTTCAACTGCTCCTGTCAACAACGTGAAACGCAAATGCCAGCGCCCGGAATGCTCCCCTCTATCTGCGACTTCGCTGTCCCGTCTTTGTCCTCCGTCAGCCCTATCGCAGCCCGTTGCTGTGCCGTCAGTGCACGCCACCTGGGCTTGGCCGATTTCAGGCTGTTGAGGGCCGCAACCAAGCCTCAGTCATTGCGCCGCCAACCCCAACCCTTCCCCGATTTCTCTCTCACTTCTTCGCCCCCTACCTCATCGTCATCCCCTCCTTCACCCTCTTCATATTACCCGACGGCTCCTTTTGCTATCTTTACCTCTTCCAATTCTGGATATGACCTCTTCAACCTCGCGCGCCACATCAAACGCTCTTCAATACACTTGCTTCCAGACAGCCTCGTCACCACCATCCGTCTACACCACCTCTCCGCCACGAAACCAAGGCATCCGCCGACGGCCCTTCAGTTAACCTTTGAGTCGCATTCACAACGTCTCCCGAATCAGTCGCGCCTTACATGTCGAGTGTGCAGAATATAGAGTCCCCGCGGCCGCAGCGGCCCAAGCACCAGCACTCCAGGAGCGCAACACAGGTGACCCAAGGCCCAAACGGCTCGACAGGCAACACAAACAACAGCAACAACAACGGACGCCAGTCGCAACGCCGCACTCGAGGCAATCGCGCGCACAATGGCCACAACCAACACGGTGGCCCTACTGGCTCGCCCAGCAGGTCTCCCGCAAACCCAGATCCAGCCTTCGCGGACAGCGCGGTACTCTCGAGCGAGGACATGCAGCTCCCTACGGGACCCCGAACGGCAAAGAAGCATACTCGCTCACAGCCATCGGCCGACCGCGTCTTTTCTCCCACCTCTCTCCCACCTGCTTCCCTAACCGATACCGAAGGCGCGCCTTCTCATCTCTCTGCAACACCCGCGAAAGCTCAAGCTGCATATGCCGGGCCTACCTTTCACGCTTCGCCTGCGGCTTCTGCTCTTCCGATTCCCAAGTTTCTGTCCAAATCGGTTCCTGCGAAAGCTCGCTCTGGTCCACCCACGCCTCCACCGGACGAGACCTCAGACTCCGGCAATTCTCTAAGCCCATCTCCCTCGCCTTCCCGCGGTGCCCCAATCCCGGTTCCTCCGCGCCATGAGGATTCGCCTTTAGATATGTTGTTCAAAGCGGACAGGGCTGAAAAGGCCAGGAACGCTAACTGTAGCCCAGCTTCAGTGACTACTTCCAACCCCTCCAATCCAGCCTCGGCTCATGGGCGGCCCCAACATCACAAGCAGGACTCATTCAGCTCGCTCAATGCCGTTTTCCCTATCGAATTGGACGGCGAGAGTAAGGCCACACACATCTCCCCTCCTCCTGCAGCATCTCCAGGACATCGTTCCGTCACCGCACCATCTATGCTTCCTCAAACGGACAACAGTGCAATGCCCAATGGTGGTTCTGACCCTATCCAGGACCTTTTCAATCGGCTCTCCATGTCTCAAAAGAAGCCCAATGCTGCAACTCCCCCTGGAACTATCAATCGCGTACCATCTGAGCCCCAGTCTCGCCATCACTCTCCTTCTCCTTTTCATGATGATAGAGCATCTTTCCGTAGTGCATCCGGACCTACGACACCAAGCCCGGCGGCACAGGAACCTTCTGATTTCTTTTATGGTAACCGTAATCTCTCACCGTTGTTTAAAGCTGCCAAGAATGACTCCGCTAAACGAAACTCGGGTCTTCGCACCGAAATCACGGCCGATTCACCCATGATGGCAAAGGATACATTCCATGACTTTCCTTCAATCACCCCACCAAACCATGCGGACCCAAATGCCGTCTCCCGCGGCTTTTTGGAGAACATGGTTGCCGGGGCTCCTGCTGGTCCACGTCGTGGTTCGGCTCCTCATGTTCAGCCTCCTCGCGAGATGCAAAATCACAATAACAACCGCAAGGCAAGGACTCCTGGAAGGACCAATAATTACCACAATTACCATCCTCGACCGGACTCTCGTTCTCAGGCTAACGGAAACCGCACCAATG
The DNA here is from genome assembly GCA_028476805.1 of Acrocalymma vagum. NCBI lineage: Eukaryota > Fungi > Ascomycota > Dothideomycetes > Pleosporales > Acrocalymmaceae > Acrocalymma > Acrocalymma vagum. The sequence continues at coordinate 96,047 of JAQGEP010000016.1, forward strand.
GCGCTCCTAGCACCTCCGCACCCAAGGCCAGTACTATGATGTCATTCATTCCATCTTCTGTAGCAGCAAAACAGCATTCTACGACACCTCCTCTCACGAAAACCCCAACACCAGATACGTTGGCTTTAGAACAGGATTTGAAGCGTGTGCTTAATTTAAAGCTCGCCGGTGATATGACTGGCGTTCGGTAATTACCCGGAGTTTCTCTTCTTTCTGCGTTTCTCCATGTTTTTGCGATATCCTTTGCATAGCTTGCGAAACGGGGAATTGTTTTAACTCCATGAACTTTTAGTCCATTATACTTTTTGCTTTCTTGCCTTTCTTTTGTTCATATTGAGTTTTCTGGTTTCAAACTTAAACTATGTAACTCGAACTTTTTTCATTGCTACGGCGATCTCTATCTTTTCAATTCCCTTGTCTTCGGTCTTTTTTGCTTGGGCGTTACTCGGCGTTAATCAGTCTGGCTGACTGACTAGTGACGAGCGTGTCCTAGTTTGGTCGGCCAGTGGTTGGTGGCACTGGTGTGCGTGCGCTGGCGACATGACGAACTCGAGCTCATCGGAACCGAGGCTTGAATTTCAGGTATTACGGCGGTTAGTTGGGAGCATTTTTGGGTCGGAGTACATCGTTTCGGCAGCCTCAGTGCTATATGAACGTACGGGTCGTATGGTCTTGCAGGGCATGGGATTAGTGTTTCGGTTTCACGACCTGGATGATACTGATCCTGCTGAGTTTTTGCTTTTAGGCATATGATGGGTAGGGTATGTCCTTTGTGGCGCCTTACTTTGGCGGGCTGTCTGCTGTCTCTCTGCGCGCATCCTTTGAGCTTGTTCAAAGCTTCGATGGCGCTTTTGTTTGTATGGTGGCGGGTGCATGTATAAATGGTGGATGCTTGTATGAGTGGAAGGGGATTCCGAATAGGACTGGATCGCGCTACTTTTCGCGCATGGACTTCGACATTGAGTCAATATCGGCCTCCAACGCTCTCCCCTTGGGACCCTCGATTGGCTCAGCTTCTCTAAGTTGTTTTGATGGATTCCGCTGACTTGGAGCATCTCTCTCCCTCGAGACATCTTCACCGCGCCGGCGCCACTCAGCTCAGCTTGGAGAAGGGCTTTGACCGACAAACTCATTACATCTTAAAAACAACGGAAAATATAAAAATAAAAGGGCATGATGCTCATCTTTGGCTCTCGATTTCGAGGGTCAAGGAGTGTTATTGTCTAAACCATATCGCCTTGGATGCTGCAAGTGAAGGTGATGTGGAAGCTTTTCCTACTAATGCCCGTCCTAAATGCATCGTCTGCACTGTCTTGACTCAATCCAAATGCACAGCTCGCTGAAGCTACTACCAGCCGGTGAGGAAGTGTTTGACTGTCCGAAGTTCTCCTGGCGGTTCTTGAAATACTTACTACTAAGCCTGCGCTCGTCTGCAGCATGCTTTACGTCTCGGCTTGGGTATGTATGTACAGGCGCTTGGAGCTATTCCTTATTCTAGTATATATGAATATGAGTCTGTTTTTGTATAGGGAGCGGACTCTTCTTATTAGCCTGGTGGTGTCGTTATCTTTGGCTTGACTGGAGATGGCTGCTGCTATACGTTCCCTAGGTTTGTCCTCGAGGTAAGCGTACTTAAGCTCTGGTGCGTGCTTTGATGACAGTCTTGACAGTGCGTTGGGTATTGGATCGATGCGTCGTCCTTGTTGTTGTCATCCTTCCATTAACCTCTTGAATCATGGACGTAGTGGGTGTTGGCAGTGCCCGGCTGCCTTCTTCTTCTCTATCAGCATACTTGGTGACGTACCTGACTCCTGCGTAGTCCAGAAAGAAAAGTGAAAGGAGAAGCAACCGCGGCGAATGTCGCAGAAAAGTCAGGAAATACGCCCATGTGGTCAGTCGAAGCCACCAAAATTCTCGTACGAGTTATCAAGGCTGTTCCTGATTTGATATACCGAAGCTAACAAAGAGAGATATATTGCAGATAGCTTCTTTTGTACTTACGTCAGTGAAAGCCAACATCACTGGCTGGAGTTCTGCCGAATACCTGGTAGCTTTTTTGCCCTGATACTTCCACGGCACAAGAGTCTTCTTCACCTAGTTTCTCTATATTATAATAGTCTGATTCATGTTCTAAGTCTCATTTTGAGTAGCTTTCATCGCGGTTCCTATCCTCTATCAACTATGCCGCACGCTCGCCCTTTCACTGTCGACACCGTCTCTTCCTTTACCTGAGCATTATTCCCAATCCACTCTATTTTCTCCTTCACCTGACCATTTCCCATTTCACTTGCTTGCTCGTCTTGGCACTCGCCCGCTCGCCGGTCTAGTTAGTATAGAAGTGAAGGTAACTTTCCAAGGCGCCACTCATATGAAATCACTCACTCGCTCCGCTTCTACTCCCATCACATCACCTTTTATCACCTCTTCCTCTCGTTTGTCTCGCACGCTCGACTATCTCGTCTTTGTTTCGTACAACTGCGCCTCTACAATCACCATCTCGCCTCGCCTCTTCGCTGAGCGGATTCGTCACTTGACTTGGTAGCAACAGCTCACCTACGCATCAGATTACTCGACTGTATTGGATAACGGGTGGAGTAGAAGATGGAGAAGGTTAGAGGATTGAAGTCGAAAGGTATGGGCCCAGCGTTTTTATGTTTAAGAGCCTTGCCAGGGCTTTCCTCCCTTCTGTGTTCTGTTTTGTTTGGCCTTGCCAGGGCTTTTGTGCTGCTGCATTGCGTTCTGTTATGTTCTGTCTATCACAGCCTTGCCAGGGCTTTTTCGTGTTTGTACTTGTTTTGTTTAGAACCTTGAGCGCGGATCCAGCGCCAGGCGCTGCCAGTAAGTCGTATAAGTCATGTAAGTCGTGCTAACATGCCTAGCTTCTCGGATCTTCAGAGAGAAATCCGAGGATAATGGAGAGGAGCGCGACAATACGCTCTCATCTGCCCCGCCGCCTCCAAGAGCCCAGATTCCTGTCACTGACGAAGAGGAACGAAACTTGCAGAAGGGACTGTTGGGTATCCACTTCGATCCACCTCCAACTCCGAAGAAAACCAAGGTGAAGGATAGGTCAAGGCCTGCCTCACCAGTTGAAGAGAAGGTTGAGGATGACAACAAGGTTCCCAAAAGCAAGTCGGGCTTTGCAAGGTTGAGAAGCAAGAGTATGTTATTCATGCTTATATTGATTCAAGTATCTACAGAACACTGACCTTTCAGGCTCGCAACTCTTCCGCACGAAGCCTAGCAGCAACATCTCGCCCTCAGGCGATGACGAAGACATTCCACCTGTTCCCCCTATTCCAACAAATCTTCCACCAGCAGTTCCCCTACGATCTCCACGTCGTCAAGCTAAAGAGACTAAATCAGCCAAGTCATCGCTCTCCTCCTCGATTCCATCCACTCTATCGTCCGATTCAAGCTCTCGAAGCCGCAAGCAAACCCTCTCCAGTCCATCTCTCACAACTGATGACAAGCCTCAGTCTCCAACATTCCTAGACACAGCTCTAGGTTGCTTCGTGAAGCCTACTGAGCCAGCACCGCCGCGGCCAAAGCGCCCGGCAGGATTCGACTATGACATTGCTAACTTCAAGCATGACAAAACTCTGCGTTCTGTACTTCCTGCTGCCAGTGTCGGTCTAAGGACCATAAGCGGCTCCTCTAACTCTTCAGCTACCGGGAACGTCAGTATCAAAGGAAACGTATCAGGGCCAGATTTTCCAAGTTCCTCAAGACCACCCTACATCCCTCCTCGCTCAGGATACTCGAGCCCGCACGCATATTCGAATCGCCAGCCTCAGGCTCAACTCAACACCGCGAAGACGAAACCCCCATCTACACCCGCCAAGTCGAAGACCAAAACTGGAGGAACCTGGCCTCCCAAATTCCCAGAGCTCAGAGGACCAGATTGGTCCTACGACTACACCCAGACTCACGACGGAGGATACGGATACGGACAAGCATTCAGCCAGGAACAACCTTCACCTTACCCACTCCCTCTCTTCGCGTCTCCAACCTCGCCGCGTCATCGCGCCGCCAGCAACACCACCACCACTACCACGCGAGTCCTGCCTCCCTCCAGCCCACCCCCAACCTTCCCTCTCCCGCCGCCACCGCCGCGCCGCCACCTCCCAGGACAGGCGTCGTGCCCCAGCCCCACCCCCTCGGCCTCGTCCGAAAGGACCATCGTCCCAGCGAGGACCGGGACGCCGCTGAGGACCAACAAGCCACTGCCCGCTGACCCTGGACTCGGAATCCCGCCGCCACTCCCCCCTAAATCCGCTCCTCCTGTGCCGCCCAAGGATGGAGCCAGAGCACCGCCGAAGAACACCCTGCTGATTCGCGACCAGCAGGGTACTGCTATGGAGCAGTACGATCCTTCCCAGGAAGGAAAGTGGGTTTTGGAGAGGGGTGTTGGCCGTGGGGCGGGTGGTGCCCCAGAGGAGAGTGGTAGTTTGTGGAGGTGGAGGGGTGGGGGGTGGAAGTTTGTTAAGGATGTTTAAACATCCTTTTGGTGGCCTCACGGCCTTAATTACTTGAATAATGAGGGAAATGAAAGAGGTCCGGCGTTGGCCTCAAATAATTGAAAAGTCAAATCGGAACTTATTAACATAACACATGGTGATGTCTTCATGCTATCAAACCCATACTGTGAAGCCAACATGACTCGTTTATATATGATGCTAAAGTAAGGTACTTTATACCCACGACGCCATCATCCCTCTATAAGAGCTTGAAGGACCCACATGATATATGATGTACGGAAGCTATCATCCGTCTTTCAGAGCTGGAAGACCAGAAAAGATATATAAGACAGGAGTTATCGTGCTATCAAGAGCTTCTCGACGATACAGACTTTCTCTTACTAGACAAGCGTATTCGCGAAAGAGTATTAAACCCTGGCCTTCGTTTAACTGTATACGGACTCTCGTGTCGCGAAATAGCCCGGGCATAACGCAGTCACAACTTGAGTAGCCTAAGCCAACAAAAAGCCCCAAGGCTCTAATTAAAGGGTTCTTCCTATAGTTAGTTAAAGCAAACAAACTACTAGTTATAGGTAAATATTAATATTCATCCTCATTCGACCGCTAGTGATAGTAGTTATTTGCCTAAATAGATGCACTTTATGTCCGGGTTGTTTCACGACATGAGTTAGGCAGTAATGCATACACTACCAGCATTTCGGAACTAGTACGTTGATTCGCCTCATATGGTCTCGTCGAACTTTACATAATGTCACAGAATATCGATAAAGCGACCTGCAAGACGGCGACATAGGAGTATCTCTACGTTCGTGGCGTAACGGTTTACTTCTGTCAGGCTATTAGTCCTAAGAGAGCTACACAGTTCAGGTTTAGTAAAATACCCTCGGGTCTTTATCAGATGTGTTACTAGCACGGAAGCAGCACTGATAGTACAGAACAAGCGCAATCATATCCCATCTCAGTCATCCGAGACACAGCGGTTCGAAGCCATCATTTAATACCCCAAGGGATTAGCACGTCTCTACAAGAGCTTGAAAACAAGAAAAGATACATTATATATGGAAGCCATCATCGAGACTCTTTTGCCTGCAATGGGCGACCTGCAGCATGCTAGCCTTGATCCAATCTAAGCACTGTCTTGCCAGAGCAAGACCAAATCAACGAGCGTACCAATGGGCCTTCTCCTCCCGCACATTGGCAAGTTGAGCGAGCTACAGCTGCTCGTCTATACGAGTGTTGGAAGCCAAGATAACGATATTGAAATTCTTGAGAGCTAGGCAAGACACATACTGCACAGAAACCATCATCACTTTATAAGAACCTGCGAGTAAGACAAGGTATACAAGTCCTAGAAGCCAACGCAACGACATGAAAACTCTGAAATAGACTAAGGTACATCATATGCGCAAGCCATCATACCTTCTCGAACAAATGGTCTCGGGGTCTGGATTTCGAGGGGCGGACGAAAAAAGCCCCTACGAAAACACGCCAAACGGCTTCCCCATGAACTGGAGCCCTCCAGTCGACAAAAGCATCAGTCAAGAAAACGCTTGAGCGGAATTCGAAACGCTATCGGAACTGGAAAATCACAACCAAAGCTCCCCCATCGTCTGTGACCGGCAACGCGATGCAAACTTCGTTCAACATGACGGGTCGCCAAAGGCACTTCCTTCATAAGCGATTAAAAGTCAGACAAGACATGCAAGTCATAGAAACCAACACATCACACAAAAAGAAAGCTTAAAGTAAAAAATGCCATAAACCATTATCTCAACAAAACTAACCCTACAAAACAGAAAACCAATCCAATAACTCCACCAAACGACCCCAAAAAGAAAACAAAAAGACTCATCTAAACAGTCTTCAACCCACCAACAACACCCTCAACACCACCCCCAACAATCTCTGTTACAATACTCTTATACATGCCAACAACCTTATCAGCAATCTCCCGCTCAACAACACCATCCCAATACCCAAACTGCACCTCAATCTTCTCCCCGAGCAAAACACCGAGCACGACATCGAACTCAGGCGCCCTCGTCCCCTCCACCGTCTCAAAACCAAGAGCTCCGCTCGAAGCAATAGCACTGTCACTAGGACCAGCACCAGCGCTAGGATAATAAGCCCCATCTTCCTCACCCGCGTACTCAATCGAAAGTACAGAATTGAAGAGCAACTCGCCATCCCACTCACTCTCTTCTTTCTGCGCAGCTGCTTTGACGAATCCGTGCTGGAACTCTAGCGTCGCTAGGAACTCTTCTTGAGTTTGCTTCAGCAAGTCTTTGATGCTCATGTTTGCAGAGATGTCCATCTTGCATGCTAGCATGTTGATCATGGGTCCGACAAGGGCATCGATACCGTGAATATTGATCTCGCGATTTGCGGTTAGGTATCCGAAGAGCACGGAGTCGGACTTCACGATGGAGCGCAGGACGAGAATCCAGGCGGTCTGGAAGAGGGTAGCCGGCGTGATGTTGTGCTTGCGGCAGAGTGTGTTGATTTCGTGAGCCGAAACATCAAGCGAGATGGGAACAAGAACATTCTCGCCCTTGGTGGTGCTGGATTCCGTGTTTGTCTTGCGTGGGATGTGGCACTTGGGTACGTCGCTCAGGTACTGAGTCCAGAAGTCGGTGGAGGATGACATGTCTTGCTCGGCAAGCCAGGCAACGTATTCACGGAATCCGGGAGCGACACCTTCCGGAAGGAGATCTTGGTAGGCAAGCACAAGATCTTGGTAGATGATACGGGTTGACATGCCGTCTTGAAGTGCGTGGCTGATTTCGAGCTTGGAGTAGAGTGCTGACGGAGTCTGGAAGAGAGTGAGGGCGACGTGGGGCTTGGAAGAGGAGTGAGAGACTCTGTGATGGTTGGAAATCTTGTTGTTGACAGTGGCTTCATCGCAACTGATGACCTCGACAGCAGGCTCATAAGTCTTGAGAATGAGCTGGTTGGACTCGACGCTGCAAGATACGCTTGGAATGAAGACGGTGCGGAGGGCCTCGTGGCGGGCAGTGACCTTCTTCCAAGCAGCTTGCAGGCGAGCAATTTCGATTTGAGAGTTGCCGCCAGGAGTGATCTTGTGTGCAGTGTCAGACTCGTAAGATCCGGGGGTCTGCTTCTGGCTGTTGAGCATGCGCTGCTGGAGAGGAGTGCAGGGAACAATGGCCTCAACGTTGGCGAACGGAATGCTGATGTCTGAAAGTATCTTCTCAAGGGTAGCAAGGTCGGAGTATGTAAGGTCGAGTAAAGGAAAGTCAGAGAGAGTAGGCTTGCGAGCCATGGAAGATAGCATCGAAGCCACCTTAGGAATGGTCTGCTCCACACTGCTGACGAAGGAAGTAAGGCTCTCTTGTTGAGCAATCTCAGCGCTGTGAGCAAACTTGATAGTAATCTCGCCGTTAGCAACAATGGCAGAGACCTTGAGCACAGCCTGGGAGACCTCAAATTGTTGTTGGCGGAAAAGAGCTTCGTCTCCTAAGGTAGTGTAGTCAATAGAGTCCACAAGCATCTCCACGAAACTAGGAAGTTGCTGCTTCAAGGCTGCGCTGAAATTCTCCGAGGCGCGTCCATCCTTGATCTCGCTAAGAAGCTGAACGAAGTCGTTGGTGTTGAGGGCAGGCATCTGGCGGACACGATTGAATTGACCAACCACTCTGTCCTTCCTCGAGTCGTCCTTGACGGCAATACGCGCAGATCGTCCAAACACATTGCTCCAGGCCTTAGCGAGAACAGCAACCAAAATATCGGCAGACTGCGTGGAAAGAGCATTGTTAGCAGCGCCGAGAAGCTCGCTGCTAATTCCCGCTGAGAGAGTGATAGACTTCTCAACCAAGTTCTTGGAGAGGATCTTGCTGTCATTAACGCCCCAAGCAGTGAGTTCAAGGCTTGAAGTCTCAGTGTTGACAGTGGTAGCGTCCTTGGCCATCAAAGATTGGAGAGTAGCACCCTTCTTCGCAGTGATAATGTTGCCCTGAAGCAACTCGCGAAGATCCTGTACCATTATCCTTATGGAAGCAGCATCCGCAATCACCGGATGAATGGTGAAAGCAGTAGCCTGTTGATTAGATTCGGACATGTCGAAGAGATGGACAGAGAACAAGGGACCATTCTCAATATCCAACTCCGGCTGAGCAGTAGCCAGGAACTCCTTGACATCAGCAGTGGAAGTAAAAGCATGAGCTTCAAACGTGTAGCTCGAAGCAAGCTCTTTGGTGATGAATTGGCTCCACTGCTTGTCAGCCCGGCGCGAGAAACGGGCGCGAAGCATCGAGTGTTGCTGTACGAGCGCTTCAATGGCTCGTACAAGCTTCGGCACAGTAATCGATGTCGACAAACTGAGCAAAAGCGTCTGATTCTCCACCTCTTTCTCAAGGATCGCGCTCTGCCAAGCAGTAAGCGGAAACTCGCGACCCAAAACCTCCTCATCCTCCTCTTCGCCGAGGAACTTGGCCTCGACTGCCAGATGTGAAATACTCTCACATGTGAGAATATCACGCACAGTAAGAGAAATGCCAACGGCATTTCCTTTTGCGCGCAGTTGCATGGCTGCGACGCTGTCTCCTCCCAATTCCAAGAATGACCGGTTCATGTTGATGCTCGGTAGGCCGAGAACAGAGCAGAGAATGTCGTGAAGACGCTTCTGTTGCTCAGTAGCCGGCTCACCTCCCTCCTCTTCCTCTCCTCCAACAATCGATTCATACATCTGTTCATTCATCTCCACCAACCATTTCGTAGTGGTAACCCTGTCCATCTTATTATTTGGTGTCAAAGGCAGAGCACGAACGATGATCCAAACCGCAGGTACCATGTAGTCCGGCACCTTGGTTGCGAGGTGGTTTCGCACTGCAGCAATTTGAACATCGGCCATGCCTTTGTCGAGACCAGAAACAAGAGCAAGCTGGGTTTCTGGGCTGAGAGTCTGCGAAAGTGACTCAAGAGAGAGCACGGCCACGAGCCTCTTTTGGAGGTAGCCGGCTTTAGGAAGAAGGACGACAGCCTGATTAACACGAGAATCAGCTACAATATGGTGTTCAATCTCGCTAAGTTCGATACGCTGGCCGTGATGCTTGACCTGGAAGTCCTTTCGGCTGACGTAGCAAATTGTTCCTTCAGCACTGTACTTGCACAAATCTCCAGTCTTGTACATGCGGCGAGTCTTGCCTGTACCCTGGGACCAGACAGGGTCAAGAACAAAGGCGGCGTCGGTCTTAGCCTTGTCGTTGAGGTATCCGCGCGAGACCATTCTGCCCTCGATAACCAATTCTCCGATTGCTCCGATGGGGGCAAGCTTGTTGTGGTCCTCGGGATCAACGATCCACATGTGGCAGCCAGAAGGTCGACCAAGGTCAGCTGGATCGCTCTCGACAGTAAGAGGGACAGCGTCGACGCAGTGAATGCTGCACTCCGTCATACCGTAGGAGATGATGAGGTCTGCGACAGGAGCCCAACGTTGCACATTGTCTTGAGTGAGCAATTCACCTCCAAGAATGAGCCTCTTGAGGCCGGGCACACTCTTAGGGTCGAGCATGCCAGCAACGGTAGGGGTAAGGAACCCATAGTTACAATTCATCCTATTGATTGCGCCAGCCAGATCGTTGATGCGCTCATCTTCCGATGGAACGCAGATGCATCCGCCACGTTGAAGGGTAGTGAAAATGTCGGCGACAGACACATCGAAGGTGTAAGCGGCGAATTGCAGGAGTCGAGTCCAAGGGCCGACCTTGCGGTTGGTTCCGTGAGCCCTGGAGCTAGTGCAGAGAGATCCATGCTCAACGACGACACCCTTCGGCTTACCGGTGGATCCGCTGGTGAACAGGACAAAAGCTGGGTTGCTTGGAGAAACTTTTGGAAGAGCGGCAGTAGAGGTGAGAGAGTCCAGCATCGCCTGGTCCACGACGATGGCTTCGGTTACGCCATCGAACTTGTGAGCGTGGATAATGTCGGTAAGGACAATGCTTGCGCCGGTCTGGTCGATGATCTCGCTCATGCGAGCAATTGGCGAGTTCCTGCCAAGATGCACACAAGCACCTCCAGCTTTAAGAGTAGCCATCATGGCGACAATGGTGTATATTGACTTGTCAAAGCACATGGGAACCATGTACTCAGGCTTCACACCCTTCTCAACAAGGAAGGCAGCGAGCTTGTCAGTGAGCTCATCAAGTTGCTTGTAAGTAACCTCGCCATCCCAGGAGGTCACAGCGGTAGCAGTTTGGCGGGTCTTGACTTGCTCGCGGAAGATGTTATGAACGCAATCATCAACATCTTGGATATCGACGAGGTTGTTCCACTCGATCATTTGCTGGTAGTGACCTGGAGTAACTAGGCCAATGTCCTGGAGCAGGGTGGTGTGAGAGGCGTGGGCCAGCTGTTGAATAACGAACTCGAATTGGTCAAGGACAATCTTAGCTGATGCCTCAGGCAGTGCTTTACTATCAAACTGGAGTTCGACGTCCACTCTGTTGTCACTCATGACCATGCATTCAACAACCGCAGCGTATATGTGGAAGCCACGGAGCAGTTCCTTGTCCAGAACCTCCTCAAGAAGGGTTCCTTGCTCAATGTCTCCAAGAGGCTGCTGAATAACAAACAAGTTCTTGAGGTTCTGTTTCTCCCCAGCCATGGCGTAAATATTCTGGATACCTGCATGCTCGAAGGGAATCATCTCAGTGGATTGTTGCTGAACAGTAGCAAGAAAGTCGGCGATGGTGGAGGCCGAATTGATTTGAAGTTGGATCGGCACAGTGGTAATGGTAGGTCCGACAATGCTCTCGATGTCTTGAACTGGGGCGTTGCGTCCAGAGTTGGTAGCAGCAAACGCGACATCCTCGGAGCCCATATACCGACCAGTGACAATCGCCCAGGCAGCGCGAAGGATAGTGGAGAGCATGAATCCCTTATTGGCATCACGAGCAATTTCGATCGATCGTGTAACTTCGGAATCCGGGGAAGGCTGGTAAGTAGCGGTAGGAAGATGAGGGAAGCTGTTTGGTGTGCCCTGGCCAAGCTGCTTCTTCCAGAAAGCCTTGCATTCTTCCTCATTGACTTCAGTGATGAGTTTGATGAAGCGGTTGTATCCAGGAGCGGCTTCCAGTTGAGCGCCGTTGTAGAGAGCCTCAAGCTGCTCCATCAGAATATTTGCGCTGTGTCCGTCATACAACGCGTGGTGGACGGTCCAGACGAAGTGGCGATGCTCAGAGTCCAGTGCATAGCGAGCAAGAGGACTGCCATACTGGATGAAAGAAGACTTGTCTACGGCAAGGTACTCAGGGAGAGTAGTCTCAGGCTGCCATTGAATGCCCTCCTTGAGTACGACCTGCATAGCACCCGCAGTCTTGGAAAGGACGATGCGAGTTCGGAGAATTGGGTGCAGGGCAACAAGCTGGTTCCATGCCTTCTTGAACAACTCAATGTCAATGTCCTCGCGGATACGGAAGACACGCTGGGCAGTGTAAGCACCCTGAGACTGGGTGGCAAGCTCCATGAGGCCTTCCTGGAGAGGAGTGCAAGGATAAACGTCCTCGATGGCGGTCTGCGCAACACCGCAGGTGGCTGCAGCATTCTCGATCAAAGTTTCCTCATCAGCAGCCAGAGAGAATGGCTCGATGACGGTAGCAACCTGCTCAACGTCAGAGCTAGCAACATCTGCCATGTCGCAGAGGACTGGGTTCTTGAAGATGTCGGCAACAATCAGGTTGAGGCCAGCGGCACGAGCCATGCTCGTCAATCTCATGGCTTTGATAGAATCTCCACCCTTGCTGAAGAAGCTGTCGTCAGCACCAATGGAGGCGGCATCGATGCGGAGCAGCTCCGCCCAGAGGCCCTGGAGGGTGACTTCCACCGCGGTCGAGGGAGCACGCTTGGAAGAGTTGTCTTCCTCAGCACCAAGAGAGTATTGTTGGATTTGTTCAAGTGTCAAGGTAGCACCAATGCGCTTAAGAGCATTGCGGTCGATCTTGTTAGTTTGAGTCTCAGGCATCTTGCGAAGAGGGATGTAGAGTGATGGGACCATGTATGCCTGAAGAGACTGAGCAATGTGTTCCTTGAGCTTGAGGAACTTAGAGTTGAGAGTCGATGTGAGTGACAAGACCTCACCGGTGCCATCCTCAATGTCTTCAGTGGAAGGAACGACGAAGGCTGCAAGAGCGGGCTTGTCGACATCTCCCTCGAGTAGAATCTTTTCGACGGCCTGCTTCTGGGTGCCGAAAGAGCTGGTCTTGACGTGATGCTCAATCTCGCCCAGCTCAACACGCAATCCACGGATCTTGATTTGAGTGTCCTTGCGACCCAAACAAAGCATGTTTCCGTCCTGGACATAGCGGACCAAATCTCCAGTTTTGTACAACCTTGTAGGGTTTGGCGAGATCTTGGAAGCCCAGAGAGGGTTGTAAATGTATGCCTCATCGGTCTTGACAGGGTTCTTCAGATACCCTCTTGCGAGAAGAGGGCCCTCGATGAGAAGCTCACCAACACAGCCGACAGGGACGAGCCGATCATGGTTGACTTTGTCAACAACCCAAGCGCGACCTCCCTGCGCTTTGCCGATCATAGAGCAAGGAGTCTCAAGGTAGGAGCGTGTCATGACAGCCAGAATAGAGCATTCAGCTGGGCCGTAGTCGTTGAAAAGGTTGACACGTGGAGCCCAGCGGTCGTGAATATCGGCACGAAGAGGCTCGCCTCCCAAGATAATGCTCTTAAGGCCTGGAACCTGATCAGGATGGAAAGTATCGGCGACAGTAGAAACCATAATGATCCAGTCCACATTGAGTGAGTTGATAGCGCCGACAAGATTATTCATTCTATCGTATTCACTGGGTACGCAGACACAAGCGCCCTTCACGAGTGGTGAGAAGGACTCGAAGAGGCAGATATCGAAGGTATGGGTAGCGAATTGAAGGACGCGAGAATTAGGTTCTAGGAGAATCTTGGGAAGTTGGTAATGAGCCATTGTGCAGAAACCACGATGCTCAATAATAACGCCTTTGGGCTTTCCTGTGCTTCCAGAGGTGAAGACACAGAAAGCGGCATTTTCGGGGCCATATTCGGGGGCTTCAAAGGTGGAGTAGCCTTCGGGGAAGGAGTCAATCAAAGATTGGTCGACGGGAAGAATGGTGGGCACAACACCATCGAATAGGCCAACATGCTGGGGAGAAACAAGCACAACACTCGCTTCGATATCCTCAAGAATGCTCAGCATGCGGGGCATGGGGTAGTTAGGCAGAAGCTGGACGCACACAGCTCCAGTGCGCATGATAGCAAACATGGAGACAATGTTCCACATTGATTTGTCGAAGCACAGGCCGACCATGACCTCCGGGCCAACACCAAGGGTAAGGAGGTAGTTTGCAAGCTTGGATGTAACAAGTTCAAGCTCACGGTAGGTGAGGGCGCCGTCCCAGGCGCAAACAGCCTGAGCATCTGGTCTGCTAGCCACATTCTGAGCGATGAGGTCAGGAATTCGAGCGTTGATGCCCTCAGGCAGATCTGCGTTCCAGGTGGTAACGTCCTTCATGTCGTACTTGTTTAGGAGGCTCATGCTCTCGATGGGCTTGTTGTAGTCACCGGAGAGCTCCTGGACGAAGTGTTCATACTGATACAACATGCGAGTCATCTGATCGGTGGGAATGACAGCCTCATCGAACATGGCTTCAATGGTAAACTCGTCCTCCTTTCCAAGGTTGCAGAGAACGACCAAAGGATAGGTATCAAAGTTCTCCTCAGGGCGGGGGATGGATTCCATTTCAAGTATCGTCTCTTGTCCTTCCTCAGCAGGCTGAATGACGAAAAGGTTCGTGATGCTGTCAACGGTGGTGCGAGCCTCAGAGCTCACATCACGAATATTTTGCAGGCCAAAGTGCTCGTAGTCGATAGAAGCAATGGATTGATCCTGGACGTTGTCGAGGAATTCTTTGATAGTGATGCCTTCCTTGGGTGCCACGACGCGGACAGGGACAGTAGTGATAGTGGGTCCCATCATGTCGTCGATGCCATCCAATTCCAAGTTGCGGCCAGCAAGAGTTTGGGCGAAAACAACATCCTCAGAATCAGCATAGGTAGCGAGGGTCAACGCCCAAGCAGCACGCTTGATAGTCGAAGGAAGGATGGTAGAAGTGACTCTTGGCGCAACTCCGTTGATAGAAATCGTCTTCTTCGAAGCTGCAGTGTATCCAAGCCCAACCTCAGGGTAACTAGTAGGGAAGCTACCAGATGTGGTGAACTGTTGCTTCCAGAAGTTGGCATTTTCAGATTGAGCAACTTCGTTGAGGTGGCCAATGAAAGCCTCGAAGGGCGTAGAAGAGGCGATCTCAATGCCATCATAGGCTTGAGTAATCTTGTCGAAGAGAAGAGCAACAGACCAACCGTCGTATACGGAATGGTGAGCAGTCCAAACGAAGTACTCTTGGTTGATAATTGCCAAGCGCATGAGGGGCTCACCATATTGGAAAGCAGTTGCCTGATCGTTGCAAAGGTAGGATTCCAGGTCAGAAGCTTGCTGCCAAGCGATGGGCAGTTTGTTGACAACTTGTAGGTTACCAGATATGGAAGACACAATCCTAGTGCGAAGAATGGGCTCAACCTCGATAACCGTAGCCCAAGCGGCCTGGAGGCGAGGAATGTCGAAGTTGGTGGGCAGGCGGAAGACCTTTTGTGCGATATAAGCCCCCTCCTTCCTCAGGCCAAGCGCCATCATACCCTCTTGAAGAGCTGAAGTTGGGTAGATGTCCTCGATGTCTGCAGCAGCGATGCCGCATTGTGAAGCTGCCTCGGCGATAACCTTGTCCTTCGCAGATGCATCAACAAGACTGAAAGTGGCGAGCTTCTTAGCGGTGACGAAGCCTTGGGACTTTTCCACAACCTCGGCGAGCTCACTTAAGATAGGATACTTGAAGATGTCGGCAACACGAAGAGAAATATTTAGCTTGCGAGCGGCAGCAACCATCTTCATGCCACCGACTGAGTCACCGCCGAGACCGAAAAAGTTGTCATCGCGATTGATTGTGGACGCTTCAAGGCTGAGTAGCTCAGCGAAGAGTTCCTGAATGAACTCCTCCATTGCGGTCTGAGGCTGATCGGCAGAAGCAGACCGAAGCATGTAATGCGAAACCTGGGCCCTGTCAAAGCCAGCAACGATTTGCCTCAAAATCGGACGAGCCAGCTTTCCAGAAGTAGTGTACGGGATGTTAAAGACCGGAACAAAGAGGGAAGGAATCATATAGAAAGGCAGGACTTTGGCGAGAGAGCCCTGGAGCTCCTTCAACACGCGCCTCAAATCCTCATGGATTTCGAAGGTCATCTGTTCCGCTTTCTGCTTATGCTGGGAGAATTCGGCGTTGGTAACAAACCCGACAATGGTCTTGCTCTTTGTGTGCTCCTCGATGGCGATGGCGTCGACGACAATATGATAGCCCTCTGGGAGGAGGAGCTGAGCCTGGTACATGATTTCATCAAGTTCAACGCGCTGGCCGTTGATCTTCACCTGGGCATCTCGACGGCCGACGATAGTAATGCTACCATCAGTGTTGAGGCAACCGATATCACCGCTCTTGTAGAAACGGCGCGGCTGAATAGCGTTGGAGTCCGGAAAGTTGGCAACCCAGGCGGGATTTTCGATGAAAGCAGCAGCTGTCTTCTCAGGCTCTTTGAGGTAGCCACGAGCAAGAAGTGGTCCTTCAATTAGAATCTCGCCAGCGCATCCAAGGGGAACCAGACGGTTGTGATTCTGGTCGTTGGCGATCCATACATGCGTTCCATAGGCAGGTCCAATGTTGGATGCTGGGGATGTACGCGAGAGTTGAACACTGGCAGTCTGATTGACCGTAGCCTCAGCGGGACCGTAAAGGTTGTAGAGTGTAAGGCTGTCGGCCCACTTCTCAACGACATCCCTGTTCAGTGGCTCACCACCGTTGTTAAGACGCTTCATGGTGGGAACATCAGCCGGATTTAGCATGCCAGAAACAGTGGCAGTGAGGTCCGCCCAGTTAGCTCGGGTGCGGTTGATACCTCCTGCAAGATCGTTCATACGCTCCTCATCAGAGATAACGCAGATAGCACCACCAACCTGGAGAGTGGTAAGGATATCTTGCAGGGAGACATCAAAGTTGTATGCAGCAAACTGAAGGGCACGAGTCTCTGGGCCAAATTCCAACACTGGACCCATTGAAGTGCTGCAAGTTCGCATGTTTCTGTGCTCGAGAATAATACCCTTTGGCTTTCCGGTAGTTCCAGAAGTAAAGACGATGAAGCAGGAGTTCTCAGGTCGGACAGAAGTGCAAGGGGTGCCGGAAACAGCTGGAAGCTCGCTAAGGGAATCGGCATCCACTGGGAATACTGCCTTCAGGTTGGGTGTATTGGCGAAAAGGTTAACATTTCGGCGAGAAGTAAGGATGACGGTAGATTCGGTCTGCTCAATCAGGCCCTCAATACGTTCGATGGGGTGGCTAGGATCAAAAGCAACGCCAGCACCGCCAGCCTTCAAAATAGCAAGGATTGAAACAATGGCCCAGCCGGATTTTTCAAAGACATAGGGAACAATGATTTCAGGCCCAACACCAAGAGAAACGAGGTAGTGTGCAAGACGTGTTGCCTGGTCGTTGAGCTCGGTGTAGGTCCAGCTACCATCCCAAGAGCAAATAGCCTCAGCGCTGGGAGTAACCTGGGCCTGGGCTTCAATAGCATGATGAACACACTCGTTGACATACTGAGGATAGACGGAAGTGATCTTGCGGAGCTGCTCAATGTGGGAAGGAGAAACAAGGTCGACGGCGCCGATGGTCTTATCGGATTGCTCAACAGTAGCCTTGACCGCTTCTGCGAGGGTTGCCCCAATGTTCTGTGCCTGAGCAGCAATGAAGTCAGAAGTCCAGAATTGGAGGGTGACTTCGATCTTGGACTCGGTGACACCAACATCCAAAGAGAGGGCATACTCAGTAGGGTCGTAGCCCTTAATAGCTTGAACCTTGATGCTGGAGTCTGTGATCATCTCATGGTCTGTCTCCCTGTGGAATGAGATGATGGTGTTGAAAAGGGGCTGGCTACCAAGCTTTAAAGCATGGTGGATCTCGGCAAGACCACAGTGCTGGTTTGGCAAGGTACGCGTGAGATCGTCAGCAACCTTCTCGAGCGCAGTGAAAATTGGGGTAGCGTCATCTAGAATCATCCTGCTAACAAGCATAGTGATAAATGCACCAACACCCTCCTCAATTCCGTCCAAGGGAGCGTCACGGCCAGAAGAAAGGTATCCGAAGCAGACATCCTCAGTGCCAATGTATTGCCTAAGAACCAAACCCCAGGCAAATTGGAAAATGTTCACCAAAGTGACATTCTTCTCATTGCAGAAGTTGGTCAGATCCGTTGGGGTCATACCCACATCGATGGTAACAGTCTCAAGTTTCCTGTCGTGGTCGACGGCGTCTTCCCAGTGCGCCATAAGAGGAAAGAAGCTAGGATTGACATCGGCAAGGTATTCTCTCCAGAAGTCGGCAGCCATGCTAGCAGGGCGCTCGAGGATGTGCTTGATATAGCCTTCGAAGGCGAAACCGGCGCGATCTGAAATACGGCCATCATAAGCCAAAATGAAATCGCCCATGAGATTAGCGATAGAAGATCCATCGATAATTGCATGGTTAATCTCCAACTTGCAAATGGCCGTGGTCTCAGATACCTGGCAGATCGTGAATCGATGAAGGGCGCCACCGGCATTGAAAGCAAGCTTTCCTCGGGAATTGAAAATCCGGCTCACTTCACCCTCGTCACATATCTGAATGTGGGTATCTGGGTCAATGGATTTGAGAACGACCTGGTCATAAAGTCCAGCCTGGCTTACACTCTCTATGAAAACTGTTCGTAGAGATGTGTGGCGCTGCACAACCTTAGCCCAGGCGGCTCCCAAAGCCTCCACATCCAAAGCCGTAGAAGGGTTGCGTGACTCGACCTTGAGCGTGTGATTGTATTCATATGCACCTTCCGACCCCTCGCGGACCTGGCTGATGAGCAAGCCATGCTGCATAGGAGAAGAGGGATAAACACTTTCAACACGCGCAATGTCGGAAATGCCAATTTCAGGAAGCTTGGTGTAAATAAGGCTATCAAGATCCTCGTAAGTCAAGTTGAGAAGAGGAAAATCGGAGAGAGTGAGTTCGAACTGGCGGTCCTGGAGCTGGGAGAGCGCATTGACGAGGCAAGATTGAGTGCCTTGAATCCAAGAATCAACGAGTTCCTGGTTTTTCATGTGCTTGTTGGAGACGAAAAGGAGCTGCATCTGGCCCTGAAGAACCTCAGCAGTGATTTCAACAAGCGCGAAGCGGGGGGCTTCCTTTCCGACGTCCTCGAAGATGGCCTGGTATCCGGGGACCTGGGTGAGAAGGGCATCCGAGCGCTCCATCTGCTGATAAAGACCGAGGTAATCGAAGGAGAGCTCGACATGGTCATGACTACCGAACTTGGCAACACCGGTATCATTGAGATAACGCGAAGCAAAGTAAGGTCGACCGTTGGCTGGGACACTGTGTCGGACATCCTTGGCACGCTTGACTACATCAAGGATGTTATATCCCTTCTGCATCTCGACAAAGAGAGGGTACATGGTAGTGAACCATCCTACAGTCCCAGAGATGTCCAGGTCATCATCCCAAGGCTCACGGCCATGACCCTCACGGAAGAGAGCAGGAACGGCACGATCGCTGAAGGTCTGAGCAAAGGAATATACGAGAGAAGCGAGGAGGATATCAATCGGCTCAGTATTGTAAGCAGCGTGGCAAGCGCCTTCAAGCAATTCTTTCGTCTGGGTGAGATCCAGCTTGATGATGGTTTCCTTGGTGTCACACATGCGATTTGGCTTGCTTGACATTCCCCAATAGTCAAAGTCAGGATTGGGGATACTGTAAGGCAAAACGCTGGAGACGTCGGTCTGCTTCGCTTGCTCGTCTTGCAGTGAAAGCCAGTTCTGGAAAGGAATAGGCTTGGCTGCTGTCAGCAAGCCGGTGGTCAAAATCTCCTCCAAGTCGCGGAGAATCACACGCCATGAAACCAGATCGATCATGACGTGGTGTGCAACGAGAAAAAGGTACTGTCCGTCGGATGCAGTGTTGAAAAGAACAACGGCGAAAATAGGGCCCTTTTGAGTATCCAAAGAAGTTTGTGTTGCGGCCATGATAGGGTAGGCATCATCGACTGTATTGGCGTCGTGGATAGTGAAACTGAATGAATCTTCGACCTTGGAAGGAATGATTTGCATCCACTTGTTGTTCTCCTTCAAGAAACGAACACGGAGCATAGAATGCTGGGTCACAACGAGTTCAAGCGCCTTAGCCACATTCGGTCCAGCAACGGGTCGTTCTACTTTCAGGAAAAAGCTTTGGTTGAAACGGGTTTGGCGGGAATCGTCAATCTCAGCGGGAATAATATCGAAGTACATTCGCTGCACGGGGGAAAGCTCGAAAGGAACATCGAATTTCTCCTCGGTGGAGTAGGTGGTTTCGCCAGCTGACTTGACGCAGAAGGACAAGTCGGAGATGGACTTACTTCGTAGAATATCCTTGACGCTGACTGCCAGTCCAGATCCTCTGCAGCGAGCCATTACCTGCATTGCAGTGATGGAGTCGCCGCCAAGACTGAGGAACGACTTGGAAAGACTGACATTAGATGGGGGGAGGTTGAGAACTGTGGCAATGATGGCGCGCAGCTGCTCTTCGACGCTGTCAGACTCCTCCTCAGCAGGGACCTCCTCAAGATCTATTCCAACGACCTGTCGGTAGAGCTCATGATCTGCTGTTACCACCCAGTTGCTAATCAGGGAGCGGTTAAGCTTGCCGGAGATCAAGAGTGGGAATCGCTCAAGAACAACCCAAGTCTCTGGGACCATGTACTCAGGCACCTTTGAAGCCAGACCCTCTCGGATCGACTTCAAGTGCGCCTGAACCTCCTCGCTGTGCATTTCCGCGTGCACATACGCAGTTGGTTCTACAGCCTCCATAGCCTCAATCAGGTAGTCTTTGAGAGATACCAATGCCACAAGGCGGTTGGCAAACGGTCCCTTCTTCGGAAGGATCACCATTTGGTGGCGAACTTGCGGGTGTGTGCCGATGTTGTGCTCAATCTCACCCAACTCGATACGAAGTCCTCGCAGTTTCACCTGGGTGTCCTTTCGTCCGACGAAGGAGATTGATCCGTCTGGCAAGAATTTGGCCAAATCGCCAGTCTTGTAAAATCGCCTGTTCTCTCCCGTCTTGGTCGTTGGTCCCCAAGCGGGACGCTCGATGAAGACCTCGTCCGTCTTTTCCTTGTTCTTGAAGTAACCGCGGGCCAGGATTGGGCCTTCAATGAGGAGTTCACCAACTTCGTTGGGCGGAAGCAGAATATCGTGGTCATCGGCATCAACAATCCAGCAAATTCCACCTACCGGAAATCCTATGTTTGCGGGGTCGGTATCTGGAGTCATTTCAGTATTTCCGGTAGCTGCAACGGAGCATTCACTAGGGCCGTAGCCATTGATTAGTTGAAGGTGGCCGGCCCAGGTTTCAACATCCACCTTCGAGAGTGGCTCGCCGCCCAAGGCGAGGGTCTTCAGGGTTGGCACCATACTGGGCGCCATGAGCTTGACCAACGAAGGTGTCATGAACGTCCAGGTAATTTTGTATTCGTTGACAATGAAAGCAGGGCCGTTTGCCATCAGAGCCATATCCGGAGTGCAAATGCATGAGCCATGGACCAGAGCTGTGAGAATTTCAAGCATGCTAACATCAAAAGTGTATGATGCAAGCTGAAGAATGCGGGTGGTGTGGTCAATGTCTGCTCGTTCAGCATGTCGTAATGAGCCGCTGAGGAAAGCTTGGTTCTCAATTGCGCAACCTTTGGGCTTTCCAGTGGATCCGGATGTGAAAATTATGTAGAGAAGATTTGAAGGGACTACTGAGGCCTTTGGTCTTGCTGACTGTTGTGGGAGCGAGGCTAGGGAATCTTGGCTAAGGGTAAATGTAGGGGGGAAATCTGATCCATAAAGGTGTGATTGTGAGGGAGAGCAAACAATCACCTTGGCTTCCACTTCTGAGGTGATGAATTGCCTTCGGTCAACGGGATGTGACGGGTCCAGGAAGACGAAGGCTGCTCCAGCTTTGAGTACACCGAGGATAGCAACAATTGCCCATCGTGACTTCTCAAAGCACAACGGGACAACATCTTCGGGTTGAACGCCCAATCCGACGAGATAGTGAGCTAGGCGGTTTGCCGCGGCATCAAGTTCGGCATATGTCCAGGTACCGTCGTGAGCATCGACGGCAAGGGCCTGTGGTCGCAGTTCTACCTGCTTGTGAACAAGATTATGCACTGTTTCTTGGATAGTGGAGGGGACATTTTCGTTCCACATCCAGACAGCATCGAGTCCAGTAACGGAGCCCATTGTAAAATAAGCGGGGATATACACTAAGTCGTACTAAATCTGGACGAATGTATAAGTACCCGCTCAGAGAAGTGTGGAGATGCTTCTAGCTCTGAACATACAATATGGGGTATCTCTAAAGTAAAGGTTGTATCAAAGTTGACTGAATTTAAAAGCCAACCAAGACAACGCGATATCGTGTAAGCAGAGAAAGAGAGGTCCGTGTCAAAACGCGCTCGCGAAACAAGTGTAAAAAAAAAAATCTATTGGGGTATGTCTAAGAGAACCAAAAGTAGAAGGAGGATGAATAAGGCGTAACACTTGCTCGGGGACGACTCTGGTGAGGAGATAGGCTTGGATGTGAAGACACGAAAGGATGGAGGAAAGAAGAGGTAATATTGAAGACATGTCCCGAAGCCGTTGTCTACATGTGCACGTTTCATGCAGCCTTGCGCATCAGAAATAGAAAATCTGACTGCGCCCATATCCCAAAGTAGAGGCTGGGGGGATTAGTTCAGGAACCCGGGAACCAACGGGCCACTCAGAGCGCGGGTGGGTGGTGACATGGGCCGCCCAAAGGCCTCCCGAGAAGAGCCAACCAGGCCGGCTCGTGCACAAGTTAGAGGGACAAGCTTGTTGGCTTCGCAGCGCCATCATCGCAAGGGGATTAGCAGAGCGGGAGGAACGGCAGCGATTGGGTGCGCGGCTGGGTTGGGCCAGTTTGTCAGTGGGACAGCGAGTAATGTGCGGCGGGGGGTGGGGCTTTGGGGGCTGAGATTTTGGTATATGCAGGGCTGATTTTTGGGATGTGGTAAGGTGAGTGGGTGAGTGAGTGAGCGGGTTTGTGCTGGCTGGTGCGGTGAGAGCTAAATGCAGCAAGAGGCGAAGATTGCACTTGCCAGGCTCAGCACTCACACAGACACTCTCACAGACAACCCACGGCAGGCGCACCTGGGCAGCGGGTTCTGCGCGCTAGTTATAGCTTTGTGGTTATCTTGGATACTTTACCAGGCTGTGTCAGCTCCCCGTTTGTTACCACGCCTACGCTCCAATAATAACCACCAAAAGTGCGGAGGCCCCCTGCACAGTGCCTATTCCTATTCCCGTTCCCGCAAACCCCAAACTCCACCGCGGAACTGCCTGCACATTCACTGTGCACAGTGCTGCATCCTCCGCTGCCCGCTACCATAGACCTACTCTGCTGCTGATGATCATCACTCTCAAACATCTCCACCCGTCACCCACTCCCAACTTGGCACCAACCACTACGGCCTCCGCTGTCTCGCTGCTCTCCTGCCCTCCCATTGGCCTCGTCCCGGCCGTGCTGGCGGAGCCTATCGAGCTCGTCTGTGGACTCCGGCCGGAGAATAGGTGCCATCACTGGGCAACTGAGCCTCTGTCAGTATGCGCCCCAAACTAACAATTCTGCAAATCCAGTGCGGGAAACCTAGCCCCTTCGTTGTTTCCCTTTTAAACCAACGTGACTGCACCACTTGCTCAATCCTCACGACAGCCTGCCACAACTCCCTTCTCCACCCCTGTGCCGCATCAGCCCCCGCGACGCACCACTCGAAAATCCTCCGACAGTCCTTGAGACGTTTCCTTTCCTTTCCTGTTCTTTCATAAGATAAGAGAGTCTGCCTTCTGCGAAGCCAGTTCTGTCTTTCTTTTTGCATTCACTCATTCCCCGCTGTCCGCCGTCTCACTGCACACAAAAGCCAAACCAAACCAAAGCTCCTCCATCGAGCTTACCACGTTCGTTAACATACAACATTATTTTCACATAACGACCCAGTTGATCTAGGTTTTCTAATCATTCCCACATACGCAATGGACTCATTACTCTACCTCGCCGCTAGGGCAGTCGACAAGAACGGCATCGACCCCGACAACATCAATGTCACCACCACTGACCCCATGATCATTGGCATGTCCAGGAAGTACTGCAAGATCGGCAAATGTCCCGAGGAGTGGCAGACGATCGAATACCGCCCCAACATTGCGGGCAACACTATCTACATGGTATTTTTCTTCATACTAATGGCTGGACAGATGTGGTTCGGATACCGCCACAAGACTTGGAAGTACATGGCCTGCGTCTGCCTTGGTATCCTCGGAGAAATTGTTGGATACATTGGCCGCATCATGTTGAACTTGAACCCATTCATCATGAACAACTTCCTTGTGTAAGTTTGATCCACACTCGTCTCAAGCAATTTCCAGTGACTAATATGCATTCTTAGCAACTTGATTCCGCTCACCCTCGCGCCCGCTCTTCTAACCGCAGGTATCTATCTCTGCCTTGGCAGTGTCATTGTAGCCATTGGCGCGGAGTACTCTCGCCTCAAGCCGAAGATGTACACCTGGATTTTCGTGGGCTGTGATTTGCTTTCTCTTGTCCTCCAATCCATCGGTGGTGCCATGGCCGCTACTGCAAAGGATGCCAAGGGTTCCAGGCGAGGTGTCGACGTTATGATTGCTGGTTTGATCTCCCAAGTTATTTCTATGGCCATCTTCTTCGTCGTTTGGGGCGACTTTGTTCTCCGCGCCCGCCGTGCTAAGCTCTCTGGTGCTCTTGCCCGCACTCAACCCCCTCTTTATGCTCAACTCCGCTCTCAAGCCCAGTTCAGCCTCTTTCAGTGGAGTAAGTTTCGCACGTATCTTCCATTCTCTCAAGCATCGCACTAACAGCCAAAAGGTCTCTTCGTCGCCACTGTCCTCATCTTCGTCCGCTGCATCTACCGTGTTGCTGAGCTCTGGGACGGCTTCTCCGGCTACCTCGCTAACCACGAAGCCACCTTCATGATCTTCGAGGGCCCCATGATCATCCTTGCCGTCCTCGCCATGACTGTCTTCCACCCCGGCCGCGTCTTTGGTGATCTCTGGGTTCCTGCCTGCCAGGGCATCAGGTCGGACGGCAAGTTGGACTCTGACTCTTCAAGCTCGGTTGAGATCAACCGCGATGGATGGACTGAGACCTCCACTTACAAGGTCTAAACATTAGAACACATTGTTACGATACGGATGGAGTTATAATTCTGGACACTCGTTTGTTTTTAGCAACTACGGCATGGCGCAATTGGGATGGGGGGATCAACAACATTCATTATAGACTTTCTTTTTCTTATGTTACGGGCGGGTTTCAAGATCATGGTCAAAATATCATGACACGGGTGGGACTTTTAAGGATTCCCTAGGTGGTTTGATGACCACAACATGTTGCAGTACATACTTTTTTCACTTCACATTCCTTTCAACCTGTTTATATACTTGCGAGGGGACGATACGATATGATCGAACGAAGAAATCTTTTCATCTGTTCAAATGTTCTTTAATGCTTTAAATGTGGTTTTTTTAGATTTTCATCGCGCATTAAGTAGCTTATTCGCTTCAGCTCGTTCCTTAGTCTACATTTCATACGGAAGAAATTCTGACTTTGTCATGTTTGGAAAACAACGCTTGGATCAATTATAATAATGAACGTCTAAAACTAGACGAGGTGAGTTTATTTGACTCATGAGCATTCAGCAGTATTCTGCAAGGTCTGTTATCTTGTTTCAGTTTTCCTTTTCCAATTTATTCTGCCCTTGGGTAGACTAGATAATTACCATGCAGGCATGTACGGGCATAGCGACAACACAAGCTTAAACACCAAAACCACACATTACCCTTACCAAGTACCAGAACACGAGGAAAATAATGCCTGATTTAGTTTTTTTTTTTTTTGCATGACGTGAAAAACACGAATTAGGGTAATAAGAGAGATAGGAGAAAATAAAATCACTAGCAGCAAGTAGTTGGTGGTATCATATCTACCTAGCTAAACATTTCCGCCCTGTCCCGCGTTCCGCTCCGCCCTCCCTCCTCATTATCCCTCCCAGCACAAAACCCAGTCCAATCTAATCCAATCCAATCCAACAGCAACATGAAACAAATTCGACACCCGTGCGCCACGTCCCCATTCCATTCCCCGTGAAAAAGTCGCCCTGTAGTACGATCGGATCCGATCGGACCAACACAAGCATACTCTACGTACACTTACTCACATAGGTGATAGATGGGATGCGATGGCGCCATCCTGTTTCACATCACTCGAAACTCCCCGATCAACACATCTTATTCGCTAGTCTGTCCACGAACTCATACAGTACTTCGGGGTTTATACGTACGGTGCAGTTCGTACGTTACGGTGCTGACGCGCTAGTGGGCTTACAGCGCGCCCAGAAACGTCAGCGAAACGCCCAAAGTCGGTTCGGTTGGCGTTAGATAGCGAATTGGATGGGTGGTGTGCGTTCGGACGGTGCATGGGGTGGGGCGCAGCGCAGTCAGTCAGTCAGTCATCTCACCTCGCACATGTGCGTGCGTGCACAGTCGCTTCGTAGGGCAGGCTAGGATGTGTATTTTTATGGAGCGGCACCGGCACTGCCACGATGCTTATTTTATTTTGGGGGTTTGCGCTAGGAACTCTTAGTCGCTGTCGTTAATGACGCCCGGTGGTCGTGCTTTCGCGTGGGCGTCGTGTTTTCGTCGCGGTATTGTGGTCGATACGCGTGGTATTTGTGAGCTTGGAATTGGAATTGAATAAGTGCTGGTTTAATAGGGATGGGAAATTTTTGTGTGGGTGCGGTACTTACAACCAGCATAGCAAGTGAATCACGACAACCTACCACTGAGGTGATAGATTAAGCTACAGAGCAATCACATCTATGTCGTTGTCTTTTGTTATCAAAAGTTCGATAGAAGTAGGATGGAAAGATATGTTTTAGTTTTAGAATTTTTTTCTGTGTTTGGGAGCTGTTCAATAGCTAAATACTTCAGCGTCCGGCACAGCGGTGATGAAGTTCATCAACAATGTGCAGACTGATGTATTCCTCATCTTGTGTTCATATAACCCAATATTCTCAAACTGTTAAGGACCACTTCGGTCACTCAGCCATTCCCTCGCTCAACCATAAAATCACATAATCAAATCAAAAGACCAATAGTATGAATAATAAATGCGCAGAGAATCTTGTCCTCTGGCACCATATAATTGAATATATATACCAGCATCTTAAGCTGTAATACAAAGGAAAAGGAAAAAGTGTACTGATAATGGGTATGTACAGATACATAAGAAAATATAAAAGAAAAGAAAAAAAAGACATTCGTAGGGAATGTGGTGGGTATGTCGCTCTAAAGATTTCCCCCAAAAAAATACAATCCCAAAAATTCAAAGTCATTCGTCGTGAATGTTGTAGTCCGTGTATAAAACTCCGAGCGCTATGCAGATGGTTGCCGATGATGTGACAAACGAAAGAAAAAAGTAATAATAAGTAAAAGGATTGACAAGAAGAAGGTTAGTATATCGGATGGTGGTTTTTCGAGCATGTCACCATGTCACCCGTTTACCTGGGCATACGGGACATTGCTTCCACCATGTCAATATCGGAATCGACATCACTAAAGACTGATAGTCTATCAGAGAAATTGTAATCGTTTAGTTGGTTAAGGGTGTCCTGCTCCCAGGGCATCACTTCTCCGTGCTGCATCTGCCACAGATCCCTGAAGCTGCTATCACGCTGGAGAAGGTTCTCCGGGTTGTCGTGCTCCAAGATCTTTCCGGCATCGAGCACCAAAACAGCGTCGTAGTCGATGATCGTGTCGAGGCGATGCGCGGCTGCAATGATGGTATGGTGCTTGAACTCTGTGCGGATGATGTCCTGCATCAGAGCGTCGGTATGGAGATCAACAGATGCCGTGGCCTCATCGAGAATGAGGATAGAGCCCTTGCGAATCATCGCGCGAGCCAGGCAGAGAAGTTGGCATTGTCCATGAGAGAGCATCTCCGAAGTCAGTTTCGCGTTGAGACCCTTGTCGGCATCGTCAAGCAAGTGGTCAAGCTGAACCTTCCTCAAGGCGTAGATGACTTCATCGTCGGAGACAGTGTGGAGTGGGTCGACGTTGTCGCGGATCGTGCCGGCGAGGACATAAGGATCCTGTGGCAGAGCAATCAGGTTCGATCGGACTTGCTGGCGGTTCAGAGTAGCAATGTCGACGCCATCGATGATGATTTGACCCGACTCAAGATCCATGAGACGGAGGAGAGCGGAGATGAGCGAAGACTTTCCAGAGCCAGAACGACCCACAAGAGCAAGTTTGGTGCCTGGTGCAAGTGCGAAGGAGATGTTGTTCAAAGTCGGCTTCTTCGCCTTCTTGTGGTAA
The DNA here is from genome assembly GCA_028476805.1 of Acrocalymma vagum. Classification (NCBI taxonomy): domain Eukaryota; kingdom Fungi; phylum Ascomycota; class Dothideomycetes; order Pleosporales; family Acrocalymmaceae; genus Acrocalymma; species Acrocalymma vagum. The sequence continues at coordinate 124,103 of JAQGEP010000016.1, forward strand.
GCAATGACATTGCGGAATTCAATGCCACCAAACTTGGGCCAGTGGTCGGGGGCAACGTGGTCCTCGCCAGGCAGATTCTCGGACTCGGTCTCCATGGCGAAGCTTCGGATACGTGATAGAGCTCCCATGGAGGTTTCGAGAAGAGTCCAGTTAGTAATGAGCTGCTTCAACATCTGGGAAAAACCGACGAGGTTGGTAAGAGCCAGACCAGTCATGCCGGGGTCGACGGTATCCTTGGTCTTGACCGCAATGCAAACAAGAAGAATAGCCATGCCACCAACAGTGAGATCGAGGATCATGTTCAACCAGCGCTGGATGCAGTACATGAGATAGAATGGCTTCTGAGCTGTCTTCAGCACCTGAAGGAATTTGGAGAGATGCTGGTATTCCCATTGGAAAGCGCGAACCGTAGCGAGACCGCTCAAAAGCTCAAGGAATTGAGTTCCGAGGAAGGCTTTGGTTTCGATGTCGAGGATACGGAGGCGGCGAGAAGTACGAAGGTAGAAAACCTGCAAGAAGTAGATGATGACGATGACAGCAGGCATAGCAATACCAACGTACTTGGCAGCCGACAGAATGACAGAGAGCTGAGCAATGAGGACAAAGAACATCATGGCCGTTCGGATGAGGGAAACGGGAAGCTCCATATCGATGAGCTCCAAGTCTTGACTAAAACGGTTGGTGGTGATTCCAGTGTCTGTGGAGGAGAAGAAGGACATGGGGGCGTTGAGGACAGCTTGAAGAAGGCGCTCATGAAGCTTGCGGCCAGCCTGGGGAGTCATGGTCATGACAAGAATCCAGCAGGCAACGACGAGCGCTGAGAGACCAATGACGGCGAGCATGGCGTAGATTCCCAGGTAGTAGGCGATCTTCTCATTGGGATGTTCCTGGTTGTAGTTGGCCCACCACTTGACCCAGACGTTTGGAAAGGCAGTGCCAAAGCCGTAAACTGCGCAGAAGAAGCAGAAAATAATCCAGCGCAACCATCCAAAGGTCTGAATATAGTAGGAATAGACCGTAATATCACCAGCAGCCTTGACAACCGTCTTCTCCTCCTCTTCCTTAGCGGCGACAAGGCATTGGTTGAAGCCCTTGATAGTCTTGCGCTCACCATGGTTAATGACAGGTCGCTCCCCAGTGGCAACGTTGGCAACGTAACCGCCTTGGCGGGCCAACTCATCAAAGGAGCCTTGCTCGTAGATTGTGCCTTCCTCGCCGAGGGTGATGATGTGGTCAGCCTGTGCCAAACGGTGAACAGTGTTGGTGACGTAGATGATAGTTGTGTCTCCGCCACGAAGTAGACCCTTGTCACCGAGAACACCCTCAAAGACGAGGTCCTCAGTTCCAGCGTCCAAACCGCACATAACGTCATCAATCAAGACAATGCTACGGCGGAAGTAGACAGCACGGGCAAGGGCTACACGCTGCTGTTGACCACCAGATAGGCCGAGACCTTTGCTTCCAACGTGAGTCTGATCACCAAGTGCCATGTTTGCAATATCGGTTTCGAGATCACAGGCTGCGACAACCTTGTGGTACCATTCGGGGTCGAAAGGGGCACCATGGGTAATGTTCTCCCTCAGAGTGCCGTTGACAAGCCATGCAGCCTGACCGCAGTAAGCCATTTCGGTGTGGAATGCACGCGAAATACCCTGAACGACGGGAACCTCGCCGAGAATTGCCTTGAGAAGAGTCGATTTACCAGTGCTGACGGGGCCAACCACCATGTTCAAGCTTCCTTCCTTGATGCGGAAGTTGAGATCCTTGAGGGTAGGCTCCTTTTCTTTGTCCCATCCACAGCTGGCATTCTCGGCGATAATAACGTCTCGGCGCTCGTTGAAGGAAGCGAGAGTGACCGTGTCGCTGTCAATCTCCATCTCCTGGTAGGCCCTAGCAAGCATTTCCTCGCTGGTGTTGGAGAGATAAGGGGATTTCTCGAAGTCGGATTTTTCGTAAGAAGGACGCGAGCCTTTTTGTAACCTAGAGTGAGACCTAAGGGAAGAAGGGGACCTGTACAGCTCCGTCATTTTCTTGGGCTCGGTGTTAAGGTACTTTCGGATACGCTCGAGGCAGCTCATTGTGTTGATCAATCCCGAGAGGGCTGTGATGAAGAAAGCAACGGGTTCAAGGAGAAGATTCATCAGTACAAGCGAGGTCAGAGCCCGCTCTAGGGTTAGTGGGGGGAAACCTTGGTATTTTGCCATGAAGATATAAGTTCCAAGTGCGACCACTGGACTCAGAGAGGTGCTGGCGAAGGCTACGCATGCGTTAGAAAGATATTCGGAAACCCTAGAAAATTGGCTTACAAAATGTAGTGATCTTGACGAGCATGGAGCGGAAAGTCCTAGCAGTGGAGATTTCATCGTCTCTCAGGTCTCGAATTCTCTGTCCTAGATCCGGGGTTAGACCAGTCATCTTTACCGCTTTGATGGCTCCGAGCATGGAAGCAGTGGCATCCACACGGACTTGAATCTTGTCGAGCCAAGTCTTCTGGGATGATGCAAGCTTGGGTGAAGCTCCGATAGCAAGACCAGTGCAGATTAGAATGACACCTAGTGGAGTCAAAGCTGCCCAGCTGATCTGCTTGTGGAGTAGGAAGATGGCAAGACCCATCTCGTAGAAGCTTGCCCAGAGTTCCTGTGACTGGCGGAGACCGGTGGTAATACGCTCAACGTCAGCATTCATAAGTGTAACTGCTTCTGACTCGGATAAAGCAGATGAGCTCAGTGTCATGGTTTTCTGGTAAATCAGTCCAATAAGAGAGCCACGGAGCTTTGCAATACTTCGGTAGTTTCGGTGTTGATGCAATGCGTTAGTGAGGCCAAATCCTGTGTAAACTAAGACGTAAGCGGCAATGAGTCCATGTCCAATTGCTGGTCGGTTCGCGTGGTTATGCGTAGTTAGATACCTGATCGTGCGCTGTAGAAGAAAAGACTGGCTGAAGTTGAAACCTGAGTAGCAGATACGGGGCAAGATAACGGAAGAAAAACTTCTCCAGTGGTGCTTGAAAGCAAGCTTGAAGAGTGCGTTGGGCTGGTCCTTGTGGGGGTCTATCAAAGCTCGGTCAGCCGTCGTCTCGAGGCCGTCGTCGGATAGTAGTTCATCTTACATGATTCCCACTTCTCAGCTAAAAGAAGCAAATTCTTCTCTCCGGTAATTTGATCCTGTACCTCGTAAAGATCTTTTTCCTGAACTGGCTTCCTGTAACCGTTAAGCAGCAACGGGTTGACCCAAAAGAATGTTAATCTGTTAAAGAAATTGGCCGTAGACTCTGGTGCCGGAAACTGTGCCGGGTTGAGAAGCCATGCTCGCTTCTCCTTGAGCTCCAGAATCACCAATACAAACTTGACAAATGTGGCCGAGGCCTCCATAATTGCCGTGGGGCGAGCATCCTGTGTCGCAAAAAGGGTTCGTACGCGCGCGCCGTCGAAGAAAAATGTAACGAGGAGATAGATGCCGATGGGCGACGATGGTCGAGTGTTTCGGTAATGTTCAAAGTGTGAAGTAACCGCCAAAGCCAGTGTGGCGAGAATTTGTGCTACTAGACTTGCGATAGTAGCTTTTGTTCGGATGGTAGCGGGCATGGCGAGGGAGCCCAGTGATAAAACCTGTATCGCGCCATAAATAATGAAAAAGACCTGAGGGTGAGGACGTATAAGCATCAATTCACTTTAAAGAGGATCCATTGCTCCTTACCTGCTTTGCTAAGTGCCATCTCGGGGCGCCGACAACGATGGTCGCGCGGAATAGGCGGTGTATTCTTAAAAGAAGGAATGGAAGAATAAGAATGAAAGGAACACAAGAAAAAAGAATCTCTTCAAACAACAAAGTGAAATCGAAACCGCCATTGCAGTGTGGGTTGTTAGGGCCAAAGTCCTTCTGCGTCTCAATCGTGCACTCGCTGAAAGAACGTGAGAGTAACATGTTGAAAACGAAAAAAGTGCCGTAGGGTAACGGCGTGACTCTTGGAAACCCTACCGTATAGAACGCAAAAAAAAAGAGAGAAAAGGGACGAAGAGGCAAAAGTGTAGTGTGCTCACTTACTTTTCATATCGTGCTCGGTGAACGCGAAATGACGATCTTACCGCCTGAACGGACAAGCCAGCAAAGCGCTGTGCACTGGTCATGGGCAATACCCCAGCGCCTCATCAGTCTCTCGATCGATATAATGGCCTCTCATAGGCCAGAGCCAGGTGCGGCAGGGTATGCCATCGGACTCTCCAGCATTGTATGGGCTCGAGCGCGGTAGACGAACGAGATTCGCTATCATTCTGGTAGAACCTACGGACTCTTGCCCCGCAGAGCTACGGACTCTGCGTGGGAAATGACAGAGCAGCCACTGGTCGGCGCTGCTACCGGTGGGGTCATCAGCGAGATCCTTCTGGGTTGCTTCTTTGAGTAAGACGGGCAGCCCTGTTGACCAGGCATAGACCACACTCGGTGACCAACAGCAGCGTATTTTTGGGTGGAGGATGAAACTTGGTCGCTGGTTCGGCGAGAGCTCTCCTCCCAGGGCTTCCCCCTGCCGACAGCAGGGTACTAGGCGAATAAAGGTAGCCAAGCTCTCCGCCTTTTTGAGCGGAACGCATTGCACTGTGAACAAGACTGGTGGCCGCGCCCAAATTAGTGCTAAGCCTTGTGGCTAGACGAGCAGGCAACAAATAGGGGCCCAGGAAACGCCGGGACAAGCAAGTGGCTATGGATCGCTACAGGGAAGCCGGCTAGAACGGGGAGGTCTGAGTGAGCAAAATCTCCCTAAAGGGCTCGGGCATCCTGAGCATGGAGGGCGCAAAGTGCTGATTTCGGGAGATGGATCAGAAAGTCGCCGAAGTGCGAATTCGTTGAAGGCGCTGACATCGCCTTGTAGTGCTAACCCAAAAGGGGCATGATGGCGTGGCTCCTCCCTCCAGATGCTTCGCTCTTACTGGATAGGAGATATTATCTCAGAAAACCACCATCTACGGTGGTACAATACTGAAAACGTAATTCTGTATAGCTTCAACTTCTGAAAACCCGATTGTGCGAGTCTGTCTTCATAGACCTATTTTCTACGAATATACCCGCCCCATGCCTCCATGAGAAAATAGGGTACTATCAACTTCCCTTCTCATCACCATCACACCGCCAATCCCAATTCCATACCCTCATCTGAAATACTCATGTTGTCAAAATATGAAGTAAAACCAAGCTTTAATAGTTCCAACGCTAGCGTAGCTCAGATGGTTCAAGAATCACTGTGCCGCACTATGATCGAAAATCACCGTGCCGTGCTAATTTTCTGATAACTTTATTTTGATGTATTGTTATGAATGTAGCTAGATAAGTTCTGTGATATTCAAATATTCACGTAGTCGTTAATTTTTTTGTGCATGTGGAATACCATTGAAATCTCACGAGCCAAAAAAATTGAAAAATTTTATAAAATTTAAAATTTAATTTTTTTTATAGAAAAAAAGATACATCGCGACACAAGATCAGAGTCAATACATGCACGATAGGATAAAAATACTTTGAGTAAAGTGTATGTCATAAATTTCCTGTCTATAATACCCATGCATAAAGTCGTGAAGAAGTATGTACAAATGCAATGCGGGATGATCTATGTACCCGAACAAAGGAAAACAAAAAACGCTATCAATCAAACGACAAATCACAAATCTAGCGCTCAAGCAGCAACAACATCGCTGAAAACCCTAGGGCGGAACCTCAACGTGGGTCCCTTCTTCACCGATGTAATACGGTCCCACAACTGGAACTCATTGCTGCGGTGCCTGCCGTATGCGTCGCCGGGCATTCCACCAGAGACATCGCCCTCAGTCATCTTGAAGTCGAGTCTGAATAGAACAACAGCGAAGGTAGCCATCATCTCGACAAGCGCAACACCTTTACCCATGCAGGAGCGAGGGCCAACAGAGAAAGGGTTGTAAGCGGTGTACTGGTCGATAATCTGCTGCGATGCACCCTCCTTCTCAACCATCCAGCGGTCGGGGTTGTAGTCGAAGGGGTCGGGGTATATCTCTTCCTTGTGGTGAATGGAGTAGATTGGGACACCGACATCACAGCCTGCGGGGATGAAGTCGCCATCAACAACTGCGCCGCCCGCAGGAGCTTCGCGAGTAAGAGCTTGGCCAACAGAAGGTGACATGCGCATAGCTTCATCAATGCAGGCACGAAGGTATCTGCAGCTGTTGAGCTTGGCACCGTTCTGGATTTCCGAGACGTTGGAGAAGGTTGAGCGGACTTCAGCAGCAGCGCGAGCGTAGCATTGAGGGTTGCGGCTCAAGTAGAAGAAGATGGCAGCCATAGCAGTAGCAGAGGTATCGGCACCAGCAACGACGAGAGTGACGCTCTCAGCAATGATTTCTTCCTTGGAGAATCCCTTGCCGGTCTCGGGGTCCTTGGCATGAGAAAGCATCTCAAAGAGATCTTTGCGCTGGGAGCGATCGTTCTTCTTGGTGTCCCTGAGAAGCTTGCCAACAAAGCCAAGGAAGAGGTTGCGAGCGACGATAGCGCGTGGGAAGAGAAGCTTGTCCATACGGAAAGATTTGAGGATGGGAGCGTGAAGGAGGGATGCAACTCGGAAGTTGGACTCTTCAATACATTGAACGACATAGCGGTATTGGTTCCTCTCAAGCAAGTTGTACTTTCCGCTGAAGATAAAGGTAGCCATGAGATCGAAAGCCAGATAGTTGCACCATTCAGACATGTTCCTTGGAGTTTTCCAGGTCTCAGTCTTGAATGCGGTGTCAACAGACTCGACTTGCTCCTTGAGCTTGGTCTCTTCCTCAACCGTCTGGATGAGACGATCACAGAAGCGGTTGATGATTTCGTACATGTGGGGCTCAAATGCGCGGAGGGTAGCGTCAGAAAGACCCTGCTGGATCACACGCCTGCGGCGGCCATGGTCCTTCCTGTCACGAACAGTAAGGGTGTTGGTAGCTTGGTGGACCATAGCAGAGTAGTTCTTGCTCTTGAGGAAAGGCTTTCCTTGAGTGTAAATGTCTTTCTGAATGTTAGTTCTGATAATTCACCCGTATCAGAGGGTGGAAACTTACTCCTCAAGCCAGTGACGGTGTTGACATTAAGACGGTTGGGCGCATATCGTACTTTGTCGCCATACTTTTGATGGCATCGCCACATATCCAGATGCATGTCACCCTTCCATGCGTGGTAACCAGCATAAAGGTCGGTAAACTTCGCCAGGAAAGGGCCTGGATACTTGGCGTATGGATGAAAGAAAACATTGTAGATGAAGTTGTAGATGAAGTAACCAACGAGAATTGTTCCAACAGCCGAAGAGGCAAGAAGCAATCGTCGCTGGCCGCCAAGTCCATTGGCCACTGAGAACAATTGGTGGGTGAAACCGCTGGCAGCGGCATCAGCGCTAACCTCGAGTGGGCTCGACATCATGAATATATGGAAAAAGGAAAAAAGGAAATCGCACTGGAAAGGAAAAAAAGGAAGTTAGGAAAGTGAAGTCTGAATGCTTTGTAGGAAACTGTGATGGTATTTGAGTGGCTTTTGTCCGGTCATTCCCCTGCGCTCATATATACCAGATGTCGTTGTACATGCACATTCTCGAGTCCGAAGATATCTCACTATTACGCCCACTAAGCCACGGCAGCCAGCAGTTTGGTCGACCCACCACCGGACGATGGTGGGAAGGCTGCCGTTAAGCTCGCATCATTGCTTAGCGGACGGAGATTTAAGCACTGGCCCGGTTGGATCAACTCACGACATGCTCTGACGGTCGGGGGATGGTTTTGGCGCCGAAAGGGGCTAAAGTCGGGATTGGGAGCGAGGTGAGTCGTGGTGACGGTGCTAAAAAAATATTCGCTGCCCTGTGGTCGAAAAGAGGGCCAGGCGGGCCAGGGGCACTGCTGGCCAATTAGCACCCATTCGGCTACTTGCGAGCCTGGCAGAGGTGCTCGCAAAATTTCGTGCATAGATCATGTTTACATCTGCGAGTGCCGCTTAACCGTTGCTGTATCCTTTGCACCCTCTACTGAGAAAGGCCGCTCGAATGTACCGAACTGTTGCTGATCACTTGGTTGTGCTTCTGAAGTTTGATGCTGCCTAATAGTCCGAGATCTGCCTCCAGCGCCCACAGATCGAGCAAAGAGCAGAGGTTTCGGAGGATAGGTGTTGGTAGAAAGATGATAGCGTGTTTGAGGAGCTTGTTAGAGAAGAGGCTGCAAACTGTGCCTTTGCAGACCCCTGGGCACGTTGTGGCGCACAGTGCTCTGGATCATTGTGGGGAAATCGGAAATGCAGCCAAGTGCTGTCGCAAGACCAAGTAACCAGCCTGTTAGAAGGGCGTCATGAAATTAGGCACACCAGTTGCCCAAACGTCGAGATTGGGTGCTAAGCTTTCGGGTATGCTCAATCGAGTACAGCGTCCAGCCAGCCTGGTAGCCAGTCCGATCTCACTCAGCGATTCCTGGCTCCAGCAGAGAGCGCAGACAGAGCAGCGACAGCAGCCACAAGCACTAAGCCTTTGCCAGTCAGCGAGCCCCTGCGCAGACTACGGACAATCGACAAAGGTGGTAACCGAGGCGGAGTCGCTGGGCTCTTGAAGGAGGTTAGCAGAGGAAACGTGCGACCAAATATGGCGGTTCGGTACCCGCGAAGACACAGCCCAGGGTGGTGGCATGATAGATATCTCTGGCACAACGCCAATGTTCAGAAGAGAACTACCTACCATCTGAGAGCTTTGCGACCACGCTGCCTATTTCCTTATTCATTTCTGAGCATCATTATTTACGATTTTCTTTCCTAGGCGCTAGTCGTTCGTTTGCTCCAGTCTTTACGGCTTCTCATTTTCATTTCATTTCCTTTTGAGAGCAATTCAACTGCGAGCCTAGCAACACAATCAGTCTCTCTATCAGTATCATTACACTAAGAACCATGAACACATACGACAGCATCACACGGCGACAGGAGCTATGCCACACTCTACTCATCGAGCTTCTCGCGTACGCTGCATTTCTTCTTTGATAATTGAAGTTTCCTATGCTAATCTGCACCACAGACATCAGTTCTGCTCGCCAGTAAGATGGACGGAAACTCAGGATCTCCTGCTCTCCGAGTTCAAGACCCGCCAGACAGTTGAGGTGGGACCCGCAGAGACTTTAACCAACATGATGAAGAGGACGCGCGACCTTGTATACCGCCCTTACGACACTGCCAACTCAGTCTCGCGGAACTTTTTGTCATTAAAGAAGAATCGAGACGATATTTACTACGTGGGACAAGAGAGAGAAGCCAAACCAGCCCCCTGTCCCGCGCTAACCAGCACACCCGCACCTTCCACAACTCCCGCCCAATCACAACAAACCGCCCCCATCGCGCCTGCTCCCGCATCCTCTCCAACACCAGCCATCGCTGCTGGACCCATCGAAGACGCACCTGTACAAGCAGTCGACATTGTACGAACCATCGTATCCATTGCCCTCAAGAGGTCCGCAAAAGATGTTCCTTTTGACCAGTCCGTCAAGGGCCTGTCTGGAGGTCGCTCGACTCTCCAGAATGAGATCACCGGAGACTTGGATGCCGAGTTTGGCTCAGCGCCTGACGGAGCAGAGGAGCTTCCTCTGAATGACCTCTCTTCAATGCTTCAGAGGAGCTTCTCCGGATCATTGGGCAAGCGCACCAAGTCGCTTGTTGACAAGTTCTTCACCTCGAAGATGCCTGGTGGCTTCAACCAGACCAAAGCCCGCGACTTGCTCCAGACTAGCTATGGCTTTGCCTCCGGTCGACAGGACTCGATTCTCCTCGTGGGACTCCAGAATCAGCCAGCTGCCCGTCTTGGTTCTGAAGCAGAGGCACAGGAATTCTGGTCCAAGACTGCCGATTCTTACATTGCTACCGCCGGCATTCAGATCTCCAAGGGCGCTGCAGGTGCACCAGCCGCATCAGCAGCTGCTGTCGCGGTCGACCCCAAAGCACTGGAAGCTCTCAACAAGCGATCCGCCGACTTCCACCGGGAGGTTTACGAAGCGTATGCCCGCCATCTGGGAGAGAATCAGGACGCTGCTGCTGAAGAAGTTGCCCAGCTCAAGACCGATATGCAGAGCATGCAGAACGAACTCGACCTTTGGAATCTCGAGCACGGCAATGAGTACGCCAACGGTATCAAACCCTACTTCGATAAGCGAAAGGCCCGTGTCTACGACTCCTTCTGGAACTGGGCTCTGCAAGATCTGTTCAAGATTCACCATGGTCTCCGCCAGGGATATCTTCAGCTCGAGTCTGATGAGCTGGAGAGGCGTCGACACCAGTTGGTCAACCGTTCCAGCAAGCGGTTGATCAACGTGATAGCTCACATGCTAGGAGATATGCGGAAGCAGCACGCTCGCTCCATTGCCATTGAGTTCTGGTTCGATGATCTCCTCAAGGACTGCACTGCTGCGATGAAGCAAGAACCTACATATATCGCTGACAACAAGGCGACTGCACCTCGCACCACCATCGATGCAAACGGCACTGTTAAATTTACTGAAACTCCAGTTGTGCGTGCTCGATCACCCGCACGTGCTACGACACAAACGGCGGAGTGCAAGGCATTCGAAGCTGCCATCGCCGCAAAGAATGCTAAAGGTCCTCAGCCCCCGCAGCTCGGCCTTGGTCTCTTCCCTCCTACGCCAGCTGATACTCCCGACCTCTCCAATTCCTCAAGCGCTTCTTCTGATGGCGACCTTCTTTCTCTCCCCGATGGCCCAGGTGCCCGCGAAGCCTCCTATCCTCCTATCCAGCAAAAAACAAACGGCACTTGGACCGACTCGACCGAATTGAGCATGCACTATGCTGACATCCTCGACCGTGCCGTCTCCTTAGGGCTTGGCTTCCAGGGCAAGAACGTCCTCGTTACCGGAGCAGGCAAAGGATCTATTGGCGCTAAGATTGTGCAGGGTTTGGTCTCTGGTGGTGCTAGGGTTATCGTCACTACCAGCTCATACGCCAAGTCCACCAAGTTCTATCAGCAAATCTTCACCAAGTATGGCTCCAAAGGTTCTAGCCTGATGGTTGTTCCTTACAACGCTGGTAGTAACCAAGATACTGAGGCTCTTGTCGATTACATCTATAGCCTCTCTGACGCAGAATGGGATCTTGACCACATCATTCCGTTCGCTGCTATCTCCGAGACCGCAAATGGTGTTGAACTTGGCCCCAAGTCAGAGCTTGCACACCGCATGATGCTCACCAACACCCTGCGCCTTCTGGGAGCCGTAAAGAAGGCAAAGGAAGCCCGTCGCATCACCACCAGACCTGCTCAAGTCATTTTGCCTCTTTCACCCAATCATGGTGTCTTTGGCGGTGACGGTCTCTACTCCGAGTCTAAATTGGGTCTCGAAGGCCTCCTTAGCAAGTGGCACACCGAGGATTGGTCCGAGTACCTTTCTGTATGCGGTGCCATTATTGGCTGGACTCGCGGTACTGGTTTGATGAATGACAATGATATCGTCGCTGAGGGGGTTGAAGCATTGGGCGTCAAGACCTTCTCCCAGGATGAGATGGCCGTCAATATCATGGGTCTCATGGCCTCCCCACTATTGGAAGCTAGCCACGAGGAACCTCTTCTTTCCGACCTTAGTGGAGGTATGAGCGATATTCCAAACCTCAAAGAGGAAGTCGCTGCTATTCGCAAGGAGATCTCCAGCATTAGTTCCAGCCGCCGAGCATTGAACAAGGAGCAGAAGGCTGAAGTGGATGCGCCATCAACAGCGGAGTCAACAAACACTATCGCTTCTTTCCAGAAGCGCGCGAACATTAAATTCGATTTTCCCCATCTCCCCGATTACACCACTGAGGTCGAACACCTTGCATCCCTCGAGGGTATGGTCGACCTTGAGAAAGTTGTTGTTGTTACCGGCTTCGGAGAAGTTGGTCCACATGGTAGCTCGCGCACCCGCTGGCAAATGGAAGCTCTTGGCCAGTTCACTCTTGAAGGTTTCATCGAAATGGCCTGGATGATGGGTCTTATTGAGTACCAGAGTGCTGAGGGTGCAGCGTACACTGGCTGGGTTGAAAAGGACACGAAGAAGCCAATCAACGATGCGGACATCAAGAAGAGATTTGAAGAGCACATTCTCAAACATAGCGGTATCCGTATCTTGGATGCCCGACCTCTCGATGGTCCTGATCCAGCGGCGCGACAAGTGCTCCACGAAATCGACCTCCAACACGACTTTGCTCCATTCGAAGTGTCGAAAGAAACTGCCGCAGATCTTGTACGTGAAAATGGCAACAAAGTTACTGTTAAGCCCATCACCGATGGCGAGAGTTGCATGGTTACTCTGCACAAGGGAGCTCGCTTGATGGTACCCAAGTCGTTGGTGTTCGATCGCACTGTGGGTGGACAAGTTCCAACCGGATGGTGTGCAAAGACCTACGGTATCTCTGAGGATATCGTGAATCAGGTCGACCCAGCCACTTTGTATGCTCTGGTCTGCACAGCTGAAGCCCTCCTTTCAGCTGGTGTTACTGATCCCTATGAATTCTACAAGTATATTCATGTGTCTCAGCTAGGTGTATGTGTTGGTTCAGGCTTCGGTGGAGCTGCATCTCTGCAAGGAATCTACAAAGAGCGATTCATGGATAAGGCAGTTCAAAATGATGTTCTCGCCGAGTCCTTTATCAACACTGGCAGCGCATGGATCAACATGCTTCTCCTCTCTTCTTGCGGACCAAATATCACTCCAGTCGGCGCCTGTGCTACAGCACTCGAGTCGCTTGATGTTGGCTTTGAGGTCATCTCCAGTGGCAAGGCAAAGGCTGTCCTCGTCGGTGGATACGACTACCTCGCTAAAGATGTCGCATATGAGTTTGCCAATATGAAAGCAACCATCAACACTGACGAAGACTTTGCTCGTGGTAGGACTGCCCAGGAGATGTCTCGACCTGCCACCACTACACGCAGTGGATTTGTAGAGTCTGAAGGCTGCGGTATTCAATTGCTTACCAATGCCAAACTCGCTCTTGAGATGGGCCTTCCAATCCACGGCGTTATTGCCCTGACCCGTACGGCCAGTGACAAGGCTGGAAGATCCCTTCCTGCCCCTGGCCGTGGTATCATAAACATCAGTGGCGCTTCAAAGAGCGCCTTCGACTCACCGCTCTTGAGCATGAGCTATCGCAAGCGTCAAATCGAGATGCGCATGGCTCAGATCAAGGACAACGAGCAATCCGAGCTGGAGTATCTGGGTCAAGAGATCTCCTCCCTCAAAACCGAATCAGTTGACTTCGATGTTGATGAGTATCGTCAACACCGTGTGGAAGCTATCCAAACTGATATCAAGAGACAGCGAACTGAGGTGCTCAGCAGCTATGGAAACGAGTTCTGGAAGCGTGACTCCAAGATCTCGCCCATGCGTGGAGCCCTTGCTACCTGGGGTCTTACCGTTGATGACATTCAGGTAGCTTCCTTCCATGGAACATCAACTGTCAAGAACGAACTCAATGAATGTGGTGTTATCCAGGAACAAATGACACAACTCGGACGATCCAAGGGTAACCCGGTTCTTGCCGTCTTTCAGAAACACCTGACCGGGCATCCTAAGGGTGCAGCTGCAGCATGGATGCTGAACGGTGCCCTTCAGATCATGGACACTGGTATGATTCCTGGCAACAAGAACGCCGATAACATCGACAACAACCTGGAGAAATTCGACCACATCGCGTTCCCAAGCGAGACGATTCACTCCTCCGAAGACGTCAAGGCCTTCATTGTCAGCTCTTTTGGCTTCGGCCAAAAGGGTGCCCAGGCCATTGGCATTCACCCCAAGTACCTCTTCGCTGCCGCCGGCAAAGAGGCATATGCGGCATATACTGAGAAGGTGCGCCGCCGACAAGACAAGGCTTATCATCATTTCCATAAGTCGATGATGACCAACTCCATGTTCAAGGCTAAGGATCAGCCGCCATATACACCAGCTATGGAGACGGAATTCTTGACCAACCCTGATTCTAGGCTTCCCATGTGCATGGAGCTGTAAAACGTTATGAACATTCTTCTATTGTTTATTTTTATTTGTATATATGCTTTTCAAGTTTCGTCATCTTTTCGATTTTTTAACGACATATCTTATAGAAGGCTTTATGACATGGCTTACTAGATTCTGGGAATATATTGGTGTTTGGAATGGTGTCTGGCGTATGGTAGATTATTGGTGGTCGATTTTTCTTTGGGTTTTCCACTATCATGATTAAGACGTCCTGTTAGCATTTGCGTCTATAACATCTATTATGATTTTATTATTTCATTACTTGGCGCTATTTCCTAAGATATGTTCTTGTTCTATATGTATATCATTTTTCAAGCTTTGACTGTACTTGCTGTTTGAGGAAACGATTGGAAACACAGGTGCTACTCTTCTCTGCAAAGGGATGAGTAAGAGGGTAATTGCACTAGAGTGGTACATTGTGCTCAGCTTCGCTAGATAATCGTCTCTGAGGCGACCCTGTTAATCCTTTCTTTATTGTGGGCGAAATCCTTTCATTAACTAGTGAGTTTGTAATTCGGCCACCACTACTTATGGTATGCAAGTATTCAACGATTTGGATGGCGGACGATCCTCTACGTACAACTGCGACCAACAAACTGTTCGTCATTTCGGGTATGTCGTAGAGGATCGTAGTGTGAATATCTAGTCTCTTTCCAACATGTGCGTCGGCCATCCGTCATGCACCAAGTTGTATGCTATTGTTTTGAAACAAAGACGTATATCAGCGCAGAGTTGGAAGAATTGTGCTCTTGGCCTATTACAAAGCTTTGCGAGCTGCAACACATGGGACACCGGGGATAGCTTTGTGCATATTACCGATGTAGAACGCCGAGTAGATTTGTGTCGCAGATAGCACTCAGGCCTTTGGCTGGCGCAAGCACGAGCTGAGTTGGGACAGAAGTGATGGGGCTGAATTAAGACTTGCGGCTAGTGCCGAGGCTTGGAAGGCGGAGGGCAGGGTGGAAGCGTGGTAGGCGCGCGGAAGGCTCTGTTTATGGCATTTCTCATCTCTGGCTTCGCCCAGCCACCCTCTTCCCCTTCTCCACCCTCTCCCTCCTTTGGTCTTTGGTCTCTGGCCTCTGAGCTGAGCGCGAAACATTACAGACCGTAATGTATCCGGGCGTATGTACATTAGGCCGCCCGTGCACACTGCCTGGGGCGTTCTCAGGTCGCTGATGGGCAATTGTCTGCCAATCCCATTTAACAGGCTCCGCCTTCCTGGCGACCCATCGGGGAACAACGGCTGCGCCCCTTGCTCCTTTCGGCTTGGGGCTCTACTATCTTGGGTCTCACGAAAATAAGCACCATGCCAGTCGGTCATCATGGACGGCTTACACGGCTTCGGGGAATACTTTGCTGGACACTGGAGAAGCAATATTACCATGCCCAGTCTCGTGCTCTTCTCTTCTCCCTCATCTTTCGATTGCACTTTGCACGGCTGCTTGCCCAGTGTTCCTTAACGACCATTTCTTCAATAGATATTACGGAAGGAAATTCATTTCTTATTTATTGATACCCCAGTCGATTACGATTTCCGTTTCTCTTGCAGTCGTCTACCTCTCCTAAGTTATACATCTATCTATTCATTCATAATGGACACTATTGGATTCGCAGTGCCTCGCCTGGCTGGCGATCTTCAAAAAGAGGAGGAGTACATTGTTGAATGCACACACGCACAATTCACATTTCAATTACCAGTGCCCGAATATTTACGGGTATTTGCATGCCGGATGCGAAATGATTTCCTTGCATGCTATACAGAAAAGACTTTCCAGGAACCATGCTCGGATCTACAGCTTCTCGTACAGTTTTTGAGATATCTCTCCAGCAGGGAGGACAAAGCAACAACCATGTCCTCGGAATTATTCTCCAAAGTAGTAGGGAAGCTGGGAAACGATTACCTTCGAGGGAAGGATATTCACACAGTCGCTGCCGAGGAAGACGTCGAAATGAACATCAAGCAGGATATAATCAGAAACTACTACGAGGCCATGCTTGTAATGCAGAGGCCGATCTCCACAAAGATCCCTCATTTCATTGCAGCTACACACCCGAGCGAAAGAACGCCAACATACACAGTCTTTGGCGGCCAGGGAAACACCCAGCTTTACTTCCAGGAACTTCGAGATTTGTACGCGACATACGGAATCTTGTTGGATGAGCTATTAGACTTCGCCAGGTTGATCTTTAACGAACTTCTGGACGACGAAACCGTCATCGACCAATACCCCCTTGGCTTGGACTTTGTCAAGTGGCTGAAGGATCCAGAATCAACACCGGACTCCGAATATCTTCTCTCAGCACCCGTTAGCTTCCCATTGATTGCTCTCGGCCAACTCGCGAGCTTCTATGTTGCCTGCAAGGTCTGGCAGCTCACACCTGGTGAGGTAGTCGAAAACTTGCACGGCTCTACTGGCCACAGTCAGGGTATCATTGTCGCTGCCGGCGTCGCAACTTGTAGGACTTGGGACGATTTCGAAGGCGCTTTCCGTTCCTGTTTGATTGCACTCTTCTACACTGGATGTCGCTCTCAGCAGCAGTTCCCACGAAAGACGGCGTGGCAGAAGATGGTTGAGGGTGATGCGGAGTCAACAGAAGAACCCACTCCGATGATGAACGTTATGCATCTCTCCCGAGCCGATCTCGAGAAGCAAACAATGGCCTTCAACCAACATCTACCGGAGAACAAGCGCGTGGCCATTGCGCTAGTTAACGGCCCGACAAATATTGTCGTTGGTGGGCCACCAGAGTCACTGAAGAGCTTCGCTACCTGGCTCGAGGATGTTAAGAAGGCACAGCTAAAAGCGAAACCACATAGTGGCAAGACACTTGTGGCACGATTCCTGCCTATCACCGCCCCATTCCACACATTCTACCTTGCCGATACTCGCCAGATTATTGTTGATGATATGG
Source organism: Acrocalymma vagum (assembly GCA_028476805.1). NCBI lineage: Eukaryota > Fungi > Ascomycota > Dothideomycetes > Pleosporales > Acrocalymmaceae > Acrocalymma > Acrocalymma vagum. The sequence goes on from JAQGEP010000016.1 coordinate 141,019, forward strand.
TGCGCCATAACATCGTTATTAAGCCTTCGGATTTGCTCATTTCCGTCTATGACAGCAAAACTGGCCGCGACCTGCGAGAAGTAGGGGAAGAAGCTCTTTTCCCTATTCTCACAGACGCTATTACGACGGAAATGGTGGACTGGCCCCGCGCTACGGCTTTTCCTACCAGGGCTTGCATCATCGACTTCGGACCAGGCGAGACATCTGGGGTTGGCACTCTTCTTCACCGATCGAAGGAGGGCACGGGTACAAAAGTCATTCTCGCAGGACCTCTTCAGGGAAGTCTCCCTCATGTTGGTTACAAGCCTGATCTCTTCGACACTCCATCATCAGTTTCTTCGTCACAGAGGTCGGCTGACTGGCTACGAGACTATGAGCCTACCTTGCTCTCTGATGCTACTGGCCGCACGATGGTCAGCACCAAGATGAGCCAGTTGCTAGGAACCCCACCTCTTATGGTTGCTGGTATGACACCTACTACTGTGCATCCCGATTTCGTCGCTGCTGTCATCAATGCTGGCTACCATGTGGAATTGGCGGCTGGAGGCTACCACAAAGAGGACGCGCTTGTCAAGGCAATCCGAACCATCGAGGAACTGATCCCGGCCGGTAAAGGGATAACCCTCAACCTTATCTATTCTGCCCCTCGATCGATTCAATGGCAGATTCCATTGATCAAGAACCTTGTTTCTCAGGGTACTTTGATCGATGGTATCACACTCGGGGCTGGTGTTCCTTCGCTCGAAGTTGCATCTGGCTACATTGAGGATCTGGGATTGAAGCACATCTCTTTCAAGCCAGGAAACATTGATGCCATTCAGCAAGTCCTCACTATTGCAAAGGCGCATCCTGATTTCCCCATCATGATGCAGTGGACTGGCGGGCGAGGCGGAGGGCATCACTCGGCAGAGGATTTCCATGCCCCAATTCTTCAAACATATGCTTCCATCAGACGATGCCCTAACATCATCTTGATTGCAGGTAGCGGATTCGGGGGAGCTAGCGACACTCTCCCTTATATTACTGGGTCGTGGGCATCAAAGTTCAACCAGCCTCCCATGCCCTTTGATGGGGTTCTCTTTGGTTCCCGCATGATGGTCGCTAAGGAAGCTCACACCTCCCTCGCAGCGAAGCAAGCAATCGCTGCCTGCCAAGGTGTCGAAGACTCCATGTGGCAACAATGCAAGGGTATCTTGACTGTCAAATCCGAAATGGGCCAACCTATTCACAAGATCGCTACCCGCGGTGTTCAACTGTGGGCTGAGATGGACAAGAAAATCTTCTCGCTTCCTAAAAACAAGCAACTGCCCGAAATCCTGAAGCAGAAGAACTACATTATCGAGCGCCTCAACAAGGACTTTCAAAAGGTGTGGTTTGGTCACGACTTCCAGACCGGTAAGGCTGTCGATTTGAAGGACATGACTTACCAGGATGTTGCTCGTCGTTTGGTCAGCCTCCTCTACCTTAGCAAGCGTTCGCAGTGGATTGACCCTTCGTATATTCGCATCTTCGGAGATTTCGTCCGCCGCATTGAGGAGCGCCTGCCCCTCTCCACCTCCGAACTCTCGCAGCCCATTTTCACCAGCTATTCCGACTTCGATGAGCCGTTCGAGGCACTCCGCTACCTCGCTCATGCTTACCAGGACAGTCAAACGCAGCTTATTAACCAGGAGGATCAAGATTATTTCATTACGATCTGTCGTCGCTCCGGTCAGAAGCCGGTTCCATTCATCGCTGTTCTCGATGCCAACTTCGAGACCTGGTTCAAGAAAGATTCTCTCTGGCAGTCTGAGTTCGTGGAGGCTGTTGTTGATGAGGACGTGCAGAGGACTTGCATCCTTCAGGGTCCTGTTGCCGTCAATTTCTCCACTTCTCAGAACATTAACGAACCTGTCAAAGTCATCCTGGACAACATCAGCAACGGCCACCTCGAAATCATCCTCCAGAATACCTACGGTGGAAGCCGTAGATCCATTCCCAAGGTGGAGTTCTTTGGCCATCACGTACCTCGCGTACCCGCTCGCGAGCATGGCCTCTCTATCGTGGTCGAGCCTAACGCAACCACCTTCACGATCCCCGCGGATCTCAAGGACTTGCCAACAGCTGATGAGTGGTTCGATTTGCTCGCTGGCAAGAAGCTTTCGTGGCGATATGCTGTTTTCAAGAGCAAGACTGTCAAGAGCGGCAACGCTATGATTCCAAACCCCATACGACAAGCCTTTGCACCCGCGAACAAACTTTCCGTCATGATCTCCGACAAGCTACGCCACAACTACATCTCCGTCACTATGAGTAGCAGTGGTACCAAGCAAACCGACCTTTCCATTGCTACGGAGCCTGGAAACAAGCTTATCGTCCGCATGTACTGCTACGAGAATGCGAATGGCGAGCCGTTGCCTCTGGAGTTCCGTTTCTCGTACCATCCGGAGACACCGCATAGCTTGTTGCATGAGGATACTGAGGGACGAACAGACAGGATCATGGATTTCTACAAGAAACTGTGGGTTGGAAAGACATACAAAACTCCAATTTCTCCTAGCTCTCGCCAGACTTACAAGGCTAGCGGCGGTGAGCTCATCATCACCCAAGAGTTAGTCGAGAAGTTCATTGCCACCATTGGTGGCGGTATGAGGCACGCCGATCGTGAAGGAATTGTGCCCATGGATTTCGCCATTGTAGTGGGCTGGAAAGCCATAATGAAGGCTCTGCTATTCGTGCACGGCGATCTGCTCAAGCTTGTCCACCTTTCCAACAAGTTCAAGATGTATCCTGGAGCCTCCCCTCTTAAGGTGGGCGACAAGACGGATTCTTCTGCACGAGCAACATCCATTACCATTTCGGACACTGGAAAGACTGTTGAGGTTTGCGCGACCATCACCAGGGATCAGATCCCTGTTATGGATGTTGTCTCTGAGTTCTTCTATCGGGGCGCCTATACCGATTTCTCTGAGTGCTTTACCACGAAGAAAGAAGAGCTTAGAGAAGTCAAGTTTGCCAACGCAAGTGCGGCGAATATTCTTCTTTCGAAGGAATGGGTTACCTGGAACGTTCCCCTCGATATCGATGAGTTGTGCGAGAAGACTCTTACCTTTGAACTCGAGACCTTCTCTTCGCTCAAGGCTAAGGGCGTGTATGCTCGCATTCGCACCACCGGCAAAATCTTTGGAATTAGCAAGGATTCCAAAGGATCTCAGGAAATTGCCGCAGTCCATTATGATTCGCTTTCCAATCCCACGTACATGGGCAACCCAGTGATGGGATACCTCGAGCGCCATGGCAAGCTTGTCAACAACCGCCTCCCGCTTGAGCGACCTGTATCTCTTGACAACTCTGATGAGGGCTTTATCTTCGCTGCTCCAGCTTCCAACGCTGAGTACTCCAGAATTAGCCAGGACTTCAACCCTATTCACGTCTCCCCTGCTTTCGCCTGCTATGCTGGGCTCCCAGGCCCAATCACTCATGGTATGCACACATCGGCTATCATCCGCAGCATCACCGAAATGCGCTGCGCCGAGAATGACTTGTCTTCCATGCGCAACTTCTCCGCGAGCTTTTCGGGAATGGTCAAAGCTGGTGACAGTATCGAAGTCCACCTTGACCATGTTGCTATGCTCGAGGGTAACAAGATCATTAAGATTGAAGCCCGAAATGTCGCTACCCAAGAGAAGGTGTTTGTAGGAGAGTGCGAGATCGAGCCTATTGAGACAGCTTATATCTTTAGTGGTCAGGGTAGCCAGGAAGTGGGAATGGGAATGGATCTCTACGAGACGTCGCCTGCTGCGAGGGAGGTGTGGGATCGCGCGGATAAGCATTTCGAAGATAACTATGGTAAGTTTTTCTAGCAGTCAAACAACTATTCCTTCTGTATCACACTAATTCTTATTATAGGCTTCCGCATCTCGGACATTGTCAAGAAAAACCCCAAGACTCTCACCATCCACTTCGGTGGCAGGCGCGGAGCAGCAATTCGCAAGAACTACATGTCCATGACTTATGAGAGTATCTCAAAGACGGGAGTGAGAGAAACGAAACGCTTCTTCGAAATCACGTCTACTACTCCTAGCTACACTTACCGCCATCCAAAGGGCCTGCTCTTCTCCACTGAGTTCGCACAACCTGCACTCACAGTTATGGAGAAGGCTTCATTTGAAGACATGGTGTCTCGCGGTCTCATCTCAGACAAGAGCAAGTATGCAGGCCACTCACTTGGAGAGTATGCCGCACTTTGTGCTATTGCCGACATGATGCCCCTCGAGCAGATTCTTTCCATTGTCTTCTATCGCGGTTTGTCTATGCAAGTCGCCGTCGAGCGCGATGACGAAGGCCGCTCAGAATTCGGCATGATGGCCGTTGACCCCTCGCGCGTGACCAAGGGCTTCGACGTGAGGAAGCTCGAAGTCGTCGTCAAGTCCATTGCCAAAGAGTCCGGCAAGCTCCTCGAAATTGTCAACTACAACGTTCAAGACAAGCAGTATGTCTGTGCAGGTACTCTCCGCAACTTGCAGGCCTTGACAGACATCTGCAACGAGCTTTTCGTCTCTGGCGGTGCGTCCGACATTTCCTCTATCATCACCAAACACGTTGCAGCAACTTCCAATCCCGCCCGCGAGATCCTCTCCGTAGAGCGTGGCAAGGCTACTATCCCCCTTGCAGGTATCGATGTGCCCTTCCACTCGTCCTTCCTGCGACCAAACCTTGATGCTTTCCGGGAGGTGCTGGAGCAGAATATCCAAGTTGATTGGATGGATCCGGAGAAGTTGGTGGATAGGTATATTCCTAATGTTACGGCAAGGCCGTTCGACATCAGTAAGGAGGCGTTTGAGTACGCATATGAGGTTACGGGCAGTGATAGGTTGAAGAAGGTGTTGGATGAGTGGGTTGATATCCAACCTGTCAAGGCATAAGCATGACGATTACTATGATTTTCTTTTTTTTTTGGAATTAGCATTTGGCTTGGAGTATCTTAGTGTTTGGTGATGTTTATGACTTATGTTTAGGTCACGGCCTTAAGTTTGGGTTTTGGGTCTGAGTTCGTTTGGTGTTCTTGTATTGGGGTTTACTTGGATTGGTGGTGGCGGCTTGAATTAGGCGTTCATAGCAAAGTACACCAGATTCAATCTAAAAACAATATATCAAAAGAATCTAGCCTTCTATTGAAAGCTGTGTAACGATTTCAATTGTCCATTTTTGGGATGTGGGGGGAGAAGGGCTCTAGATTTGTTCACAGCGTTAGGGTGAGGTTGCGCTTGGTATGTAGCACACGTGTTACTATTCATTGTTTTGCAAGGCCATAAAAATGTCACATTTTGCATTAAGTGTGTTGCTCAATCTATGCGGTGTCATCTCGTTGGTCGACATCGAGGTGAAGGTCACGATAATGCCAAGCTGTGTATGTCAGCCTTGCGCTCCACCAACATAACCTATCTCCTGCCCTACCACGAGCATCCGATCCATCCGCTAGCGCTGAGTTTGTACTGTACCCCTCTATCTTTTTAAGAAACTTCTGGCAGCACGGAATACCGAAATTCACGTGAAGACTGGCGTGCACGACCCAAATTTCTATTTTGCGTGCCTAAGCGCGTCTGGCAGGGCCTCAGCCACCGTCATCCTTCCACACCATCAGCACAGCACCCCATCCAGCCCGCGCTCTAGTTCCAAACGAATCTGTTATTCCCCGAGAATCCGGTACGCGAATTAGACGTGCCATTTTCGCTGAGCTAAGGACCTTATTTTTACCCTTGGTCGCGTGTATCGCGTTTCTTCTTGCCGTCCACGCTTTGGTCTCCTATTCACACCCCTGTCCTTTGTCGGACCTCGACACTTGTATCAGGCACTCCGCAGCCGAATCGTCCTGGCAAATGGGCGGGACAAGCCTCCCGCCCTCCAACAATGTGCCAATCAACACAGTAAGATAGGCGGGAAACAGCTTAATATGGGCTGAGCGAACCACATTGGCAGGTAGCCGCCACAAACAAGATGCCGGGTGCTTTACCGTGGCGTGAGAATAACCACAACTGGAGAATTGGGCGGGCAGCGACGAAATTTCCTGATCCGGATGTCCTGTGTTGCTTTCCAAGCCCGTTCGGTGTGCGGCTACTTCTCGAATATATATGCTGTAGGTTTCGCCCGGATGAGATCCTCATTCCTCTTTCCTTACACAGAAACTGCTACACAAACACAAAGCCTTTTCTTCAACCTGTGCTGTTCTTACAGACTTCATCTTTGCTTCTCCTATTCAAAAACAAACTATCAGTAATCCCTAAAGCAAAATGGCCTTTCCACCTGCTCCCCTCGAGTCCGTTAACTGGAACCAGCTTGGTCTGGCTGTCCAGGACAAGGTCAATGGCCATGTCGAATCCACCTACAGTGTAGCAACCGGCACCTGGAGTGAACCCAAGTTTGTCGAGGACCCATACCTCCGAGTTCACGGCCTTGCGCCCGCTCTCAACTACGGCCAACAGGCATACGAGGGTCTCAAGGCCCACCGCGCTCCTGATGGCAACATCATGCTCTTCCGTACTAAGGATCACGCAAACCGCATGACTGTTTCGGCCAGCTACGTTTCCATTCCCGAGGTTCCTCAAGAGCACTTCTTGAAGTGCGTGAAGATGGCCGTGGCACGTAACAGTGAATGGGTAGCCCCTCACTCCTCTGAGGCCCTCCTCTACGTTCGCCCTCTCGTCTTCGGATCCAGTGGTCATCTCATGTTGACTGCACCCACCGAGTACACATTCGCCGTCTATGTCCAACCCGGAACCACCTACCACGGCGTACAGCCTCTCCCCGCCTGTGTAATCGACGACTTCGACCGCGCCGCTCCCCGTGGCACTGGCGGTGCTAAGGTCGGTGGTAACTACGCACCTGTAATTAGACACACAGACAAGGCGCGTGCTCAGGGCTTCCACGTCACTCTCCACCTTGATGCGCAGACCCGCACATGCATCGAAGAGTTCTCCACCTCCGGCTTCATCGGCATCAAGAAGACTGGTGACAACGTCACCCTCGTCGTGCCAGACAGCAAGAACATTGTGCAAAGCATAACCTCCGACTCTGTCCTATCTCTCGCCGAGTCCTTCGGATGGCGCGTTGAGCGCCGCGAGATTCCATGGAGCGAGTGCAAGTTCTTCGATGAGGTTATTGCCGTTGGCACTGCTGCATCGCTCCTTCCTATCCGTCTCCTCGCCAGACCTTCAACAGGTGAGAAGTTCGTGTACGGTGAAACGACCGGCGAATGCACCCAGAAGCTCAGTTCTGCTCTCCGAAGCATCATGCGTGGCCAGATTGCCGACGAGTTTGGCTGGGTCGACGTTATCAAGGAGGAGGACTTGTTGCTTGAGAAACCGGCCAAGATTGAAATTGAAGAGCCTATTTCAAACGGGATTGATGTTCCCAGCGCGATTGTTGCTGCTCCTCTTGCTGTTGAGGTTAAGGCTTAAATATTTTACTTATATCGAGATTTTTGATTGGATTGAGCTTGGAGTATAATTGGGCTTTTCTGTATATATATTTTAGGGTCTTTTTGAGCATTTAGCGTGGTTTTATGGTTCGGGATAGCATTGCAATGACATGACCTCTTCTAATGTTCAGAGAGCTTTTGAGAACATGGTTCTTTGTGTTCCGGCTTTGATGTGATGCTTCTTGATGATAATGACTCAGTGGTGTGTACAACATCGCCGCTTTCTGGTCGGCACTCATGTAGTGGATTGTGCACTTAGATTTGATGCCTATGCTGTACTACAAGTTATTCTAATCTTCCAATACCCTCGTATCCACTCCCTCCTAGCAAACCAAGGAATCACCTCAAGCGGAAATATACATGATCCCCCCAGCATACTAGTACCCAAGAGCTCAGCTTGTGTTCCCAACACACACAACCCAACGACAGACGCATATTCCCGCACATTAACTGCGCTGACGAACCAAGGACGCATTCTTATGGTAGGTTAACAGTTCATAACCTCTGGACTTCGAATCAGCTTGTCCATAGTACTTGCGCATCGCTCAATGTCTCCCGAAGAGGTCTCTCAGCCTACTTGTAAGAAGAATAATTTGTTCCCATCAAGCAACTCGCATACCATATCTGCATCCCTCGTATCAGGCTACGCACCAAACACAACCCATACTTACACCATTCCATCCAAAAACAAAACCCCACGACCCTATGCAAGTAGTCCCCTACCCAAATAAAGAAATCACACAAAACTTCTAAACATTCTTATTATACATCATATCACTTCCAGCTATTTACCTACTTAAAACTTCACTAACGCCCTCAGGGACAATATCCCACTCCTCTCAATATCTAACCAAACGCGTATCTAAATATAGCCACAGAAGTCATGCCATCCAGCCTCGCGCTCAAAACTCGATCCGAGCTTAAGTTAGAAGCGCTGTAACAGCTGAAAGATCTGGCCGCCATCTTTCGGCATACGACACGACCCAACCCCAACCCCAACCCAACCAATAGGGATGCGATGAGAAGAAAACGCACTCGTCTTTTCTCATGCCATGTTATGCATTAGATATACGATTCATATCCCCGAGTCCACCGACAAAATCCCGCTTCGCATGCTTACCGAATCCGGTATACGAGCACGTGGCGCCGCAAGGCCTGAGGGCTATGATAACATAACATACCTCCCAATTTCAAAACTTAACGTCAGAGCGCTCGGGATCGGGGATAGATAGGTGCTCAGCGAAAAACGAAAAACGAGAAAGAGGCCCGTGGGCCTTGTGAGTGTAAAAGCCAACACTCAACGAGCGGGGATTAATGCTGAGGGTAAATTTAGAAGCAAAATATCGTCACCGCATCACGAAGAAGGATGCGAAAACATTTTGTAATCTTGTTACTCTGCTCTGTACTTTTGCATCACATGCGCAAGGTAGAAGAGAAAGTGATTGTAAAGATGTAGATCCAGTAAATTGTGTATATACAAGATATTGTTTGAAAAAAGGAGTCATGTCGCATGCAAATCCGCTAAAACGATGCAATTGAAAATTTCCAGACCCCAAACTACCAACTGACATAATAGTCAGGAATGCGAATAAGAAAAACTCCTTTTTAAAATGCTCAAAATGCCGTGATATTCCAATGCGCCGTCATAAAATGCTAAGCCGTTGCCAGCCAAGTCTACTGGGTATACAAAGAAATGTTATATGCTCGCTAATAAGAAGCAATGAAGAAATATAGAAAGAAATTAAAAAGGAAAATAGAAAGTTTTTGAGTTCATCATCCCGTTTCTCTAACCCAAGAAGCTCAACAAGTTCTGTCCGAGCATTGTTGTGCTGCTGCTGGGGCAGAGCATCTCGTCCCACCAGCCCTCGCGCCTCTGGCACATTGGATCCTGGTTTGCGAGCCAGATCCTCAAGCCGCTCACACGCTTCAAAACGGCGGGCAGAGTGTTCTTGTCGCCCTCACGAGCAGGAACAACGCGCTGGTAAAGACGGTCGCGCTTATCGGAGCTAGCAGTCACTGCGGCAACGAAGAGAGGCCAGACAGGGTAGACAGCAGTGTACAATGAGCCTTTGACTGGGATGGAAAGAAGAACATTGTGCAGAGCGTCGGAGAGCTCAAGAACTGAGGGGTGGAAGCGGGTGAATCCGTAGACTCGGCATCGGAGGTAGATCAGGGCTGCGAGGCGGAATGATTCGGCAGTCGCAATGAGAACTTCCTTCTCGGAACCTTGCTCAGACGTCCACTGTTGCAAGTTGTGAAGCTGAGTCTCCTGAAGCTGAGCATACATGAGCTTGTTGGGGTTGGAGTTGTCGGTGGCCAGAGAGGTAACTGAGGCGATCAAGAAGAGAAGCTGTGGGGAAAGGCCAAGGGTAGCGTTGACTTTCTGGGCCTCTGCTGGTGGGGTGCCCTCATACCAGTTCTTCGTCTCAAGGGTGTGGAAATGAGTGTTCTGCAGAGTGTAGGAAGTCTGGCCGGTGCGAGAGAGAACAAGCTGTGCTCGGATGAAGAGAGCAGCATCGGAGTGGTGGTTGAAGAACTCGCTTGGGATGGTGTCGAAGATGTTGGCGTGAACTGACCAGCAAAGGCTTGAGTCGTCATTGTTCACAATGTCGTGATGCATGAGAAGCATGCTTGTGGCGAGGGCTGCGTCGTAGTTTTCTCCACTAGTGATCTGCTGAGCCAAGGATTGGAAGGCCTGGGTAGAGTAGTAGAGCTCTGCCTGGCGGAAGCGCTCTTTCTCTGAGGGAAGGTACTCGGAGATGTATGAAGCAGCAAGGCTGAGAAGAGCATAGCGGGTGCTGAGGCAAGTGTTGGCAGTCTGGAGGAGGGAGAGATAAGCATTGGACTGGGTGGCAACAGTGCGTCCAGGACAAATGCCGTTGATGTAGAAATCGATGAGAGTCTGCTCCATGTCACCACCCCACATGCTAGGTGAAGGAACATATTTGATGAGGCCAGTGAAGCCAGTCTCCTGGGAGGAGGAGCTGTCGAGAGAAGAGACAGAAGGAGCAGAGAAAGGGCTGCTAGAGCTTGCGCGAAGGGCCTCCATCTCAGCCATGGGAGAGTCGACTATGCAAATTAGCTTTGGTTGTTTGGCTGCAGGTGTGATTAGAGTTAAGCTTACCCTTCATGCCAGCAAGATCGGAGATTTCGCACAAGAAGTCCTGGCAGGCGTCTGACTTGGATCGCTGGATGTGCCTGATTCGCTGAACAACGAGTGAAACGGCGCCAGCGTCCTGGATGAGAGAGAGGTAAGGCTGTTGCTGCTGGAGAGAAGCTTTGAATTTCTCAAACTGCTTGCTGTTGAGTTCACCCAACCGCCAGTAGAGCTGACCGAGAACCTCGAGCAGTACAACACCGGGGCCCTCTGTGATCATCCATTGTCGAATTACCAAGAGGTTGCGCCTGCTGTTTCGCTGGTTGCCCTCGGTTGGGAGGTCGACGACCCTGCCGAGAAGCCTGTCGATGTGGGTGCAGTCGAGGCATCCAAAGTCTGGAGACATTGACAGATGCTGGAGGGCATCGTTGGCAGCCTCCAGAGCCTTGGAAAGTCGCTTGTCTGCGTCCATTGTGATTGCTGTGTAGAGTGCAGTTGAATGTCCGTAGTGTGAAGCTGGAGTGCACAGTGAAAGTCCGGTGGTTGTGATGGAGATGAAAAGTAGTGGATGAAGTCCGTTTTTGTATGAACCACGGCTCTGCACAGTGGATGCCGATTGTAGTAAATCGGATTTGTAGCTTGTAGGCGTCGGGAGTGTAAAGCGGGGTGCATAGCGAAGAAAGTTGGTCCAGTCGCTGGTAAGACCCCTGCCACGCCCGAAAATAAAGATGGCTGTGAGTTAAACGACCCAAAAGCGTCGTAGCGCGCTAGATAACAGAAGATGAAACACGCGTGGGCGGCGGAGAGGGAGTGTGAGAGAACGATGGGAGCGGGAAAGTTGAGGCTCCGCCGCGCTGGCCAGCGACCAAGTCCCCGAGGGAGATCCCTCATGTTCGCTGCCAACTTGGCCGAAAGGGGGAATTAGCGGTAAGCGGATTTGCTTAATATGGCTCGGAAGACACAGTAAAGAGGACAAAAGCGTCCCCCGAACAGGGCCGGGGGGCTTCACGTGGGTCAGCGTTGACCGAGAGGAACGAGCACACTTGCCTGAAGGGAGCGGGAATGCAAAGCAGAGGTGCTGCGGAAGACGATGAGCCCCCAGGATCAGGCGCTTGGACGGATGAGGTTAGTTGTGGCAATGCCCTGGCGGAAAATACACCACACGTCAGAGGCCTCACCAGTAAGAGCTTGATGAAAGTGCTTACCTACAAGGTTTGAGGGACAAAACAAGGCTGTTAGACGATGAGGCCCCCGGAAATGTACAATGGGCAATGGGCTTTTGTCGTAGGCGCTAGCTCTACATCAGATCTAGCGCGAACGCTATGTTAATTTCGGCACAAAAGGGGAAACAAGCCACAAACATCTGCCCAAGCCGGTGGTGCCTTCCTCTCTTTCGCTCGCTTGTTCTCGCTTAGCTGTATGATCGTCAACAGGGGGCCTTTTCCCTCCCCTCCCATCCCATCTCACAGCAGCCACAAGCCTCGCTCTCCACACTCAAGCTTTTCCATCCGGGCTTGTCCCGGGTTTCTACCTTCGGCAATGCTCTCTTCCACCTTCACGCTCCTTGTCTACAACTCACGCCCTTATCCCGAAGTCCGCAAATCTGAAACTCCCGCTCGCTTCCCGCCTTGCCTGTTCCATCGCGAGCAAAGCGGGGGATAGCATAGTTGTGTATTCAGACGCTGCTATCTACCACATACACTACCCCGCTCGGCCACGACCAAGCAAAATAGTCTACAGTACAAAGCCGGTACGCGAACAGTATACCCAAAAAAGAGATAGCTGAGCCCCCTGCGGCTGCTTGCCTGCTAGTGGCTAACCAAAGTCAGTCACCACATGCAGGTCCGAACCATTCGGGCATGTCAACTGCCCAAAATTATACTCATCTTTCTCATAATTATATGAACCATATGCCCTTGGCCATCTTGTTTACTGACTTAATTCAGCCTCTCGATATAATAAGACAAAGACTCGCATTACTTCTTCGTATCTCATCCTAGTCTCTTTGTTGTTCATAACTCTACATATCACTACCATCATGGATTCCATGGGAGCAGTTGCCACTTCAGGCCTCACTGTCACGGTGTCACCAGCTCAAGTCATTGTGGGAGCAGGACTCGTCGGTGTAGTCTTGGTGAGCAATGCCAAAAGCCTCCTATATGCATGGCACGTAATACGCCCTTCTCTCAACACTAGTCCTTTATACTAACAGTCTACAGGCACGACTCTTCACCCAGCTTGCACGGCATCTCTTTTTCCGACGGTCTCAATTAACCGTCAAGAGCTCTCAGCATTGTGGCGAGGCACTATTTGCTCCAGTTGTTTCATCATCGTACACTCCCCTCCTCGACATCGATTTCAACCTCCACAAATCGAACAGCACTTTCTTCATAGACCTCGACGACAATCGCACTGAGTTAATGCTGGCATTATTCAAAGATGTCGTCAAACCCGTCAACCGCGGCGAAAATACATTAAAGCACAAAATGTTCAATCTCGGCGGCGCCGCTTGCACTTTCAAGAAGGCCATTCCTCCATTTGGAAAATACGAAATCAGTTCCAGGATCCTCTGCTGGGACCAGAAGTGGATATACGTTGTCAGCCACTTCACCAAACCAGGCTCAAACAAGCCAACCGAATTTTTGGTTGGCGGACAATCCAAGAAGCCAGCGTCTGGGTCTACCAAGTCTGAGAGCCAAGAGGATCGCATATATGCTACGGCCATTGCAAAGTATGTATTCAAGGCTGGACGTGTTACCTGCTCGCCCGAATCTGTCATGATGGAGTGCGACCTCCTGCCTCCCAAGCCCTCACCCGAGGAAGCCAAGGCAACCTCCAACACCAAAAAGGAGCGAGACAGCCAGTGGACCTGGGAAGACTTTCAGCAAGAATGCAACAAACATCTACACGTAGCACAAAATTTTGGAGCTCTTGACGAATTGCATAGCACATTTATTGGGCGTTCTGGATCCGCATTGTACAAGTACTAAGTTTATGATTATACCCTCATGCATATAGACTAGATTTTCCTTTGACGTACATTTTCTTTCTGTAAATAAAATCATGATATACTTTTTTCATCCAATTATTTCGCAATTTTATGGAGGCCCTTGAAAATATCTTTGCATGTGTGAAATGTTCTCCTTGTCCAATTTGGGTTACTCGGACATCTAAGGCTGTACGATGGCATTGTGGAATTTGAGTTCCCCAGAGTACCAGAAATAGTATACCAACAGCACAACGGGCGATATGTCAATTAAGCTTCCGAGCTTAGATTCTACCCAGGCCTTGCGCACGTGACAGGTGTGGAGTCCTTACCCAAACTTTCCTCGCGCCTTACCACACCATTCACCGTTTCAGCCCTAAAGATATGGCGCAAGGATTAAAAGTTCCCGGAACGAGCAAAGCGAAAATCCTTTTAGTGCTGAAACGAGGCTTGGCTGTTCGTTTCGGAGTTTGAGTGCAGTGGGATTCGCTGGAATTTAGATCTCACTCATCCTGGTTCGCAAGAGGAAGCCTGCGCCCCCCACGTTCCCCTTCTCAGCAAAGACATGCAAACCGGCCAAAGATCTAGTGGCCAGACAAAGACAGTGGACTTGAAATGTCCCGATGGCTTGGACTGCTGTCGGGCCATTCCCGCTATGCAGACCAGATTTGTTACACAGTGCACCTGCCAGCCTTAAGGCCGCATTGAAGGCCTCGATGAACGAATCGTGAAATTGGGCCTGACCACGATCTGGAAGGCTGCATGTCTTGGAAACGACTAGCCAGGGATCGCAGAGCAACAACAAAGCAGACTCGGTAGCTTCATGAAGCTCACAATGTCCGCTAGCATAACGCGTGTTTCTATCGACTGACTCCCTTCGGCTACGTTCGACAATAGGGCGATGATGGTGACGGTGATGATGCTGCTTCAGTTCACGATACCAATAGCGAGAAAGACGTACCCGAGGATGATCTCAACGGACATGGCCTGGGCAGATCCCAGCAGATCTCCTCCGGCGATTTTGGATCGCACTGGTCTGGTACTACAAGATCTAAAGAACCATGCAATGGTCAAAGCACCGCGCAAGGCCATTGGCTAGGAACCTGCTTGACAGGCGTTGGCGGAACGTCAGCGGAGCACCAGCTAAGCCCGAGCAGCGGAACGCGATTTATTTTTACTCACACTAGGCTATATTCGATGTAGCACAGTACAAGCCTTATGAGCCCCGGTTCCCGGGCTATGGTCATCCCTAACGGTGGCCCTCGGAGTAGTAAATCGGGGGTGTAAAATGGATTACAGTCGAGTAAAAGAAGGTGAGGTGGTCCAGTGGTGGTTCGAGGGACGACTCGATTCCCTTTGCTTTTCCTCTCTTAAATTGTTTGGACTGGCGGACTCTGGGCGTATTCATTGAGATTTTCCTTACTATTTACCAACTTTTGCAGTTGCAATCATGGGTCTTCTACTTTCTTTCCACGATAATGCGTATGCTCAGATGCTACTTGCATCACCATTTCTTTCTATCCTTTCCACTTTTGTTGTTGCTTGTGTCGTCACCAGGGTAATAACTGGTGTCCGAAGTAATATCGCTCAAAGCAACAAAGAGGCACCTTCCAAGACACCAAATAGAATCGCATATTGGGTACCATGGGTGGGCTCTGCCATTTCCTTTGCGCGGGACATAGAGGGCACAATTGCTCGGGACCGGTAAGAGTCTCTTCCTAAATCTCTACTCCGTTCACTTGCTCATTAGTAAATCAGTGACAACTCCGGCGATGGGATCTTCTCGTACCGCATTGGTCCATCGAAATACTATGTCATCAACATGCCATCTCTTGTCCAACAGATATTTGCTCAACGAGGCAACGTGCTCAATAAGCAAAAGGTTCTTGAATGGTTCATGAAGACTGCATTCGACGACAAGTACGCTACGCGCGATGAGCACAAGGCTTTCCATGGTCATCACACAGCACTCAACCTCATGCTCAAGGAGGACTTTATTAACGAAGCCACTGGCAAGACCGCCCTCACAGTTGAGAACGAAGCAGCTAGACTTTTAACTGCGGACCCCACTCCCGATTGTGAGAACGGCGCTATGCAGCTGTGGGAACAAGCCGCCGATGTCAAGTTCAACGCCGACGGCACTTTCGAGGCCGACTTCTACCAGTTGATCATCAACTTCATGGGTCAAATTGTAATCGACATGCTCTGGGGCAAGGCCCTAATCAAGAACTTTCCGACTGTTCAAACCGACATGTGGAGCTTTGACGACGGAGTACACCACCTCGTTGCTCCACTGGTTTCCAACGTGTCATCTGCCGCCCGCCGTGCTGTAGCTGCTCGAAGTCGCCTCACTGTTGCAATGAAGGAGTGGCACGAAGCTGTTGCTGCCAAACAAGCCGGTCGCGATCCTGGTGCCAAGTGGGGCGCTCTGGACGACATCTCCCAAATCATGCAGGACCGCGTCAAAGTATGGGTTGAGAATAAGGCCTCCGAGACCCTTCAAAAGACAAACGACATGTCGGTCATCTGGGGTGTCAACGTCAACAGCAACAAGAACACCTTTTGGATGCTCACGCACATCTACAGTGACGCTGAGCTTCTCTCAGCCATCCGTGAGGAAGTTGCTCCATATGTCAAGATTTCGCCGACTGGTGAACGCGGTCCCAACGGCTTCCCAAAGCTTTCCATTGACGTCGACGGCTTGACCAAGAACTGCCCTTTGATAAAGGCAAGCTTCTACGAGACGATGCGAATGAACATGAGCGGTCTCGGTATCCGACAGGTTATTAAGGATGTTACGCTGAAGGAGTCCCAAGGCGATGCTTCCATGTTCGGCAAGAAGCGACCCCAGTCTTACACCATCCCTGCTGGCTCCACCATCGTACTTGCAAACGGAACGATGCAAATGGATCAGCGCATCTTCGCCGAGCCAGAGAAATTCCGTCCCGAGAGATTCATTCATGAGGGCCCCGACGGTGTTCCAAGGGCTACAATGAAGAATCTGCACTCCTTTGGTGGCGGCTTGTATAAGTGCAAGGGGCGATACTTCGCTGAGAAGGAAGTTCTCATCTTTGCATCGAGCTTGTTGACCATGTGGGATGTGGCTCCCGCTCTTGGTGGGGAGCTTACTGTTCCACAGATGGGTTTCGCCGGTGCTTCGAGGGCGCCTGTTGAGGATATCCGAGTTAAATTGACCAGAAGGTATGACTAGGGCTTTCCATGGTCATTATCATATTTTTTCTTTTTATCTTAATGTATATACACTACTGGCATTTAGCGGGAGTATGGCATGATTTTGTGGGATTTTTTTTCATGACGACTTACATTATGGAAACTGTAAATGTTCGACGGGGGAGTCAAGGGGCTGCATAGCAATTGCTTTTTTTTTCCTTACGAATACCCTTCACACATTAACAAAAATAAATTCTCATCATCTCAACATTTTTCTTCCAAAGCTCCTAAAAATGGCCAAATGTTATTGATATGCAGAGAAGTTAGCATCCACGGCCCGTTTGTGTTCGAAAGCATCCAAACGACCTTACCCATTTCATCTTAGCCTGTTTCCGTCATCCATATCTCTGACCCTACGTTCATTCCAACTCGCACAATACACATATGCGAACCTCAATAATCATGCCAACCTCACGATATCCCATCGTAGCATCCAGCATACACCTAATTCAGCCCACTGAATTGCTAAGAAAAGCTACGACGCGCACATATGTGATATATTTTGTCACCGGCAATCCTGGCTTAATCGAGTATTATCGTACCTTCCTTACTCATCTCTTTGGTCTTTTGCTACGAAACGAGTTCTACCAAGATTCTATAGACTTCCAGGTTTATGGCCGAAGCCTTCCGGGGTTCGAAACGGAGGGTGATGACGATGGCGGGAGAACGGACAACAAACGCCCGCCATTCGGCTTACAGGATCAGATTCAGCACTCGCAAGACGGATTGATTGAGTTGGTCGAAAGTATAAAGCGAAAGGGTTCGGAGGATGTCAGGGTCATATTGATGGGCCATTCCGTTGGATCATATATCCTTCTCGAGATCATGCGCTGTTTAAGAGAAAAGGCATTGCAAAACTCGGAATCAAAAATCAGGATTGTTGGTGGAGTCTGTTTGTTCCCTACTGTTGTGGATATCGCGAAGAGTCCCAATGGAAGGAAAGCGAGCGTAAGTTGATTGCACAGGCTCATGCTGAACTTGTGTCTAATTATACACACAGTGGATGTTAACCATGCGCCCATTCGCCCTCGTCGTCTCCCTCTTCGCCAAAGCTTTAACTCTCTTCATACGAACGACGGTACTGACCTACTTGATCCGGGCCTTTATGTGGTTCCCTACGGATTCAGCATATGTAACAGCTTCTTTCGCGACCAGTCCTCATGGCATCCGTCAAGCGTTGCATATGGCAGGCGACGAGATGCGGGAAATCACGATTGATGAGTGGGATAGCGAGATATGGGGCGCTGCTCATGTTTCTTCGCATCCACACCCTCGACCTATTCTACGCTTTCTGTTTGCCAAGAAAGATCACTGGGTTGCTGATGAGACCCGTGATGAATTGATCAGGGCTCGTGGTAGGGCTGATGACATTGCAGAAGAAGATGGACAACATTGGAAACCAGCTATGGAAGTAGACGAGGAAGAGGGTTGGCCACATGCTTTTTGTATTAGACACAGTGTCCCTGTTGCAGAGAGGGTGAGGAAATATGTGGAAGATATCATCGAAGCAGATATGAAGGACGAATAGGTCATCCCAAAAACGTGACTTGGAGATGACCCTAGGCAAGATACTGGAACGATGTACAGATACTAACCGCCCGAGGGAGTTGTTCCTAGGTTATGGTTATTTCCGGGAAGGAAGGAAAAAGTACCCGGCTATATCCTGCTTACTCCATAAATCCAAGAGTCAATTGTTGCTTCTCAATGGCCACAGTGAAGCAATTCAACCCCGCTTCCCCACACTAGACCCTGACTCGAGATCCTCGGTCAACCCATTCCCCAAAACTTCCCCACGACTTTTCGCCTAGGCAAATCCCATCTGAACTGAGACCGAAATTTCTTATTACCATCTTTAACTATTTCACATGTTCGGTCATTTGGACGTGTCATTTCACCGAAGCTAACATTTGAACTTAACATATCATTCTCAGAGGAGATGACGGCAACGGCTGTTGCTGCATCTTTAGCAGCACTTTCAGGTCTGGCAGCCTACCTAAATGCAAAGTACCACATAAGACAAGATCTCAGAGTCAAGCGTCGCAAGAAACAGGCAGCGAAATGGTATGCTGATCTTGGTATGTACATACGCGCCTTTACAAACACCAAATCCATATCCCTACTAGATACCATTGATATTAACAAACATTCATCACAGTTGAAAAAAACCGCCTTTCTCTCTGGTACTCTTTTGAGCCCAACGTTTCCAAACAACCCAGTGCCTTGTGTATCTGGTCCCGAGAAAAGCAATACACATGGCAAGAGACCCACGACCATGCCGCGCAATGGGCGCAGTTCTTCCTTACCAATGGCGTCAAACCAGGAGACATGGTAGCCACATATCTAATGAATAGCGCTGATTTCCCGGTGATTTGGCTGGCTTTGTGGTGCATTGGATGTGCACCTGCTATGCTGAATTACAATCTCAAAGGGGAGAGTTTAATCCATTGCTTACGCATTGCTGGAGTCAAGTTGTGTTTGGTGGATACAGACCCGGAGTGTCAAGAACGGTTCGCAGGGAATAAAAATGTTATTGAGCAAGAGTTGGGAGTTACTACAATTGATGTGAGCGAGAAGTTGCTGGGCGAGATTTATGGTAGCGCAGTAATTGTCCCGGACGACTCTTATCGAGCAACTGTTACTGGCCCATCGCCCACATGCCTCCTCTATACCAGCGGAACTACTGGCCTCCCAAAGGCAGGAATGTATACTGTAGCCCGGTACCATGAGCGAGGGAACCCGACTGATCTTCCTTTCGATCAACGTCCTGGTTCTGGTGGTGACAGATGGTATTGTAGTATGCCTCTTTTCCACGGCACTGGCGGTCTGGCGTGCATGGGTGCAATTACGGGGGGGATGAGTGCTGCTGTAGGTAAAAAGTTCAGCGTCAGCACGTTCTGGAATGATATCCATGATTCCGAGGCGACCATTTTTGTTTACGTAGGAGAAGCCGCGCGGTACCTGCTAATGGCACCAAAACATGACTATGAACGCAATCATCCAAGATTGAGGGGCATGTACGGCAACGGCATGAGACCTGATGTGTGGAATAGGTTCAAGGAGCGTTTTGGCGTTCCAGAAGTCATCGAATTCTTCAATTCGACTGAAGGCGTATTGGGCTTGGTCAACCATTCCAAAGGACCGTTCACTCAGAACAGTGTAGGCCATCATGGTGCGCTGTTACGGAGGGCGCTGCATGATGTTTATGTGCCCGTCGCCATCGACCCTGAAACTGGAGAGCTCTTGCGAGATAAAGACACTGGGTTCGTTTGTCGAAACTCCTACAATGACGGAGGTGAAATTCTGGTTGCTATCCCGAATGAGAATGCATTCGCTGGGTATTATAATAATCCGAAAGCAACGGCGAAGAAATTTGAGCGAGACGTATTCAAGAAAGGCGATTTGTATTATCGATCGGGCGATGCTTTAAGACGAGACAGTAACGGACGCTGGTTTTTCATGGATCGTCTCGGAGACACCTATCGCTGGAAATCCGAAAATGTGTCTACGGCCGAAGTTGCTGAAGTTTTAGGGCGCTATCCCAATGTGAGTGAGGCAATGGTGTACGGCGTGACAGTGCCACGACATGATGGGCGGGCTGGTTGTGTCGCGCTCAGGCTTGTCGAGGGTCACGAGGTAGGGACATTTGACTGGAAGGCGTTCCTGAGCTATGCTCGAGGCAAACTTCCACGCTATGCAGTGCCAGTCTTCGTGAGATTGGTTGGTAGAAGTAGCAAAACGGACAACCAGAAGCAAAACAAAGCACCGTTGAGGGATGAGGGTATAGACTTGGATCTTTATGGCGATAAAGTTTTAGAAGGGAAGAACGATATTGTTCTGTGGGTGAAGCCAGGAAGCGAGACATATGGCTTTTTCACTCACGCAGATCTGGAGACTTTGAGGGCCGGGAATATTTTATTGTAGTGTTCAAGATATGGGCTAGAGCACATGCATAGACAGAAATAGAGGAACCTACTAAATATTGTACTGTCTACTGTCTGCGGGGGCGTATCAAAAAGCTGAGGTCGGAAACTCGATTCAACATCGCATCGCAGCCAAAGTATCAATCGATCGTGAGGGAGACATGGAATCCACCTAGCTACATCCACAGTTGGTGTTGGGTGCTAGTAACGCTGTGCTATACACATGTTGATGTTAGTTTTTAGCCAAATGCTTCGAAGATTGTTATGACACTAATGCTGAATCTCAAGTCGCTCACAGTATAACACGTTGAAGAGTGTTATCGTCAGGTTTTCGCTTACGTTTCGGAGTCCCTCACTCTTTCTTTTTCTTCATGTTTGATAATGATTCCCCGCCGTCCCCTTCGCGCTTCTTGCTAGATGCATTGTTTTCCTTACCTGCCTCAGTTTTGCTGTCCTGCATTTGCTGTTCCTTCTTTCGTTGGGCAACCATCTCTTCTTTCTTTCTCAGGGAGTCTTTGTAAATATCATTCTCTCGTTGCATCGCGTCCGTGGCCGCGGCAATACAGCCTTGCATCTTGTTCTGACCTTCACCGCTGCCTAACCATTCATCCTCGTAGCCCCAGCCCGTGAGATATACCGCCATGAAATACTTCTGTAATCCGTCGACGTACATCATTGGCTTCTCTTCGCGATAGTCTAGCTTTACGCCTTTGATAAGAAGTTTTTTCTGAAGGTCGTCTCTAGCGCGCGGATTCTCAATGATATTCTCCTTGTAGACAAGTAGTTGTGGTGCCCATAACTCTGTGAGCCATGTTTCTGCCGTGGAGAAACCGTTCTCGGAATCTGAAAGTACGATAGCTGCAACATATGCCTCAAAGACGTCCGCAATAATCTTGGTCCAAGCCTTAGATTCCTTGATATGACCGCCATGTTTCAGTCGGTCCGGGAGGCCGTACGCCTCTGAAAATTTACCAAGAGTCTCGTTCTTGACTAAATTTTCGCGCAAAGCGGATTGCTGTGGAACGTCAAGATGAGGGAAACGGCTGTAGAGAAGCCGGGAAGCAATGAGCTCAATATATGCGTCTCCAAGAAACTCCAGGCGTTCGTAGTTGTTCTGATCCGTATTTACGCCCTTGCCACGAGTATCGGCATTATGCGAGTTGTGCGTGAAGACAGCCTGCTGGAGGGACGGCTCGGTGATGTTTGGAAGTCGAGGCAAGCCTTTTGCCTGATTGATTTTCTGCTCGACGTAAATGGGGATAGAGACGAGCTTGCTCGTATTAGGACGCTTCTGGTCGAGGTCCTGCACCGATTTCGAAGAAAGACTGCAATGAGCGCGGGATGAGAGTAGTCGGTGCAACTCTCGAGCATGGTGTAAGATATCTCTATTACCATGGGTGCTTATTTCATCCGCAACCAGCTTGTTCAACAGAGAAATCATGCCTGTCTGCATCTCTGCCGCAGCTAATTGGCATGGCGTGCAGTGCTCTGGCTCGGGCAAGCGCGATATGTGATCGAGCACTGGGTTGTCCTTGTTCTTGAAGGTACGGTTCGCATTTGGATTCGCTGTACTGCTATGGTGAGACTTTGGGTGTCCACTATGGTAGCGGTTGGAGGAGGGCGCCGAACGATGCGCGTCATTAGGTTTTGGTCTCTTGTTGAAAGGCTGACCGCGATCGCCGTAATGGTTGAAGGACGCGCCCCGCTTCTGAGACATGTGGATAGCTTTGAATGCGCACTGAATTGGCGAAGCCTTGGGTGCTCAAGGATTATCGGTGTGGCAAGCTGTGGGCATGAGAGCAGAGCGTAGGGAACTGGCCCTGTCGCACCCAAAAAAAAAGTTCGTGTCCACCAAGCGCGCCAAGCATTTCTGCAAGAGTGCTCAACTCACTCCGCACCTCACATCATCCATCCCCATCGCCGCGCCCAAGATGTCGGTCCCACGGAAACGAATCCTGGACCTTATGAAGGTAGACATTATCCCTTTACTCTCCTACGGTATGGTCGTTGTCTAACGTCTCAATCCCCTAGGTTCAATGCCGCGTCTTCAACACCACCTACAATCCAGAGCGCATCCGCATGGGTTCGCGCATTCTGCACCAGCGCCTCAAAGGCCCTTCAATTGCCTCATATTACCCGCCACGGATAGGAACCATCAGTCAATTGCGAAAGTTGTACCCCGAGCGTGAGATCGTAGACGATGAGGAGGAAGACTGGCTCGAGCATTTGGGTGTAGCACGATCAAGAGGAAAGCCGAATCCGAAGAAGAAGAAGACGGCCGCTGGTGAGTTGATTGAACATATAGTACCAATACAGGCGCGATTTGGCTAATGTTGAGGTAGAATCGAAGAAGTTTACGAAGAAGAAGTAAGAGCGTCGCTAGGTCAACGACCGATATTCCATACGCAGGATCACGAGCGGGAAGGAAAGGCCATGAGCATCTTCGCAGCTGTGCAGCACCAGCTGTTGTATACATAAATGTACAACCAAATAACATGGGAAGGCGTTGGTACTTTACAATGGTACAGAAGTACTTCGATCATCCAGGCCATTTGCTCAAGCATTCCTCATATTCCTTATACATTACAATTGACGCCTTGGCGAGCAGATGCTCTTTTATTGTACAACTACGATTATCACCGTATACATCTCATATGAATACAACATAATTCTGCCTTAACGTGCCCTTGTTGTTGTAACCTGTCTATGTAGTCTTACTCTTTCTCACCTTCTCAGTCCCAGGTGGAACCTTTAAGCCTCCAAACACCAAACCACAAACAGCGACCATACCGGCAGCACCAGCTGCGTATGCTGTTTCACGTCCAGCCCACCAATAGAGGGAACAGAAAATAAGAGGGCCTAGAGATCGACCCATCTGACCTATTCATTTTATTAGCACCAACATTCGAAGGGACGCTTTTTACGCATCTAAGCCCGACTTACCGAAGCTCCGGTGATTTCCAAGTTTGTTTCCCCTCTCTGTTGAACTTGCCTCAAAAGAGCTCAAACTATTCAAGCCTGTCACAACGGTTGCACTTGTAACAGCAAGTAAGGCCGCAGCTCCATAGAGAGCGCCCTGGGTCTGCACTCTCCCTAGCAGGAAAAACGCAATGGTGCAACTCAATACGCCCATCTGCACCACTTTGAGTGGATGAGTCCGGCGGACAACCGAGCCTTGGATGAAAGAGGCAATGAGCCCAATGAAGCCAAGGAGACGCCCACTGTCTTTGGCTTCGTACGAGAAGAGGTCGTAGGTCATGAAGGGGAGCGAGAATTCCATACCAGAGAAGAAGAGTATGAAAACAAAATGGGTGGCATTCAGTAGCATGTGCGAATTTGTGCGTACTCGGGGCTTCTCATCGGACGCCGTGGTCTTTGCGTGTCCGTTGCCGTTGGCGGTTGCTGTACCATTCGCTTTCTTCGTTGAGGTTGTGACGGTAGGAAGTGTCTCTGGTAAGCAAAAATACAGATAAATCGTCTCTGTAACGATGAGAAAGAGTGAAAATCCGGCGGCCGTTGCGAAGGGATTCTGTTCCATGAGCTTTAAGCTGGAGAGGTATGCGCCTAGAGCGGGACCGAATGTAAAAGCAATGCTGAAGCATACTCCGACGAGTGCCATGGTTGCGCCGCGCTGCGACTCATCAGAGATGTCTGTCGCAATTGCCATGGCTAGCTGCACGTTTCCTTCGCTCAAACCTCCGACAACTCTGCTGGCGAGAAATGTTCGAAAGTCTGTCGCAGCAACCCAAAGCGCAACACTCAGCACATTGCCTGCCATGGACCAGAGCAACGCAGTCCTACGTCCATACCGATCAGAGAGAGTGCCGATTATAGGGCTTGCAATGGCCTGCAGGAAGGAGAAAAGCGATCCGAGTGCCCCGCCCAGCAGGACAATGTCGTAGCGGTCATTGATGGGTTTCGCGAACGAGTTCTTGTAGGCATTGAGACCGACGAGGATTTTGGACAGGAGCGTGTTCGGCTCTCCGGCTTCGTGATTACGATAGAATTCGAGAAGCTTGGGGAAAAGAGGGAGAATAAAGGTGAAGGAGATCTGGGTCGGGGGAATGTGTTAGCAGAGGAGAATCAATTGAAGGGGGAGGGGAGAGGGGACAGATATGGAAACAATGACGCACAAGGTCGAGTAGCAGCGAGGTGAAGAGGACACGCAGGACGCGTTTCCGCAGAGCTGCGGATACCGTTTGAGCAGCTGCTGGAGACATGGTTTCGCTTGTTTGGCGACCTCGCGATCTTTGTCCTGCGTGGAAGAGAAATCCAGGGTGCAGACTGTGGACAGCGTGGAAGGCTGTCAGGGTAAATGCGCAAACCAGCTCAGCTTAAAGGCCAGCAATCGGAGGAGGGAAGATGTCAGGTCAGCCGTTCTCCACCATGTCCCGCAGGAAGAAATGGAAAGAGAATGGACGAAGTTGACGGTGGAATTGCGCGGTGGTACCTGTAGCGCCGGCGTTCGTAAGGCACACGCATCGGGAGAGACTCGATTCGCCGCAATGATGAAACATGAGGGTGGGGAGCCATTGGGAGCCATTGACGCACACGGGTAAGGCTGCTTGCGGCTGTTCACATCGGGAGAGCAGCGTGAAACGTACGCGCAAACCTAGAGCCTAGGTGGAAGATAGCTGGAGCATCAACCATTTCTAAAGATGTATATGCATCTAGTAGATACCATAGGTAGTCTATTAAGTTTCAGGACATATGGCAGATGAGCTCGATGTGTGTCGCGCCAGTCAGAGCCGAGGCAATGCTTCACTCAGCACTCAGCACGCCCCCCGCGACACACAGACAACCCTGATCACAATGTGATGGCTCCCTACATGGACAAGCTGCCACATCTAGCAATATCTATGTCTCGGTCTCTGCCTTCTCGACTAAAGTAGACGACTTTCGCGCCCTCTCGAGCTCCACAGCGTATCCTACATTGGTCAGAACTCCTCCTTCATTGTCACAATGGCCAGCTCTGAAGCAAACCGGAACAAGGCCATTGCTGCCGTCCAAGCTATGTTTGATAGATACAAGCTGCTTGCGGCTCAACGACCCAAGGATCACATTGTGCGTCTTTTCCTTGCTAGCCTGAACCAAAAATCAAATCCCTGTGAAAAGAAAACTACTACGTGAGGGCAATACAATTAATTGGCTTTCCATTTGCAGGACTTCGACCGTGCAGTAATGGACAATCTGAAAATCGTCGATGCCGGGCTCGACGGCTCCGTTGCCTTCGATCTCTACATGTCTTCGAGTTTCTCAAATCTCAATGGTACTGGTTCTCCTGCGCTCCTACTTTTGCCATTCCGACGTACTTACCTTCGCCTGTAGATGTCATGCACGGCGGTGCCGCGGGCGTAATTTTCGACATGGCGACTACCACTGCTCTGTGCCCCATTGCCCGCCCTGGTTTCTGGGAGTTCATGGGCGGTGTAACCAGGAGTCTTAATATTTCCTACCTTAAAGCTGTACCCATTGGTGTCACAGTCCGACTGAGTAGCAAAGTTGTCAGCGTCGGTAAACAGATGGCCATGATTCGTGGCACAATGTCGAGCCTAGATGGAAAGGTAGTATACTGTACTGTGGAGCATCACAAGGTCAACGCACCCGTATTAGCAAATCATAGGGCTGCTAGAGTGCCGTGGGACGATGACTTTGAGAAAGAGTGGGGTTTGGGCAAGTATGCAAAATCGTCTAGTAAAATATGAAATATGCAGTGCGTCTGAAGATGATTCAACGTGGATTTTGTGAAAGACCGATTAATCTACCTTTTGTCCATACCCTGGATGTTGCTCTCTCTCTCTCTAAACGCCTCAGACGCCTTTTGTTTTCCCTCGGCACTTTCTATAGCCAGCCGCGTCTTTCGTGGTTAGAATCATTTCCTCAATGCCCGGCCAGCAATGTCTTTGCGGTACTGCATGCCCTCAAAGTGTATACAGTTCACTCCTTGGTACGCTTTAGCTACAGCTTCTTCCAGTGTAGGTGCGGTAGCTGTCGAAGCAATGACACGACCACCAGAAGTCTTAAGTGTGTTGTCTGAAAATGATGTTCCGGCGTGGAAGAGCACAACATCTGGATCCTTATTAGCACCGTACGTCTTGAATACGGGGAAACAAGGTTAGATCACCCACCTTTCGGCACAGGATCCAGCTTCATTACCGTACCCTTCGCATAATTTCCAGGGTATCCTCCTGCAGCTACCACAACGGTAGCAGCTGAGCGATCCGAAACACTGACGTCCACTTCTGCGAGCTTGCTTTCGGTACACGCAACCATGACTTTAGCAAGATCACTCGCCATCAATGCCAACAAGCTCTGTGTCTCTGGGTCCCCAAATCGTACATTGTACTCCAGCACCTTCGCTCCAGTCTTTGTCATCATCAATCCCGTAAATAGCACACCTTTGAACGGATACCCTTCCTTTACCATTCCGTCTATTGTAGGTTGTAGAATGTCCTTGTGTACCCTTTCGATGACTTCGGGGGGTGCTATGCGAGTCGGGGCGTATGTGCCCATGCCGCCCGTATTCGGGCCTTCATCATTGTCGTAGATGCGTTTATGGTCCTGGGCGGGTAGCAAGCTCTTTATTGTGTGTCCGTCACTGAAGCTCAAAATGCTGAGTTCGTCGCCTTCCAGGAACTCCTCAATTACGACCTCGTCTCCAGCACTTCCAAATTCCTTGTCCAACATAATCTCCTTCAATGCGTCGTGTGCCTCTTCTTTTGTTGTGGGAATGATCACGCCCTTTCCTGCCGCGAGACCGGATGCTTTAATGACGACGTTGTGCGAAATCGAGTCAAGATACTGCTTAGCTGCGTTGTAAGAGGAAAAGTTCTCATATGCAGCGGTGGGAATGTTGTGTCTCTTCATGAAATCCTTGCTAAATGTCTTACTGCCCTCCATTGTAGCAGCTGCTTGCGTGGGGCCAAAAGCCCTAATGCCTTCTCCAGCATGCTTCGCGAAGTAATCCACAATTCCCGCAACAAGGGGAGCTTCAGGGCCAGGAACCAAAAGGTTAACCGTATTCTCCTTAGCAAATTGGACGAGAGCTGGGAAATCCTCCTGTTTGATCGTTGAAATATTGGTAACTCTTTCGAGGGTTGCAGTACCACCGTTTCCTGGAACTACAAAGATGTGCTCGACGAGAGGCGATTGAAGGAGTTTCCAGGCAATGGCATGCTCACGGCCGCCATTGCCGACAAGAAGAATGCGAAGGTTATGTGCCATCTTGGCCTTTACCTTTACAGGTGCAATTGAGTGTTTTGGGTGTTGATGGCGGGGATGCTTTTGGGTTCAAGAAATTTTTGGCTAGGGCTGCCATGCCCCGCGTCCCTGGTGGGGTAGACAAGAGGGAAAGGGATTCACTGACCTGAGCACGTGCTAAGTAACTGATAACAACTACCATCACCAGCTATCGAATAAGAACGATTATTACATCCATATCTGTGGCAGTTTGTTGGTTTGAACTTACTTTAAGAAGAATTCTTGTATAAGAGCCCTGGGGCTTTTTGTTGGCTTGGGCTACTCAAAGTATAACTGCGTTATGTCTGGGTTATTTTGCAACACAAGACCCGCAATAGGAATCGCACGGGGACAATTACAAGAGGCTGGAAATATAACCAGAGGTAATTGGTATACATGTGCTGGATGGGTATCGTAATATCATTTCCTCTTGTACTACTACTTAAGCCATTGTCCTTTCCACCTGTCGCCATCGTCCAACCTCATGGGAGCCTCTGCTCTTCTTCACCACTACTTAGGAAGAGCTCAATGATTTTGGTCATCCTCTCCTTCCGGATTGCCTTGTCCTTTTCTTTGAGTCTGGCCTCTTCTTTTGAACGAAAAACGACATCTGCAAATATGGAAGCATAATTCCGATTGATCAATTGTCGAATCGCAACCTCAGGTACTTTGCTTAGAGTCTTCCTTCTCACGGAAACTTGCGGTGATGCAGGCAAATCAGTGCTGGATCGCGGCGCGTCCGCTTTCGATTTCGTAGCCCCAACGATTTTATGTGTTATATTCTGCATCATAGACAGCAGAAGCAAGAAGCTGGCGTTGTGGTTTGGTGCCGTGGAAAGTATTTCAAGCACCCACATCTTCTCGTCATCAGCATGGAGTTGTTGTTTCGACCGTTCTCGGGTTACAAGGCCTTCTTCGAGCTTCTCCCACAGACTCTTAGTGATAATGCCATCTGTCAAACTGCTCAGGAACAGGAGTAGTATTTGCGCTAAAATCTCAACTTGTTTCCTAGGCGGGGTGGCTCCATCGAAGGCGGCGTTGAACGGGGTGTCACAGTCTAGTGCATTATAAGCATTGGCAATCTCTTCCTCATGCTCATTCGTCGCTTCCGTTGATGCAGAGTGAGGCTTTACAAAAGGCCACCCTGCGTTATCTTGCCATGGAGGCCTTTTGTTCTCTGAATCAGGGCTCGCTATCTCCCACTCGGCGAGCGTTCGCCCGGTCAAGTCTTCTATGACTTCCGTCAGCCGAAACAACTCGCGAGGTACACTCCACTTTACCCCATTGTCATCGCTGCAGTCAGGCTTCTGGTGCTGTAGCTTCCTGATCCCGCCCTCGGGAATTTTGATAAGTTTATCGATGGTTCGGGCAAGAGCTGATTGTTGCCAGCGGGCTCGGATTGGTAAGAAATGATCGCGACCATTCTCCACACGTAGAACGAGAATTTCGTCCAGAGATGCCGTGCCTTCGTTCAATGCTCGTACCGTTTCTACATTGTCGATCTTGAGTTTGAATTCGGCGTTAAGGACATCTGCAGGTTCAAGAGTATATTGCTGCTGCCCATGCTGACTCTGCTCTTGAGACTCTCGATCGAAAGTGACACTCAGCCACGATGGAAATGAACCTCCTGCCTGGCCTTCGCCAGTGGGCCGATCCGCAAACCCGAATGTAGCTGGCACTCGGCCAGTATTTGCAATAGTAACGTTTCGGCGTTTTGATTGCGAATAATGCACATCGCCGAAGTCTACACCGTCGAAGCCATCTTCGGCCCCTTTTTCTGGAGACGAGGAACGATCCACGACTACAGTAATAGATGGCCGACCCTCATTTTCCTGTCGATCAAGTTCTCGGGCCACTTCAGCATAAATGTTAGCTTTCAGATCGGGAATCACTGCGTCATACTTTAACAAGAATGTCGCTTCAATTGGTTTGTGGTCCGAGGAGAGGACGCGCATGTGAGTTGTATAAAGTTCGAGTAATATCTCGTCTGAAAACCCATCTTTTGTAGTAACGGCCTCTGGTTCGGCATCTTCATTCTCATCATATTCATCATACGTGCCGTTATTGTCACCGTCATTATCAGGGTCGTAATCGTAGAGCACTTCGTCATCTTCACCTGCATGATCCATCCCCTTCGCTTTCATCTCTTCGTCTTTTTTACGGGATTCTTCTTGTTCTCTTCTCCGAGAATCATATCGCTGTTTCGCGGCCCTGGTCCGGTATAAAATGCGATCGCACCAACTAGGACAGCGTCGTTTCTCGCTTGAGTCGAAGACTCCGACTGTCCCGACATCATATTTGTACGAAGGTAAGAAACGAATCGGGCCTTCTTCCCATCCGTCATGGAATGCTTTACCGGCTCTCATTTGCTGATGTAGCTCATCATGAGGCAGTAGACATGATATTGTGGTTTGCAGGGAAGCAGGATCAAGTTCAGGTGGTAGCGGTACAGGATCATCCGATGCCTCGGACGATGTTTTGGAAGCATATCCAGAATCGTTTGATGTAGATGGTCGTCTTGTAGGCTCACTGCGATCTAGGTCTTTGGTATGAAAAGTGAGCAACCGTCGTACATCATCACCGGGCATGCCCTCAAGCCTGTAATTGAGGTCCCCGAACCAGAAGGCGAAGTCCTCCTCTCCTAGCCCTTCGCCCTGGCCCTGAGACACACCAGTAGAATCAATGATAGGATCAAATCGTGTACGAGTCGTGATTTGCCCGGCATCCCAGTTCCTACGGTCCATGGCTGCTCTGTCTGCGCCGGCCGCCAAGTGAGAGTTGACGAAGACCAGCCTGGTCGTCTCGCCTAGGATCATCCTCGCGGTCACAGCGCCTTTATTTCCCATGTAACCCATCAAGCCTGTGCCCACGCTAGTTGTACTGACGTTTTTAATATGGGGATACACGGCGGGAGCGGCATAGATGAGAAGTAGCAACCCAATCAGTTGTTGTTCAGCTACTAGCTGATAGCCCTGAGGAAGCGCAGTTTCCACCGCAGTCTTCCATTGTTTGGAGATTGTGGGATCTGTAAATGGCCGCAGAGCTTCGGCAGGTGAGGTGATGTCTACAATTTCCTGTAACCCTAGGGCATAAATACCGACGTCCTCATCGCTGGGCACGGAACCTTGGTCATGGTGGGGGATTGAAGACGAGCCTTTGCTGAATCTTGCTTCCTGGTCTTTGACGCTCTCTGTATTCGCGCTGCTATCCTTCGACGGTAGTCCTACCAGGGAGGGCTCGATACCTTTGCCATGTACGAACCAATCGCCCAAGTCCTGCTCGACGCCTTTTTGCGTGGCAACGTTCCAGGAGCCAATCTTTATGCGGACATTGCGCGGTCGAGTGTATTCAACGCGTCGCTCGAAGAGGGCTTGTGCGAGCGTCTGATGGGTGCTTGCCGTGGCATTTGTAACCGTGGGCGACGTCTGGCCGGTGTTGGCGTCTGGAAAGGCACCAGGAATGGCAGAGTCGAGACGTTCGGTGGAGGCGGCGTCAGCGGACATAGCGGGGGTGTGAGGACGCGAAACGCGAGGGGTAATTATCTACAAGTCAAGGAAGAGGGGCAGCAGAGAGACGAGCAATGGGCAGCGTCAGTCCATGGCGTGGATAAGGGATTGAGAAACGGCAGAGGTGTTAGGAACACATTGGCAGCAAAGTGCGCTGGTTATCTGTGCAAGCTGTGAAGCGGGAAGTGCTTATTAGTCCAGGCCAAGGGCGAAAGCAGTCGAATCGATGACGAAGGTGGAGGGGCGTAGTCTAGCCCTGGAGCTTGGAGCGCAGAGGCAGCAGCTCGGGTTCTGCACGTGAGCCAATTCCAATCTGTGCTTCTGTACTTCTCGAGTATTGGACGAGCTTCAACAATAAACAACCACCACAAAATCTGCCTCCCTCGTATCCACCACCACCAGTCAATCCTTGCTTCATTGCCCATCATGCCTCCCCACAAAGCAAAACACCGCGTCAATCACCCCCAACAGGCCCCGCAGCCGCCTCCTCCACAGCCCTCCGACTACGAGACAGATGCGCCGCCGGCGGGCCTCGACCTACCGCTGCCGCCTCAGCGCTCCAACGAAGAGCTCAATCTCTCCGTCCTTCAGCGGAAGTATCCCGAGCTCGTGTCCATTCTCCATGTTGCCCCCTATGCTGTCCTCTACTCATTCAACATCGAGTCAAACCAATGGGAGAAGCTGGGCATCGAAGGTACTCTCTTTCTCTGCCAGCTCAAACCATCCTCCATTGGCTCCGATCGCTTCTCTGTCGTCATCCTGAATCGACGAGGCCTGCACAACTTCGACATGGAAATCGCCAGCACCGACGAAATGGAAATTACCGACGAGTATGTCATCCTACAAGGCGACCAGGTGTACGGCATCTGGATTTTCTCCGAGCCTCCGCCCTCTTCGACCTCCAACTGCCGTGTTGAGACAGCCGAGAAGATCAGAGAGTGCGCCCAGAGGGCCGCCCAAACAAGAGAGGCCAAAATGCGCGAGAGGGAGAATGGAGTCAAGGAAGCGACGGAACAGGCTGAGTCTGTTTCTTCCGTTCCCATGGGTCGTCAACTCTCATTAAGAGAGCTATTTGGGCAGCAGAGAGAGCAAGATGCCGCCTGGAGTTTGCACAATCATCAGACCCACCCTAACCCAAATACCTCTACACAACACCAGCAAATACATTCCGAATACATCCCGGTCCCGAGCCCACAGCCTGCTCCAAACGATGTACTGGGTCAATTATTCATGAAGGCCAAGCAGGGCTACAGTGGTGCCGGCTAAAGGATACTCTTCATGCAACAGCTGATGCCACTGTACCAATGGGCCTCCAACATGAAACGCGCTGCTGGTAAACCATGGGCTGCGGTTAATCAAGAGCCTATAGACAATGTAAATTGCATAACTCGGAGTCAATGCATTACAAAAAACGGCATGACCAATCTGTCATTGAAGCCTCCAAAGTAGCATCTCCAAGAGCGTCAGCCGCGCCCTTCAGTAACAGCTTTTCTGAAGCTGCATCGAGCACAGGAAAGATTGCCATTGCGCAAACGAAAAATCGATGAACTTCATCGCTTTCAAGAACAACTTGGGGCCTTGTTAAGGGACTTATGGCCGACCGCTCACAAAAAAAGTAATGTTGGTTTAGGCCTGGGTCGATACGTTAGGTAGTCAAAGATGTGGAACCTGTATTCTAGACTCCCACACATCTTTCAATACAAATTCAATCGAAGATACTACAGCCGTTTCCATTATCATCTATGAGACTGCCTCGCTGCCTTGCTTGACATCGGCTTCACAACTCCATGAAAACGATTACTAATGCAGCGTAAATGAGTGCTTTGATTGGCAAAATCAATTCGACATAACTGTCAGATATGTATGGTGGTGTAGACAAAATTAGTTTTCTAGGGCAAGGGTTTGTTGGTTCGGTACGCTGCGTTCCTAATCGTACAGAAACTTACCGAGGCGTGCGAGATCGCTACGATTCCAGAGGCCATACATGGTGCTCGAGTGTTTAATACTGTAATTTTCGCCTCTCTTTCCGCTTAGCAAAAGATGATCTATGATTGGCTCATGTGAAAAACTGGATACCGTCGTTTTCTGGGTAGTGAACAGCTTCTCGGTCGCTCGCCTGAAATCCTAACACAGAGTTTCACATCTCCTATTGACGTTGCCATGGTATAGAGTATTTCTGGCAACCGTTACAGCTGATACACAGACGCCATGTCGAAACTTGAGAAACAACTGGTCCGGAAGCTAGGTTTGTTTAGCCCTTCTTCCTATACAATTCTCGGGGTGCTGTGCCACTAACTCTCAGTCAGATTGCTTCATACTGGTTTGGCCTCCTGCTCCGCCTATCCTAAACCAAAGAGCCGTATACTGAGCTTTTTAGGTATACTGCTGTGCTGCATACTTCTTCAACTATCTCGGTTTGTGCCCAATGCCACAAGATCTCAACTCTTCGTAGCATACACTAAGATCTCATGTAGATCGTGCTGCTTTCGCAAATGCTTATGTACGTTGCGCAGTGTTGGCAGTGTATGGCTCCATAGCAGCTAACTCATTGGTCGGTGTTTAGGTGTCTGGTCTCAAAGAGTCCATCAACTTGAAGGGCAATCAGTACAATATTCTTTTATCGATGTTCACCGCAGGGTTCGTCACTTTCTGCCCTATATTAAAAATCAGTTAAGCTGACGGGCACTAAACTCAGCAATGTCGTCGGCCAAATCCCACATGCGCTTGTTATCCAGAAAATTGCACCCCGCTTCTGGCTACCTTTCACTCTGATATGCTGGTCTGTTCTGACAATGTGTTCAGCGGCCTGTAAAACATACGAACAACTCTGTGTGGTCCGCTTTTTGCAAGGGTTCTTCGAGTCGTCCCTATATAGCGGGACTATATATATTCTGGGTTCATGGTAGTACGTCGTCGTTGTCGCTATCAGCAAATCATAAAGTCTAACAGGAGACATAGCAAACCTTTAGAAATCGCCAAACGTACATCAATCTTCACAGCCATAGGGCAGATTGGGAGTATGTTTGCGGGTCTCATGATGACAGCCATGAATGAAAGCCTGCACAATAGTCATTCACTTCAAGGTTGGCAGTGGGTATTTATTATAGGTACTTGAGCTTACATTCGCCTGAGCTGTTCTCTTTACTTTAAGCTCGCTTCAGACCGTACTTCGTACTAACAACCATAGATGGTGCCATGGGTATACCATTTGGCATTTTCGGCTTGATTTTTTTCCCTGATATCCCTGAGTCAACCAAGGCTCCCTATTTCAGCAAAGAAGAAATTCAGCTCGCACTGGCCCGTCTTCCACGCAAGAAAGATTGGGGCCATAGCATCAAGATCAAATCACTCTCTAAGCGTCTCTTTGCTAGCCCGGAGATATATATCTTGACTATGTACTCCATGATTGGGTCCGCACTAGAGGCTTTTGTCGTGCAAGTATGTCCAATTATATCATCCATGAGAAAGCTAACGGCAAGACACTAACCATACAACAGGGTCTCTTTTTGCTCTGGATGAAAGCGTCCGCCACCAATTTCCCTTCTTATGCGACAACAACCTACCCGCTTGGAATCCAAGCCATTGCTATAGCCTCTAACATTGGTGCCGGCTATATCATTGATATTACAGACCGCCGCATCCCAATGGTTGTCTTGGTGGGCTTACTTCAGCTTACTAGTGCTATACTTCTGCTTGTACGCGACCTCTCCACCGCGGGGACCTTCTTTGCCTTCTACCTATCGGGTACATCGTATATCGTGAACCCTATTATGTACGGGTGGTCAAATATTATATGCCAACGTAGTGGCGACGACGCTGCACGCTCAGTCATTCTATATGTCATGAGCATGAGCCAAGCCATTCTTTATACATTCTGGGGGATCGCCCTTTATCCGGCGACAGATGCACCCTACTGGAGAAAAGGGTGTATCACAATGATAATCGTTGTTGCTGCGTTCTTTGGTACTACAGCTGCCGTAAACTGGGTGAGTACTCCCTACCTCTTATTCATTTAGGCTATCAATTTGACTAACTGACTGTTTAGCTTGATAGAAGGTCACAACAAGATGACGATACAGTACAGGAAGACACACCTAGCGACCAGGGCCAAGTTATTGGGAACGAGAAGATAGATTAGGTCAACATCATAATTCCGGCGTACCCTGAACCATGTCAGGAATTATATTTGCTCTTTAAGCGATGCCTCTCAACAAGGAGCATTGCTCGTCCGAGGTCACTCACTTTCGCATTCATCTTATTAATCTTGGAAATTAAGGTATGCTGCGCACAGGCAGGTCTGAGAATTGATAATAGGGCTTTCCTTAATTCAACCGAATCAAGGGGTGAATATCGGTGAAATCCAAACGTACCAACTTTCTGACCCAGCATGTAGAATTTACCTAGTACTTACCACCTAGTACCCAGCGCCTTTAGTTAGTTAACGTGTCGCACCAGTAAGCTGCGCACCCCACCAAGATGCGCGCAACGCGTCTCTCTTAAACAATTACTATGGCTCAACAACAACAGCTACACGTGTCAATGGAAGGCAGATTAGCCCTTATAGTGGCCTCTTTTTATAGAGATCCTTCTCAGTCTAAACGTGCTCTTGTAGTAGCCTTTAACGTACGAGAATTAACACTACGGAGTCGCCTTAAAGGCGTATAATTAAGACGTAAGACGCCGTTAGTTAACCGTAAGCTCTAGCCTATCAAAGAGTAGTCCCTTATTTAATAGATTCTAGACCTTAATTAACAAGGTTTTCTACTATAGATAATTAATATATAATAGATGGCAGACGTAATACTCGCCGTACGCGGCTAAGATCTACCTCCTCCTCCTATAGGTAAGAATTAGGTATCGCGGTTTATTAAGAGCTAGAGTAAGCTTTAGATAGTATAGAATAGGAAATTCTATAGCTAGCGTACTCGTTATAAGGATCTAGTTAAAATAGCTGCCTAGTTTAAGCTAGTTAACGATACACGGCACGCGTATAGTATCCTAGATATAGATATATATAATTTTAATAAGACTAGCTTTATAATAGGCGTTGTAGTGTAGTGTAGCACAAAGGGTGTACGGACAGGGAGAGAAAAGGTCACGTGAGGGAAAAGTCAGGTGACCTTGGGCAAAAAGGGTTTCAACTCGCGATTGGAAAACCAAGGAGGGGATCAATCAAGCACCACCGAGGCCCGAGACAGATAGATGGCGGCCACCAAGAATCAAGTAGCCAACAAGCGGATATTCGATTGCTATTCGTAATATTTCCCGTCACACAGTAGTTTACTCCTCTCAATTTGCTGCCTATCCACCGACTGCGGGTTGCACAATCGAACGCCCAAACAACACTACAGTACGAGAGGTCTATAGACATCGAGGCAAAAGGTCATATAAAGGGAAAGGTTAGGTGACCTTGGGCTACAAGGGTTTCTACTTTATAATTAGAAACTGGGAAGAGGGTTATAAGACTAAGATAAGAGGAAATTAAGAAAGAGCCTAATAATAAGTAGAATTAATTAGCTAATAAGTAAGTAATAATAACTGGAAGGTACTAGAGAATAATATCTAGTTAAAAAAATATTTAGTTACTATTTATAATATTTCTAATTATATATTAGTTTTTCTGCTCGATTCTCTGCCTATCTACTAACTGCGGGTTGCAAGAATCGAGCACCCCGAATAACACTATATCACTATTCTGACTATAAAATGAAATTGTTACCTAAAAAAGTTATATTGCTTAGATATAAGCTGATATAACATGCTATATCAGATAATACGTGTTTTACATGTTTTACGTGTTATACGTATTTTGCCTCCCCAAACCGATTTTTTGAAAATTTCTAATTTCAGTCGTGCTTTACATCACGTGTCGTCATATAGCTCAGGCTTGGATCTACCACAACTCAGGCTGCTCAGGCCTTAATCCAGCCGACTTAGGCTATTCTCAGGTCTTATACTAGCCAACTTAAGTTGCTTAGGCCCTAAACTAAGGTCTTCTCGATTAGTCCTCTATACTTACTGTAGTGTAGTACAAAGGGTGTACGGACAGGGAGAAAAAAGGTCACGTGAAAGAAAAGTCAGGTGACCTTGAGCAAAAGGGGTTTCTACTCGCAATCGGAAACCCAGGGGACACCAACCAAGCAGGACACCAACCGAGACCCAAGACAGATAGACAGTGATCACCGAGAATCAAAGCAGTTAATAAGCGAATATTCGATCACCATTCGTAATATTTCCCATCACCCAGTAGTTTTCTCTGCTCGATTCTCTGCCTATCCACCAACTGCGGGTTGCACAATCGAACTTCCAAACAACACTACAATGCCGACCCAGGAGTTTTAGTAAAATAGTTCTATAAAATTTTTAGTTTTCTATTTAATGAATTATAGATAGAGAGGTTAAAAGATTATATATTAAACTCAGATCAATTAAATAATTATAGTTAGAGTTTAGTAAAATAATTAATAATAGTTTTGTTCTAAATTAATGCTTTAAATTATATAAATAAAATAATAAATAGTTAAAATTCTTGGCTACCTCTTCTTTTATTCTAGGATGTTAAAGAAACCTTTATATGAATAGCCTATACTTAAACTACTAAATCTCTAACTATATTTTAAAGAAAGTATTTTTCTACTAATCTTATTAATATTTTAAATAAAAGAATAAAGTAGATAATCATATAATAAATATTATGGCCGCTGCCCAAGGCGAAGAGGAATTAGAATAAATGACACAAGAAGCGGAACGCGACGGCCGAATATGTTGGCTAGCTGTCCAAAGAGTGGCTGAGGCACTGCTGATGCTAACACAAAGGAGTTGGCTATCCAAATATACTGTTTATCGCCACCGATGTCTCTCATAGTGGTCGGGAGTGCAGTAGTGATGACGGCGACGTCTAGGGCAGAGATAAAAGAGAGTAGGCACAACGCGACAAAGGGCCCCAAAATTTCCAGCCGTGGGTGGTGGAGGGAGAATCAACTGAAGCATCGGCTTTCTGCGGTGGTGGTACATTTGCTTCGTCGTGCGGATCCATAGTAACCATGGTTTAGAATTCGCCGTTTACGGGGCGAAACGAGGAGTGATCGAGCAGTGAGGCTGCATACGCCCCCTAACTACGGTGCCAAGAACATGGAACCATGAGCTGAACCAGTTATACGCCTTGCCTCCACCTTACTCGAAGGACTGCACTTTCTGAAGGCAGCTTGTACCATAGAAAGTTCCTTGGCTTTGGGAGCTCCTTGAGATGCTCAATATCACAGTTTTGTACCAAGTGGGCAACGAACAGCTTCATCTCGTTTAACGTGAAGATGCGGCCGGGGCAGGCATGTTTACCAAAACCAAAACCTAAGAATGAATCATCCAACGTCACAGAAGATTTGCTTTTCGAGGTCCTGCTAGCATCTTCCTTCGATGACATCTTGTTGAAGACGTTCTGCAACGAAGCCGATCGCGTAAATCTGAAAGCGTCGAAGTCATGAGCGTTTGGATAGAGCTTTTCGTCAAGATGAATTGGTTGCAACGGAGTCACAAATACAGCGTTTTGCGGAATCCAGACATTATCGTCTGGTTCTATTCCCCCAGGAGCAACAACCTAACAAAGTCAGTCAGCATGTTGGGAGAGGCATAGGGAGGCGAACTCACCCTTCTGCGCAGGCCAAGTGTACCGAACGGAGTGAGTCTCATCGACTCCCGAATGGCTGAGTCTACAAGTTTCAGCTGGTCCACGGCGCTTTTGGTCCACGTTCCCTGAGCATCTCTGACCACTTGATCGCACTCGTCGCGCAGAGCCTGCATGTATCCTCTCGATGGCCATCAGACTAGAATGTACATGAGCCTACGAGGTGTATTTTTATCGCCTGGTGGGGGCATACGAACTTGCCAGTCGAACGAGGGATCATTTCTCATCTGGGCCGTCTTATCTAGCCTTTCTTTGATGACGGGCAAGCATTTGTTTAAACACCTTACAACGCAGTATTTCAAACTAAACCCCACTAAGGCGCCCGTCAACGGTTGGAGAAGCCGCGGCGTTGCATTGATGGCCATTGCCCCAAATATGAAGAAGGTGGAATGGGTCCTAGGGTCTTGCAGGAATGCCGCGTCGTGACCTTTTATGCATCAAAAGACACGATCGATCCAAGTCCATGGGTTTTACTCAGATAAAGGCGCCCCGCAAAAGGTGGCATTTGAAGCTCTGGAAACAATGTTAAGACAACTGTCCCAAACCAAGACATCGCTCCACTCTGTGGATCTTCCAAAGCACTTATCGAATGCTACCGCGAGACCTTCGGCAATGCGTGGCGTTAGTTTGGTGAAATTGCGCGTCATCTGGTTACGGATCACAATGATGTGAAGGGTTTTGTGAATTATCATCGGGTCCCCAATGGTCCATCTTGCTTGGATTGGCTCATTCTGGGTGCGATGTACGTCGAGAATGCTTTCCGGGTGTCCGTACGCCTTCATGATCTGTTGTGGTTGTATCACAACTGGGGCTCCACGTTCGACGCTCGGTAGGATGTAGGGAACATTGTGCTTAGAGAACTTCGAGGCTGCGTCAGCAAGCAAGTAAACTTATTAACAAGACAGTAATCACCCTTTCATAACCTTCGAATACCCACTGATATGTTTTGGTGATTGATTGTATCGTGTCTATAATCCGCCCCAATGGTCCCCGACTGACACTAACACTCGATTGAGAAGACCAGAACTTTGCGTCCTGGCTCGGAAACAATTTTTTTGCGAAGAGGAAAAGAGCCAGAGTGCTAAGAAGCACCAGAAGAGTGCCTCCTTTGTCGAATAATATCATGTTTCAAGGGTAATGCAAGGGCAAGCCTAGTGAGGCAATCTTTCTCTTTTATCACTCTCCTGACTGAACATGGGATAGCAAGGAACACAAAGCACTTATAAGACTTTTATGGGATGTCATGCTAGATAGTCTGGGCTTATGAAATCACGTCAAAAGAAGCGAGACGCGCGTAAGTGCTTAGAGGGGAAGTTTGGGTAAGAATGTTTTCCCTGTCAAATGGATAGCGCCCCCTTGGAGCGCCAGGGGCACTATGTAGTAATTAGCTATCTAACCCCGAGGCTGCAGGCTAAATCATCTTGGCTCAGGAATGTGTCTGTCGAACCGCAGATATCTTGAATCCTCCAGTGAGTTGCTTTTGAAAGAACTGCTTTGGGTCGTACTTTTCGCTAACAGCCTTGAGCTGTGCCACGCTATCTTTCCCATACCCTTCTAGGACTGGCGTACCCTTGTAGGCATAGTTCATGAAACGATATTTGGCCCCCAAACCTTTCTCGGCGGAGACAGCCTCGATCTTCTTTCGCAACTCCTGGACTGCTACAACGACTTTGTCGTCGTCTTCTGCGTTTTGGTGAACGCTAGCGAGAAGTACAATAACCAGTGGGCCGTCTTCGGGCTCTAGTCCCAATGAATTGCCGCCTTCCTGGCGTTGAGACTCGGTCAACATTTGCCTGGTAAGGGGCTGTAGGGTGAGGGACAAGACAAAGCCGGGAATGGCCTTCAAAGCCTCTATGGCAGTCGCAAAAAGCTTCTCTGCCTCTAGGATCATGTTTTGGTCATTCCGAAACGAAGTAGTGAAGTGCCATTGGCGCGCACCGTCAGTACTGAAGCTCGCCTGCTCGTTGGCCATGCCCAGTAGCGTGTCTTCGCGGATAGTGGATACAAACTGCGGTTGGATATCGGCATAGCTCTTCAAGACAGGGTCGACCTGCTTCGCGTCGGTGGAGTATGGATTGACGGACACGCCTTCCATCTGGGACGAGTATACGCGGGCGATGATCAAAGCGCCGAATCTGTCGGGGGACTCGGTCCACTTGTAGAAGTTTGTAGCTATCTCTTGGAAAGCCGAAGCTGGATAAAAGACGGTGCCACCCCACATGTTGCCTTGTTGGAAGGTAGGTAGGTCGAATTGTGTCACGATGCCAAAGTTGTTGTTGCCGCCTTTAAGGGCTTTGAACAGATCGGCATTCTCTCGTGTGTTCGCATTGACCACGGCGCCAGAAGAGAGGACAACCTCGAAATTTGTAATTGCATCAGCCACAAAGCCGCTCTGCTCGGAATAGTAGGAGAGACCGCCTAGAAAAGCATCAGTATAAGGGCATCGAGAAGATGGAAACGATGGAAAGGTGCAGAACCAACCTCCAAGAACGAGCCCGCTAACACCAACCTTGGACACACGCCCACCGACGACTGCGAGGCTTTGGGACTCCAATGCGGAGTAGACATCTCCCCAGCGCTCTCCCGCGCCAATTGAAATGGTTCCG
The DNA here is from genome assembly GCA_028476805.1 of Acrocalymma vagum. Taxonomy (NCBI): domain Eukaryota; kingdom Fungi; phylum Ascomycota; class Dothideomycetes; order Pleosporales; family Acrocalymmaceae; genus Acrocalymma; species Acrocalymma vagum. The sequence goes on from JAQGEP010000016.1 coordinate 182,741, forward strand.
CTACTGGCGTTCACGGCGGTGGTCTTGAAGTTCGCCAAGCTGATCAAAACGCCATTGTCAATGTTGGCTGCTCCGGCCCACGCCGTGTGTCCGCCACCCTTGACGGCAACACTGCCCTGGCCAAGTTTGGAAGCAAGGCAGTTGACAATCTGACCGAGCTCTTGAGCGGTCTTGGGTTCGACAACGCAGGCTGGTTGCAGTTCCCTCTCAAAAGCGGCAAAGTAAGAGGTGGTGGCAGCGGTGTACTGCGGCGTGTTTTTCATGAAGACACTGTCTGGATAGAGCGCAGACAGCGTGGCGCAGTCTACTAGAGCGGGGGTGGCCCCGGCCATTGTGATGTGGAAGAAGAAGAGCAGGATGGATAGAGCCCAAGGGATCGAGAAAGCGGTAAGAAAAATATTGGAGCAAATGCGTCCTGTTTCAGGCCAGGTACAAGCACGACAAAGAGCTGAGAAGGTGATGCAGGGCAGTAAGGCACATCGAATCATCAGGTCATCCCCCTAGACCCCTGGTAAGACATTAGTAGCATCTCGAGAGGAGGGGGGGGGGGGGACAGGGGATTCCAGAAAAGCGATTGGAGATAAACTACACTGCGCATTCTATCACCAGTAATAACTGGCGACATCTTGTACAAAATCACTCAAAAAATAGACTCCTCGGCCTGAGTAAGAAAAATTGCGACCCATCTCGTTAAGTCATCTGGCATTGGCATGACGATCAGTGTCCCCACCGGTGCTCCTCCATTTCTGCCCAAAGAAGTAGAATGGAAGAGATAAAAGCATACTAAGCGAGACGAGCATGAACATAATCATGTAAACCTGTATCCATCCTTGCGATGATATCCAGTCCACAGCTGTGTACAAGAAGAGAAATGCGACGAAGTTCTTGAAAACGTTAATTGTGACCAAGCATTCAGCAGCCGTCTTGGGGAAGCATTCGACAACATATGTGATGGCAATATTAGGAGCGTATATCGTTCCGAACGATACTACGAAGCGATTAGTACTACTATGATTTTCAAAACATAACACTGGATAGATACTTACACATGCCGAATCCGAAGGCAATGGCGACCCAATGAAGCTTTTCCGAGCAAGCAAACGCAATAATGATACAACCAGCGGGGGCAATGAGGCAACCCGGAAGAAGTGCAATGAGTCGCTGCTCAGGGTACACGGCTCCACGTTGTTTGATAATGACTTTGGCTGTGATCAAGTCGGCAGCATGGCCTCCAGCAAAGCATCCAATGATGAATCCTACAATGGCTGGGATCTGCATCAGGCCGACTCCCGTCCCGGAGAAGAGATAAGGTGGGGCCATCAGAAGAGCTGGAAAAGCAAATCTACGTTCCCGTCAGTGGATTTCGGATCGACACATTTAGCACCATTATCGATTATATTCACTCACATAAGAATGATCTGAGCTGCGAGACTGGTCCCATAAACGAAGACAGCAAACAAAACTGCCGGGCGAAGGAGCATAATAAATGGACGAGCAAGTACGACCAAGATGTTCACACCATGATCAATGGTTATAAAAGACGTCCAAATTTTTGTCCAAGGCTTCTTGACAACAGCGACGCGGTGCCAAGAAATAGTCTCTGTACGAACAATTTCCCCTTTCTCTGTCTGCTCTTCTGTGTCTCGGCCAGTCGAGATAATCATATGATGCGGAGGTTCGTTTCGAGTAAAATTGGACTCGGGATAAAGAAGATATATGGCCACAGCATTGGCACCCGCCATCGCAGCGCATACCCAAACATAGTCGCGCCATGATCCTGGGCTGTATTGAGCGATGAAAGCCGCTAACAACGGTCCAATCGCTGTAGCACTTGAGATGAGGAGTGTATATCTATGATTTATATTAGCTTTTGGGAATTATTGGGAATACTCAACCGTGTAACACTTACGCCGACATCATTGCGGCGCGTTCGTGCAAGAAAAAAATATCGGAGACTATTCCAGGGACAATACTCTGTAACATCGATTAGTTCATTTCCATCACATTGTGATATACGTACTTCTCCCGCCGCTGAAGCGAAACCAGAAAGGCACCTAGCTGCCAGGAGTCCGGTGAAGGACGGTTCTTTGGCTGTCCAAATGAGAACAGCGAAGAGCAGAACCATCGAAGTAATGAGCGATGCGCGCTTGCCATACTTGACAGCAAGGGGAACCCAAACGATGTTTCCAACACCAAGGAGCAGGAAGTTAAACTGGCATGATTTAGTACAAGTTGGTACTTTGTGTGAATCATCTAGCTCTTACAGTCAAGAGACTATTGACCTGGTTTGGCGTCTTGTTGTATTGATGCTCGAGAAGAACAGTTGCAACAGACAATCCAGCCCCGGCAAAGTTGGCGGTGAAGTTAAAGAATGAGGTTGCAACGAGACTGGCTAGCTTCAGCCCTCGAGGCCATCGAAGTGGGTCTCTTTCATCTTGGGATGGGTGCGGAAGTAGTGGTAGGCCATGATGCTTGAGGGTTTGTTGAGATACAGGGGGATCTTCCATAGTTGAAGACATCTTTTCCTTCGCAGAGTCGTTTTTGTAAGGGTTGTTGGTATTGCAGAGATAAGTCGAAAGTCACTCCGGAGGCCCAGCAAGCGTGTTTTATTCATACTGTCGTTGATCTGCCGTGCTTCCTTCCGTATCTCTCAACCCCATGGGGTATCCCAAGACAGCCAAGTGTCTCATCTAGCTTCATACTATGGAGTAACCGGCATGTTCCACTCGTGAGGGCTGGGGTCTCTAATTGCTCTACTGGCCTCCAAGGCTAGTGTAGGAGAATATCGGGGAGTTAGGCTGAGTTGACGGGGAGTTAACGGAGTCACTAAAACTATTGGAACGGATACGCCAAATTGCACACCGACACTACGGTCGTAAGTCATGCCAATATGAAACCCTTCCCTGGACGGAATCCAGGCTTCATATGCCCGTTACATTCGACATTATTCACCTTTTGATGTAGCAGAACCATGCCTCTCCCTGGAACTCCGCTGACGTATCCATCCCAATCGCTGCAGTTCCTGAAATCACTGCAACACACGACCAAAAGTCAGGTGCATGATGGCCCCGAGCAAGCCTTACCAGCTCAGCTGAGGCTTGACATTGTTGTTGTCGGGGCTGGGCTAGGTGGACTTGCGCTTGCCATAGCTTTAGCCAGAAGAGGGCATTCAGTGCAGGTATTGGAACAAGCTCATGCACTCGGAGAGGTAATTATAAATTCTCCCATTTTGAGCTTCAACTGATTGTCCAAGGTCGGTGCTGGGATCCAGATTCCCCCAAATTCGGGCCGACTACTTCGTCGATGGGGAGTCTTTGAGCACTTGGATAGATGGGCAGTGCAGCCAGAGGCTATCAACTTCCGCCGCTGGGAGAATGGTCAGGTCATTGGCCACACTGCTCTCGGTGCTGCATTTGAGGAAACTTTCGAGGTGCCGTACTATGTGGTTCACCGTGCGCATTTCCACGAAGCTCTGCACCAGCGAGCAGTGGGACTGGGCGTGGTGATCAAGCTGGGGTGCAAGGTCGTCAAATACAACCAACTAAGCGGTTCCGTTGTGCTTGAGGACGGCTCTGTCATGAAAGGCGATCTCGTTGCAGCTGCCGATGGTACGTGGAGCATCTTTGTCTAGTCTTTCCAAAGATCGCCGCTGACACAAACACCTAGGGATCAAGTCATGTGCCCGAGAAAGTCTGTTCCCAGATTGCAACAACGAGCCAATATTCAATGGCTTTGCAGCTTATCGAGCCACTGTGGACGTCAAGAAGATGCGAGATGACCCAGACATTGCATGGATTCTACAACGACCGGCTTTGAATATCTGGTAAGTCTCATGCTCACCCAGCTGATACTCAACTAGCCTAATGTGGTATAGGATTGGAGAGAACAGACATGTCATGTCCTATACAATAGCAGCTGGGGAGTCATTTAACATGGTTCTGTCGCATGTGGATCACTCCGACCCAGCGACCTGGAGCCAGAAATCCGCGAAAGAGGATATCGAGGCGGAGTTCGACGGTTGGGATCCACGGTATTTTTCCCTCATAGATTTGGAAGTTATCATTCTGATTCTTTGCAGACTGAGAAAGATTATCTCCCTTATTGATCAATGCATGAAATGGCCCCTGAAAGTGGGAAGGCCACTCACGTCCTGGACCGCATCGTCATCCAAACTGGTCATACTAGGCGACGCGGCGCATGCTATGCTGCCGTATATGTCCCAAGGTGCCGCGATGGCAGTTGAAGATGGTGCCGCCCTTGCAGTAGCACTCAATAGCATCTCTTCGGTAGATGAATTGTCCTTTGCATTGCAAAGTTTTGAGAGAGAACGCATCAAAAGGAGCGGCGACATGCAAAATGCAAGTACAGTTAACGGTCGAATATGGCATTTTCCAGATGGCCCAGAGCAAAGGGCCAGAGATTCTTCAATGGCCCCTGAAGTCTTGGGCAAGCCGTTCAGTAGTAGCGCGAATCAATGGAGCGACCCAGTGACGCAATGGTGGGCTTATGGGTACGACGCAGAGCAGAAGATGAAGGAGGCTTGGGAAGGAGATGTGGCTCAGCTAATCACACGAGCTGGAAGAGGAGCTAAGTTATAATGACTGGCGTTCTCGGGAGAAGCTAGCAGTCACGCGGTTATGGGGGAAAAGCACGGACACCAAAGCCTGATTTCTCACCAAATCCATCAAGAATACCTTTTCTAACGTAGGTATTCCAGGAGCTAATAGTCTATAATACTTTCTAAAAAGTAGATGTTTTTAGAGTAGATATCGTCTTTTATATTTTCAATACTTCTTGTGTTATAATACTCTGCTGTAGTGGAATTATTAAGGTGCAAACCTTTTGGTGTCCGTTCTTTTTTAATAACTGCGTGGCAGTCTTGCAACGACCTTGTCGCGAAAACTCTTGTGTAACCCGAACAAGATTGAAATAGTGTGCGGCGTTTACTAAGTAATTACTATTTAGTAAAAGTAAATACTTAAACTTAGTCTAACTAAACTAGGAAAGAGTTGAACCGAAAGGGAAAAAAAAATTCAAACTAAATAATAAACTAAACTACCTACTTTTCTTGGTGATCACTATCTGTGCCGGAGGCCTTGGTCGTATCTCCTTGGGTTTCCGATTGCGAGTAGAAACCCTTTGTTGCCCAAGGTCACCTGACCTTTTTCCTCCATGTCAAATCTAGTCCTAATTAGGACACTTAAGTAAGCTTATATAAGGCTATATACTAGCTTATATTATGTCATCATATTAGGTATTCCAAGCGATTTTGTGTAACCGAGTAAAAATTACTAATTTTCGTGGTCTACATGTTAAACTTGTTTTTTGTATTTTGTGTAACGACCTCAGTTTGTGTAAGCTCCTTTTGTGTAATCTATTCATATATATGTGTGCTAAAATCGCTTATATAGGGTTATATACTAGATTGTATAATAGTTTATGTAAGCCTACAAATTTACTTAGTTAATAATACTGCATTAGGAAATATAAGCGAATTTTTGGTAACCTTCTTAGTATAGCTAAGATACTGGTTTATAACCAATTACATTATATACTAGTTTTATATTTGCCTCTTATTATCTTATATATAAAAGCTAGTATAAAGCTTACTAAGTTTGATATGTTGACTTAACATTCTAAGTTCCTATCACTTACAAAGCTTCCAAACCTTGACCTATCTAGGCCAGGTTCAATTCACACCATTCGCACATTCCTATACTGAGTGCAAGTGTTTCAAGATTTTTTTGAAATCTGTTTACTTTATAAACTTCAACTGCTATGGAGGATGATGGCTTTTATAATGACGTGATAATGCATGCTGCTTTTAATCACTGGCTTTTCAAAGCCCTTTCCGCATGAGAGCATACCATAATTACACATCCTATTCAAATTCATATCTCAACGTTCTCGTGTAGGGCGCCAAAGTCGAAATTTGGCGGAAAGACGTTATCCAAACTCATACCCATATGTAAATCATTCAAATCAGGGAATTCAAATAGGCTATGCCAGTTTGAGCCATCGAGGTCTCTGGTAGGATAGAGCTGGGGATTTGCTATCGTATCGACAGCTTGGGAGCAAGGTGATTGACCTGGAATGAAAAGTAAGTAGGTGCTTGCCTCGAGGGATTAGACAGTACCTACATATATGGTTTAAGAGCTCGGCAAGGGATTTGGTATACCTAGTACACTTCTCTGTCATCCTGTTTCCTCTGAACAACAATGAAAGGGCCTCAATTGCCTGTTGAAGGGAGTCCATTGTAATATCCACCCCCTCTACCAACGAAATTCGATGGTGAATTTGCCCTTGGTGCTGCACTAACAAAATGGAGTAAATGATCAATGCTGCGTTGAACGCTGAAAGGTCGTAAGTCTAGGATGGACATTTCTTGGGACATAATGCCACTTACTGTAATGGAGAGAAAACCACCAAGCACCCAGAAGATGCCGACGAGAATCCCCTGAAGTCAGAACGGTTCTCATAAGGGTGATTATCATGAGCGCAGACTGAGCGCAGATTCGCAAACTATTTCCACCAACTTGTTTCAATACGGTGAGTTGATGATTGTCGGGTTTCAAGGCGCCAAAGAACTCGAGATATTTGCACAACAGAGGTCGATGAGCAAGAATGCGCGTATTGAGAAAGCGCACAGTGAGGATGAATCGGTATCGAAGAATCTTCTTATCGGCATTTTCTGGTATAAGGAAATTCGAATCAAGCAGCGGAAAATATGGTGGCAAAGAGTGCTCCCACAGAGAAAACTTTCGTTCAAATTGGAGCAAATGAGAAGCTGTGTCGAATAAGTTCTCAGACGTCTCGCATCCCAAATTGCTGTCGTAGAGATGATCCAAAATTTCGCCCATGATGGCATAGAGCGTTCTGTACTATCGTCAGTAGTCTGAAATTACGCATAATGTATATACCCACATAGTTGCCCGATAAAAATTAACGCTGTGTTCATCAGAGTGTGACTGGACAACGTTCGCATCTGCACACGGTGATTTCGGCGACGGTAAGTCTAGCCTCACAACATTCTGAGGAATAGCGGACGGTCGACCGAGGGTCATACTCAAAGATCTAAAAATGTAAGAAACGTACACACCGTAGTAGAATTGGCCTACCGATCAAGTATTATGCACCCGTACCACGTTCGCTTCCGGATTTCTCGTTCTAAAGGAGAATACTGCTTGAGTGCATTTGGTGAGTGCAACCCGAGTTGATAAGCTGCTTTGACAGCAAGTCCATGCAGATTCCATGTTTCAATAGAACGCTCTGTCCCTTGCAAGTACTGACTCATCAAGAGCAACATTTGAACTGGAAAATATGTTAGCAACAGCAACTCCGGTAAAGAGAGGGAAGCAAATGACCCATTTCCAAGCTTGTTCCGTGGCAGATGTGTTTTTCACAGAGCGCCAGCGCCCGGCGGAAGAAAATGTTAGAGTCAGCCGCTCGTTTGGAGGCTGACAACGTGTTATCGTTACTGCCACTTGTAGCCATGGCGAGTACCATGTTGAGTAAACCCAACCATGATCTCCTTACGGCTCTTATGTCAGTGGAGTTGAGCTGATGGAAGGTTGCGACAAAGCTGTCCTTGTCGATGTATGGGAACAATACACCAGTGGTGTTGAAATAGATGTCTATCAAGCACAGAGTCTCGCTTTCTGGCGGAAGACAGAATAAATTAGTAGATGCTGCCATTCTGCTCCTGGGAAGCTGCTGATCTTCAGCGGGAGAAGGGTTTCGTGACACGTGAAGCATATGGCTTTGCAGGGCGCCATCACCTGGGGAGAACGGGCTTGCAGCCGTAACTGTTGTTTTCAGGATGGCTGTGGTTGTACGAACAATGAGGCGAGTGAAGGCAATGTTGGATGAAGGCCCGAAGAAGCCAGCCTCCTCTTCCTTCGTAAAGATGATTGACCCGATTCCGTCAGTCGGGTCTTGAGTTTCTACTGTAGTCCCATCATCGTCATCAAGATGGTGAGGCCCGGGTGCAGGTGAGTGATGCGTTTGCGCACCAGGGCTGGGACCGCTGGTCTTGACATTTTCAACTTCAGCTTCTACACAAGACACTCGGCCGTCTAGGCCAGAAATGGACCGCTCCAGGATTTCCAGGCGAGATTCTATTGCTGCCAGTTCTTTGGAGCCCGACATTCGCGTAAGGGATGCTGCGTCTGAGTACGCGCAGTCCAAGCCATGATCACGACACGTCGAGCACTTTGGTCTTGATCCGTCACACTGCCCACGAGATACGCACGATTGTTAGCGCACAGAACGTCAACTGGTGCTGCAAAAAAGCGCTAGGACGAGGGAGAAAGGCCTTACACGTGACTTGCGTTGCCGACAAAAGGTACATGCAACAGTGATCCTGTTTCGCTTCGCTGGTCGACCGCTGTTGTCGCCTCCCGTCGGATGCATAGCTGCACGCTCCGATGGTCTCATGCTGGAATATCATGACATGTCCCAGAAATTAGAAGCGGGTGGTACGGGTGGGCGGATGGAGAATAACGGGGAGAAAGAGCAAAAGGGCCGCATTTAGTGGGCCCCCACTTGGGCACTTCCCTAACTCCCCGATCCTCAGCCTAAGTGCGCCTTTGTTCATTGACCAACCTGTGCCATGCCCTGCGCAAAGCAAAGGCGGGGATAGTGATCCGTAAATTATCATATACCATAGATACCTGATCAAATGTAGCCAAAGCAAGTCTACCACATGCCTGAATCTACCATACCTAAGCTACTATAGCCACTTCACCATTATGAGTTTCACCATGACCTCCACTGCCTTCACTACACGTGTAGCAACGGATAACGACCAGGCTACTGAACAACTGTTGAAATCGGCATTGGAGCAGCACACAAAACCGCTATGGGCACAGATGAGCCGGCTCAACCCCCCTCTTCCTAACCCTAAATGTCAACCGCACATCTGGGAGTATGAGAAGATACGACCCAATCTACTGCAAGCTGGCGAGCTCGTCACCGAAAAGCAAGCTGAGCGCCGAGTCCTCATGCTGGTGAATCCGTCTCGGGGTATGCACTTTTCCTAAGCCCCTAGTCAGCATCACAGCTAAGAACGATGCAGATGCACCTTACACAACCGACACTATTTATGCCGGCCTTCAATTGGTCATGCCTAATGAAACCGCTCCAGCTCATCGACACACTGCCTTCGCCTGCCGCTTCATCATTGAAGGCAACGGTGGATTCACTGCTGTCCACGGTAAGCGTATCCAGATGCAGCGCGGCGATGTCATTCTTACCCCGACCTGGAACTGGCATGACCATGGCAAAGACGGCTCTGGTCCAATGATCTGGCTTGATGGGCTTGACTTACCTGAATTCGTGCATTATCCAGTTCACTTTGTAGAGCACTACGCGGATCCCCGTTATCCAGCCAAAGACATTGACACCTCCGATTCACCAATCGTCTTTCCATGGATGAGGATGAAAGCACAGCTTGATAATATTCCGGGAAGCAGTGCCACAAGACGCTACTTAAAAGCTGATGGGTCTGAAAGCAAGTATCCATCCTCCACTTTAATGAACTATATTCTGATCAACTACAGTAAGCCGTACACTGGGTGCTGGAGCAATCCGCATAACTGCCGGTGGCTCAACTTCAGTCGTCCAAGAAACTGCCTCCTCAATATTTCATGTTATTGAGGGCTCGGGAAGCAGCACTATTGCAGGAAAGGAGTATGTCTGGAAGAAGGGCGACACTTTCTGTGTGCCCAGCTGGCACGAATATCAACATCATGCGGCTATTGAGGAGACCGTGTATCTGTACAGGGTTCACGATGAGCCTATGCTGAAAGCTCTTGGGTTTTATCGATACAACGGACAAGATGTGGAGTCTTTGGTCAGTGAATAGTTAGAGCTTTCTCAATAGACATTTCATCATCACTTGAGAGTCTCTGGCTTCTTTGTAGTAAGACAACTGTCGCGTAGCAGCAGTGTCAAAACTTATAGAGAGCAATCACTCTTATAAAGAGTTATTAGAAGCTTAGGGGATCTCAGCCTAATCTCTCTCTAGTTACTAATTCTATAAATAGACTAATTCTTATATGTTCTATATTCTACAGGTTTTAATTAATTTATGCATTCTCTCAGTTATCTGCATAGCGGTTAGTAGCTTTGTATGTCACAATAACTTTTTAAAAAAAGGATTTATCCAAGCTTATTGATAAATATTTACGTCTAGCTATATCATCCACCTGGTGTACTCTAAAATCATCATGCTCACGCAAATCTCACCCCATTCCTCAGCGTCCCAATCCTGCTAATAGAAACTTCCATCATCGTGCCCGGTGTTAGGTATTTCGGGGGATTCAGCCCAGCTCCCACCCCACCTGGTGTTCCGGTCATTATCACAGATCCCTTGCGCAATGTGGTACCCTGTGATAAATAGTGCACGAGGTACGCGCAATCGAATAGTAAATCGCTGACATATTCCTTCTGCCTCACCTCACCATCAACAATAGTCTGCAGCAGCAACTCCCTTGGATCTTCGATAAGCCGTGCAGCAATTAGCGCAGGCCCAATAGGCGCAAATGTGTCAAAACCCTTAGAAAAGCCCCATTGTGGGACACCTCCTGCAAACTTCGGATCGCGCTGCAGACGGCGGGAAGAGATATCATTTCCTGCAGTGTACGCCGCAACATAATCGAGCGCCGTCTCGAGCGATACATCTTTTGCGTCTTTTCCAATGATTAAAGTGAGTTCTCCTTCATAATCTGCTTGATCGTCTTGGGCGATTTTAGGAATCTCGACATCTGCGCCGTGATCGAGGAGACAAGTCGTTGGTTTAAAGAAAATGAAAGGAAATGGCGGAGGTTTGCGCCCTGCTTCTTTAACTATAATTGCAATGGTCAGTACCTCCCACGTCTTGTTGATGCAAGTACGCACTGTGTTTGGCGTAGTTCAGACCAACACAGCGTAGGATATCAACGTCTTGTGTCGTGAGTGGCCCTAACAGTTTCTTGACAATGACGATTTCATCTGAAATCTTCGTTTTTCCCGTCGTATCATAAATGTCATCTCCAACGATGACCTTTGCCTGAAGTTTGGTGTCTTCTGTTGTTTCGCCGAGATCGAATTCCGGGTTAGGTAGAATGGGCTCACCACGGAGGACGCGGCCATCTACGGCGACGAATCGGATCAATCGAGACCATATAACGCGCATCTTAGATTGAATTGTCGAAGGCTAAGTTTATCGACAGTAGCAGTTACATGGCGAATTTAAAGGGCTCTGATCGAAAATAGACATGGTTTCGGATGTTCCGAACCATCGGTTGGGCCTCCGGGGCCGTTCTCGACTGCCGCCCCGTAATCAGCAGCGCCACCCGCTCGCCATGTATGTTCAAATATGTCAGATTAAGCGTGCAGTTACAGGATAGACCCACATCTATCAATCGAATCACGATGGTCGCTTTCACTGTCCCTTTACTTATCGACAATACGGAGATTCTGGCTTCCGATGAGCCTTCTTGTCCTGTTTTCGTTCCAAATCCAGATAATAGCAACAACAATGGTATTCTTGCTGTTGGCGCAACTCCTGAGCTATGCATACGTGCAGTAGAATCGTGTGCCAAAGCATTTGACACCTGGAAGAACTCACATCCGATTGAGCGTCGGAAGCTCTTCAACAAGTTCGCGCAGGTAAGTTCCATCACTCCGCCATCGCAGCCAAAAAAAATCTTAAATTTGGCAGCTTCTTCGTGAAAAGGCCAGCGAGGTTCGGTCTCTAATACAAGAAGAAATCTGCTGCACCCCGTTATGGGCGCAGATCAACCTTGAAGATGCTGTTGGGATTGCAGAAGAGTGTGCTGCCGTTATAACAACGGGAGTATTGAGTGGCCTAGTTCCCACCGTCCAAGCTGAAGATGCACACGCATTGGTTCTCAAAGAGCCTTTGGGAGTAGTTCTTGGAATTGCACCCTGGAATGCTCCACTTATTCTAGGACTTCGAGCTGTTGCCGCTGCCGTATGTGCAGGAAACACTACCATCCTAAAGGTACTGCATGAACCAATCTTTTAGAGTAATTTTAAGAGGCTAATTCGTACCAAAGGGCTCAGAAATTAGCCCCAGAACACATTTCTTCATCGCCAGATTGTTCCAAGAATCAGGTTTTCCACCTGGGGTTGTTAATTATATTCAGCACCGTTCAGATGACGCTGCCAGCTGCTTCGAGGCTATGATATCTCACAAGGCTGTCCAGAAATGTAATTTCACAGGATCTACACCAGTCGGGCGCCATGTTGCCCAAAGAGCTGGCTTCTACTTGAAGCCAGTGATTCTCGAGCTTGGAGGCAAAAATTATGCAATCGTGCTAGCCGATGCTAATCTAGAGAAGGCCGCTGAGCAGGTCCTGTTTGGGGCTTTCTTGAATGCAAGTTAGACAATTAACCCATAGAACATCCGATTTACTAACGGGGAACACAGTCTGGACAGATATGCATGTCTACAGACCTGGTGCTCGTGCACCGATCAGTGGAGTCGGCTTTTCGTACTCTGCTGCATGAGAGGCTATCAGATGCTTCGAAGCATATTGTCAAGACAATTAATGACAAAAGCCGTGCTAGAGTTGAAGCATTAGTCAGGAATGCTGAAGATCACGGCGCAATAGTAAAAGCTAGTAGCGTAGGAAGCCCAGCTATTGCTCGAATTATCGACGTGTCCCAAGAGATGGATTTTTGGAGCGCAGAGTCATTTGGACCCTTGCTTGGTTTGAAGATCTATGAGGACGACGAAGAGGCAGTGGAAATGGTTAATAGCTCATCATATGGTCTTTCAGGAGCTATCTTTAGCCAAAACCATCTGCACGCTTTGAAATTGGCAAAGAGACTTCATACGGGGGCGGTCCATGTGAATTCGGCAACAGTGCATGATGAGGCTACTCTACCGCACGGGGGCAGGAAGGAGAGTGGATGGGGGCGATTCGGATCTCATTGGGGCTTTGAGGAGTTTCTACAAACAAAGACTATTATCCTTCATCCATAGAGCTTCTTATGGTACATTGCTTAACCTGAATTATATTCCGTTTTGCCCATCATTTCATCCCTGAGTAACAGAGTATATTCATCTTCCCTTCTTTTCTTCTGTGATAATCGAATCATAAATAATCATACATACCATAGATTTTTCTCAAAATATTCACATTAGCATCAAAGCACTCTAGAACTAAGTTTACGCACTCATACCTAGGCCCTGGTAAATAAGTGGTACTATCGACTGATTTATCAGTCTAACGGAACAGCCATCTGTGAGAGAATTTTACTCCAAAAAGTATATTCCATCAATTCTATGTCACAAAACCTAGAAGTATACGTCTCGAACTACCCTGCTATTTGCCGCGAGGGCCTTGCAATCAACAACAGGCCCATGTCACACTTCTCTACTCTGGGCCACGCGTCTTCCATTGTGTATACAGACGTACACCAACAAAGGGCCGCTAAGGCACGCCTGACTGGATCGGATGCCATCCGGTACTAACGGGGAGTTAAGCCCGGCTGTCTCCCCTGAAGGTGGGACACGGATATCAGCCGAGGTAGCCCAACCACAATCAAGCTATTATTCCTCCAGTAACCCACACAGCAAAGCCGATTTGAGTCGAGAAGTCCAACAAGTCTTTCTCAAATGGCAGGTCATTTTCGCGCTACTCAAAGCTCGGCAGCTTTCCCCGATTTGCCGCAATTTTCCGAGTTTATGAAGCCATGCCGCTTCGAGGGCGAGATCCAGAACTTGGAAATCCGAGGCGAAATACCTCAGGAGATTGATGGCACGTTTTATCGTGTTATGCCTGATCCACAATTGCCACCATTTATTGAAAACGACCCGGTAGGCAAGTTATACTAGAGGTGTATAGTTGTGTCCACTGACAAAAATACCATAGTGGTTCAATGGGGACGGTAATATCAGTGCCTTTCGGATTAAGGGCGGGCATTGTCATTTCAAACAACGATATGTTAGGACTGAGAAGTTTGTACGTGAACGGGAAGCAAAAAAAGCGTTGGCGGGCAAATACCGCAACAAGTATACCGATGCAGTGGAATTCAAAATACGCACTACGGCCAACACCAATGTTGTCTATTTCAATGGTCGTCTCCTAGCATGTAAAGAAGACGCCCCTCCCTATTCTCTCGACCCAGAGACGCTGGATACAATTGGTCTCGAGGATTTTAACGGCCAGCTGCCCTCGCTCACCTTCACCGCGCACCCAAAACTTGACCCTATGACTGGGGAGCTGCTCTGCTTCGGGTATGAAGCCTTGGGGGACGGCACCCCTGATATTTGCTTCTTTTCCATCGACTCGACTGGAATCTTTACTGAGATTGTGTGGCTTGTCTCTCCTCTAGTAGCTATGATCCATGACTTCGCATTCACCAAGAATTGGGTAAGGGAAGACTCACCAAATTTGCAACATGACAAAATTACTGACAATTTACTTTACTTCTAGATTCTATTTCCTATAATTCCACAGACATGTGATTTAGATCGCATGAAGCAAGGCGGCGAGCACTGGCAATGGAACCCAGACGTCCCTTTCTATGTGGGTGTGCTTCCCCGGCATGGCGCCTCTGGCTCCGACGTGAAATGGTTCCGCGCCCCGAACGCTTTCCCTGGCCACACGGTCAATGCGTATGAAGATGACGCAGGTAACATCATTTTCGACTTGCCGTTGACTGACAAGAACGTATTTTTCTGGTGGCCTGATGCGCAAGGCAACGCGCCCAAACCAGAAGAGATTTCAGCAAAGCTCGTCCGCTTTACGATTGATCCCCGTTCCGATAATCTTGATCTCTCCGCCCATGAAGTCATTGCATCTGACGACTGTGAGTTCCCTCGTATTGACGATAGGGTTTCTGGGAATAAGCATGCTCATGCCTTCTTCGACTTGATGGATCCAAGCCTAGGCACTGATTTTGGAACCATCATGCCTAGAATGGGTGGCGGGCACCCACCTTACAATGCTATAGGCCATCTTGACTATCAGACAAATTGCGTTACGAAGTACTTCCCAGGTCCAACGCATTTAGTCCAGGAGCCTATCTTCATTCAGCGGAAAGGAGCTGATATCGTGGAAGGTGACGGTTGGATGGTGGTTCTTGTCAACAATTATGCGTCCATGTCCAGCGAGCTGCATGTCGTTGATGTTAGGAATTTTACCAAACCGCAGGCTGTGATATACTTACCGATTCGATTGCGGGCAGGCTTGCATGGGAATTGGGTCGATGCGCAAGATTTGGCGCTTTCTTAAATATCAATTGATGGTTCATCGCTAGGAAAAGATATGAATCAGAAGCTCTTGGATCATCTTCCACTTCATTAGCTCTTTCAATGAGATATGTAACGAAAAAAAGTATTTTTTAGAAGTAATTTAGGTTGTCAATCTCTAATATGTATTAAACCCATGGTGTCCTAACAAACTAGTCATGCAATCTAGTTGTAGGGAATCGGAGCTCATAAGCACCCTAGTTCATTTTTTGAAGTTATTGTATAGCCTCTGATTCTTCTAGGTCCCATCAACCGCTGCTTTTGTTTCTCAAATGGGTTCTGTCGGGCAATATACGTAAGGCACCAAGAAACTACAACAATTGCCTTTCAACCAAATGGATATTGCGTCGCGTAGGCTTGGGGTCTAACTTGTGTCTTGGCCAGTACACTGGGGGATAGTTCTGCTTACTGTTTACAGGGCTTTATTGCTTAATCATTTGATTCCTTCTCGTTGGCCGAGCCCATAAGTATACTTCTGAATTTTGTCATCTTTCTGAGCTTGATCGTACACCTGTCTCAGTTTCAGTAACATAATCTTTGATCCACCTGCTGTGACGTATCTCAATGCTCTTCCAGCCTACCAGGCCTAGAAACGTACCATCTGCCTTCCCTATGCCGATAGCGCTATGATAGCTTGCTTCATATCCCAAAAATTCATTGATTGCATTCTCTAGCCTTTTCCATGCAGCCAAGGTATCCTCAGTGAATTTGGCCTTAATTATTTGCATAAAACTTGCAGATGCGCAGGTGGATAACCGGTCTTCTGTCTCGAAGAGTTCCGGTGTCGCTGGAGCAGACACCAAGGGTGAGAGATTGTTGTCAAAAACATTTTGAAATTTTCTGATGCAGGAAAGAGATTCTCTCATTCTGTAGCCCATACATTAACATGAAACGCCATTGTAGCGTAAATGTAAATTTTTGGCATACCTAACACAAGGATGGACTTGGTAGCATTCGGAGTCAAGGGAGTGTTGTCTTCCTGCACAATTTGGGCGCGATATCCTTGGTAGAGGCCTGTAATATCTGAAAAGGTCTGGAAATTTTCGTTGGCCACTTTCTCAAAGCTTGTAATGGCTTCTGAGTCCCATCTGAAGGTAGGAAAGACAAGTTCAGTGATCGGCATGTTGAGCTTAGAGGTGCTTTGAGCTACCTGTGGAGGTCAAATTTGATAGTAGGTGATCAGACCCAGAGGCCTCTCAGAGCTTCAAAAGAGGATTTTCTTTATAAAATCATTAGAGCAGCAGATTCCCGTTTATCTCCGGAAGTTGGACATATAGTGCGTGATCGTGCTATAGTGTAGTATGAAGGGTCTATGGACATTGAGACAAAAGGTCATGTGAAGGGAAAGGTCAGGTGACCTTGGGGAAAAAGGGTTTCTACTTGCAATCGGAAACCCAAGGAAGACCGAAAGAGATCACTAAGGATGGTCACTAAGGATAGATAGAAATAAGACACAACCAGAAGGAAATAAGCAATATAGAAAAAACTAAGCCAAAGAGAAGAGAGTCCAACAGCGAGTAAAATCAAGTAGTCAATAATTAGATATTCGATCGCCATTCGTAATATTTCCAATCACACGGTGGTTTTCTCCCCTCGATTCTCTGCCCATCCACCGACTGCGGGTTACAAAATCGAACACCCCAAACAACACTACAGTGCCAATCATGATACCTATTCTACCTCGCTGACGAATCTAATTCTTCTTTTGTGCTCTGGCGCCCGCACGCGCATATGTTGTCACGGTATTCAGCTTACCAGTGAACCCACAATACATATTTTCAAAGAGATGTCAAAAAGATGCCGCTGACCAATCCCGCAATTGCCCTTGCAACGCTCCACTTATGACCGCACTTACGCTTACATGCCCCACATCTACCCGCGATTGCACTTATGGGCCATGGCATTTCACAATTCCTCACATTCGAATCTTATCTCCAGCAAGATAATATACAGTGTTTGTGTTCTAGCCATTTAGCAGTTATGTTAGAGCATACTCCAAATTGAAATATATATTTGCCATAAGGTAGCCAGAAAACAATACGGATTCATCGAATTCAACAGTATCTTGTTCCATATTCTATTTGATCATGAAAGCTATTATCACAAAATGCCTTGGCCAATCAGAGCTTGTCTATGATCAACCTGTCCCAAAACTCAAAGCCCACTATATCCTAGTCCGAAAATTGGCAGTTGCTGTGAATCCAATCGACTGGATGAAAATCGATGGACATCCTGCTCCTGGGGCAATACAAGGACATGACTACGCTGGAGTCATTGAAGGAGTTGGGGGAGGTGTGAGGAACTCGCTCCGCAAAGAGATAGAGTCTGTGGTTTTACACGTGGAGGGGATGGCCTAGAGCCTGAATATGGAGCATTCACCGAAACCATGATCGCAAAAGGAGATGTCTAATTTTGCATCCCTGACGATGTGACCTTTGAAGCAGCGGCACCAATGGGTGCCAGTACCCACAGCGCTGGCATGAGCTCGTTCCATGAGCTCGGCCTTCATTTCCCAAGAGACAATGCTCCAGAGAGCGCGGACTACGTGCTCATATACGGTGGAAGCACTGCTTCGGGAGCTATGGGGATACAGTTGGCTGTCCTGTGAGTCTCGAGCGTCATACTGCTTCGGAAGTAGACATAACTCATCAGTACGCAGCGCAGGCTATAAGGTGGTTGTAGTTTGCTTAGAGCGTAGTTTTGATTATGTCAAATCCCCTGGGGCGGAAGCAACATTTGACTACACGAATGCTGACTGTGGTGAACAAATCCGAGCGTACTGTAATGACACACTGCGGGTGGTGTGGGACACCATAGCAACGCCTAGTGTAGTGTTGTTCGGGGTGTTCGATTTTGCAACCTGCAGTCGGTGGATGGGCAGAGAATCGAGCGGAGAAAACCACTGTGTGATTGGAAATATTACGAATGGTGATCGAATATCCGCTTGTTGACTACTTGATTCTCGGTGATCACTGTCTGTCTGCCTGGAGCCTTGGTGGTCCCGGGTGCCTTGGGTTTCCGATTGCAAGTAGAAATCCTTTTACCTAAGGTTACCTAACCTTTCCCTTTACATGACCTTTTGCCTTAATGTCTATAGACCCCTCGTACTACACTACAATATTCATGTTGTGCGTGTTGCGCGTGTTTTGCGTATCTTGTACTAAAGTAGTATAGTTTCGTGGGGTGACAGACTCAGCCCGTAGATAGTGAGATAACTAATAACTAATAGTAATATATTATAGTAGCTGACGCTAGTAAAAGTAAATATAAGTAGTAATTTAAAGAATAATTGTTATATAACTAAGAAGAATTAATTACTAGGCCTAACTTGCCTTCTAGGCTTAAAGCTAGTAAATAAATTCTAGAAAAACCCCCTATCTACGTAAGCTATACAAGGTTAGGGAGGGCTAGGTTAACACACCCAATTACGTGACTGGGGCAGGCTGCGCACCGGTACAGCAAAGATTGCCCGAAAAATAGCGATAGTAATACTGTAGTAATAGTAATTACTATTACTATTACTATTACCATTTACTACTAGGGTTTCTTAATTACTATTACTATTACTATAGTAATTGGCAACCATGCGGTACAGTATTTGGCTATAACAAGGTTCTTATACAGATAATCACAGATGTTTCCTTCATACGTTACAGCTATCCTGCGCAAGGGGGCAGTCTAACACCCCCTCAGGGTGTACGTAAACTGAAAAGAGAACGTGACGATTTTGCTATTTTCGCCGTTTGCCGCCCATTTTCGTTATCTGATGACCATCTACTATTCGTTACATAGGAATGTCATCTATACATTGTAGTGTAGTACAAAGGGTGTATGGACAGGGAGAGAAAAGGTCACGTGAAAGAAAAGTCAGGTGACCTTGGGCAAAAAGGGTTTCTACTCGCAATCGGAAACCCAAGGAGGGGACATTAACCAAGCAGAACACCACCAAGACAACGAGACAGACAGATAGCAATCATCAAGAATCAAGTAGCCAATAAGCGGATATTCGATCGCCATTCGTAATATTTCCAATCACACAGTGGTTTTCTCTGCTCGATTCTCTGCCTATCCACCGACTGCGGGTTACACAATCGAACGCCCAAACAACACTACAACATATTTCAATCTTATTCAGGTTCCACAAGGAAAATTTTCGAATGATGACGTTTTTGATACCCACTGCATATGTGCTGTACATTCGCACCATTTGAAGGAGCCTTCGTGTAACCGTAATTAGGGTTACTCAAGAGCATTTTTTCCGATAGTCTATCTCATTCCTATTTTCTTATATACATGGGAATTATTGAGATTTGGAGATGTTCTTAGAAATGATTATGCCAATTTATACTATAGTTATGTAGACTATTTGAAAAGCACTGCCTTTGTGATATGAAAATCCCGCTGAAATACTCGAGGAAATTACCTAGACCAAAATCTTTAGCTCAACAATCACCACACGAGTTGCTCCTTCTGTTGCCCACAAGCAAGCCCGGAACAAATTTCCTCATCTTCCACATTGAATTGAATGTCACTGATCACCTTTTGCCTTGCCGGCCAGATCTCCTGACCCTCCTTCTTCTCCCTTCGATAATGCTCTGTGATGACCTCTCTGACGGTTTTCTGGAAAAACAAGGGAGCTTTCTCATACTTTGGATGAAGCAAACCGGAATTGAATACTCCACGATCCAAATTTTTCTGTGCATTGTCGCACAATACCTTATCCTCACGCATTACGCGCTCATACATATCTGCAATGAGATGGAATTCTTCATCGGTAGAGTTGCGGTTTTTGTAGATTTCATAAGCCATGGTAGATTTATTAGGGCCATGCGGAAGAAACTTCTGGATCATGATAAAGTGTTTGCTATTAGAAGTTAGAACGGAATTCTCAAGTCTGGAACAAGATAGTGATTGCGATGCTTACCCAGCGGTCATGGAAACATTTGGAAAGTAGTACGTGCTATGCACATTGACCCCCAAATCAATCTGCTCCTGTGTCGGTGCGCAGCGGTGTTGAATATGACCATCCTTTAAATCGCTATCAAATGACTCCAAATTCAAAAAGGAAGGTATGTCTGGATGAGTCGTTGGACAATGATAGCACTCATTGAAGTTATCGGACAGTATCTTCCAATTGTAGTTCCCATCCAACTTATACTCATGGTCGAGTTCGTAGTCGTCAAAGCTCAACTTAGAGTCGTCATAACGCTGTTGGATATCGACATCCTTAAAGAATTCCTCCCAGGAGACATCTGGAGTTTCCTTGGCATCGAGATTGATCCAAATGAAGCCATTTCGGTCGATCTTGGTGTGGATTCGGAACAGGCCATTCTGCGTCTTGTTGAATTCTAGGTCTTGATACCCAGGGGCTTTGGCTAGGTTACCGTTCAACCCATATGACCAACCATGATATCGACAGGCTAGGATCTTCGCATTTCCGCTTCCTTCCTTCTCGATCACCGGATACGCGCGGTGTCTACATACATTGTGGAATGCATTAATCTCACCCCGGCGGTCCCGAGTGAGGATGATATCGAATCCAGCAAACTGGTATCGAAGCCAATCGCCCACATTCTTGAGACGCAAGATGTGCGTCATGAAAAGCCATCTCCTTGAGAAAATGGCGCGCCTTTCAAGTTCGTACATTTCCTCAGAGGTGTACCATGATGCTGGGAGAGCACGCACAGGTTTTTCAGCAACCGGTGCGTCAGTCTTCTTGTTCTTGTCAAAGCTGAAGTAGTGCAATAGGGATGCCATAATGATTATGTCAAGATTGAGTTATGAACCAAATTTGAGTTTTATGCTTTTAAGAGCAGAAGAATGTTATATATTTTATATTGGGCTTTGTGCTCTCCTGGGGTAGCCCTTATCTCTTCAGACTTCCAGAGTGTCATGCCCAACAGCTCAGCAGTCATTCCCCAGAAATTCCGACGAGTAAAAACCCATGGAGTAGCTGGGAGCGAGTCGTGGCGACACTGTCCTCGTGGAACATTGATAACATGATGCTCATGGTTGGCTCTGCGATAAGCGGAGTGCTCATTTAGAGGACGTTTGGAAATATCTGTTGGGTTGGGGTTAGCGTGTCGTTCCGACTTTCCAGAAAGGGTAGTGATTCAGTGCATGTCGACCAATCGCGAGGTTTAAATGCCCGACCAGCCGGTCGCATTGTGCTCAATCCCCCTTCATTGTCAGTGTTATGTAAAGTGGTCCAGCATGCATCCAGGACGAAGGTCTAGACTATTGCTCGGGAGTCTAGATAAAGGAAGGAGAAGCGAAGAACCGTCGAAAGGGTCAGCTATCGATCGCTATCGAGACGTCGAACGTCGTTGAATGCTCCTATATCTACCCACAGGTAGTCCTTCAGCAGTAAGCTTCGAGAGGCCTCCTTGCTATCACCAGAAAGCGGTCAGAGCTCTCTTGCGTTAATGCATGCTCCCGAGAAACGTCAGAAATATGATAGAAACATGTCATTGTTGGCAATGTCAAGTACTGCCCCGATACTGGACCCTGACTCCGCACTTCGACTAAATTTTTCCATTCTCGGTAATAGCCAAATAAGCGCACATGATCCTATAACAATGGACTAACCACACAAATGGTTCTATTATTACGTGGCACGAAACAACAGTGTCTCCAGGTAACACACATGCGGAAGCTTTCCTATTGGTGTGTCTTCGTACTGAGATTGAGGGAGAATTCAACCTGAATGGCATTTCCGGGCCTTCTTCGATGCGAACCCGAAGCAGGTTGTAGCGTAGAGTTTCCAGATCGAATTTATTTGAGCATCCACAAGATCCGCCGATGAGCTAAGGACCATGCTACGACGAGCAATTACGCATGATGAAGGAGCGCGGTTTCTGCCTACATACCCCAGCATGGTCAAAAATATGGTTGAAAAGAGTTACCGACATGACGAAGGATTGGAACATAAATGTCTGCAGATTACCCGATGGCTTTGATAGCGGCAGCATACAATGGAACCTTGATGTTGTACGAGGCCAGGGATTTCGCCTTGGAAAGACACGAAAGCTATCTTGCTACGAGTATACTGAGCAGCTATACGAAACGTAGAGGCTAGAGACTGCGCATGAGCGGGTTACGTTAGTGGTCATCTGACCTCTTGTGCGGGCCATCTCGATGCACCCTCTATATCTACCGTTCAGTTTCGTAAGTGCACTATTCATCCACAAAGCTTCGCCCTAGTGGTAATTTGAGATGCTCACATCTTTAAGCGTAGACCGTTCGCACTTTTATGGGTGCCTAACACTTTATGAACTAATTTGTGGTTATGAATTCTCGTTGGACACCTAGACAGCGGAACTCATACGGCTAGTATAAATCATTTTCGGGTAAATTAACTATGCGGATTGTCCACCCGGACAAAGTTGCATCACCTCTCAAATGGAAAAAGTGTTTCAACGATGTGATTTTGAATGACCTCTTGACTTCCATAGTTGGACCGGCTTCGTTTCAGCATCACTGTTTACAGAGAATGCACTTAAGATGTATTTTGTCGCCTATTTCATCGCCTTGGCTTGTTTTAATCTCAGCTGTATAGTTGCCTCCACTCTGCCTCGTCAGTCCGCGACAGAGATCGCCAAAATTCCAGGCTGGATTGAATGCATTGCGATGCGTTCTAACGGCGCGATCCTAGCAACTCGACTCGATGCTCCTGAAGTGTGGACCATTGACCCAGCCACAAAAGCCACCAAAAAGCTTGTATCAATCCCGGATGCCTTAGGCCTTACCGGAATCATAGAAGCCAAACCAGATATGTTTATGGTTTTTGCAGGAAACTTCAGCACATCAGATTTCGACACTGGAAATGGGAGCTGGGCGATCTGGAGAGTCGATCTCACTGGGGTGAGACCAGAGTTGTCGCTCATGCAGAGATCTCCAACAGCTGGATCTTTGTTGGGTGCGACGAAAATCAATGATTACAACGTGCTTGCCGCGGATGCAGCAAACGGTGCTGTGTATATTGTGAGTGCATCTACAGGACAACATTCAATATTCCTTCAAGACAAGTCGATGAAGCCCCCAGCCAATGCAAGGATTCTAGAAGGAGTCCATGGGGTGAGATATATTCCGGGGCTAGAGACACTTTTCTACACGAATACGTTTGGAAACTCCTTTCACAGGACCTACATTGAAAACACTACCTACGGCGTATCCAACGAGTTCACGACAATTACAACAGACATCCAGACACCAGTCGACCTTGCCGTCTTGCCAGATGGAACGGCATACATTATGAGTATGGGCGGGAAAGGTGTATACGAAGTCATGTCAGATGGGAAGAGTAAAAAGGTCGTGAGCGCAGATTCCGGCACAACTGTGGCATTCGGGAGAGGACCGGATGATAAGAATACACTGTATTTTGCTACTACTAGTGGTGCAATCATGGCAGTCCCAGATGTTATTTCTTAGTTCTTGATACATGTCCCGTCTTGAGGCCTACGAGAAATTGAATGAAAAGTAACGTAATCTCCTAACGACTTTGCGAGAAGAGAATAGTGAGAATCAAGCCTATTCAAGTCGATTGTAGCAGTTTACAAAGTATCATATTGCCACCAACTCGAAGGGTTTCAATACCAATATCGCAGAAAATAGAGCGAGTCGATGGATTTAACCCCTATCGTGCAACCATGTATGGGCGGGCAAAACTGCAAATAGTCATGGATACTATCTCTCAAGGAAACATTTGACACTGATATTAATCTAAAGAAGCCGCAAAACAACAAGGTAATTGCATGCCTAAATAACCTGAACAGTGGGTATTGTGCCTTTTCCGTAAGAACCAGTTCCAATATGCCATACGTTTTATCAGCACGTACTTTGATACCAAACCGTTAGCTGACACCCAAACACCAAAAACCAACCAAACGTTCGATTTCATCACCCACGCTCCATATCAGTACTTCCACGAAGTCTGAAACCCGTGCTGACTCTCTCCACCGGCTGAGGCCTGCCTTCCGCGCTATTCCTCTTGAATCCATTAGTAACATGCAATTCATTGCCCTTGTGTGACCGTGCAGTACTTCGAGTTGCAATGGGCAACAAACTCAGGCTGCCGCCGCCGAAATAACTCTCCCCACTTCTTCTGGGGGCCACGCCTCTTGTGGTACTTCTACCCGCGCTTAACGCATTCTCGAGAGCACGCATATCGACAGAATACTCGATGTCAAATTTCTCGTCGCTGATGATTGCCCGTGTGCTGCCGTCGTCCCTACCAGCTGCTCTCCTTTCTCTAGTCCTGCCTAGCCCGATGAATCTGCGCTGTACTTCCCTAAAGAAATCCCCAATCGTGTCTAGACTGAGCGCAATGGCGATCAAAGGAATAGAGATCGCGAAGCCGATACCAAACATGAATTTGGCCACATACGAGAAGGGAAGAGATGGTTCTTGTCCGCCCTGCTGATGGGGAAATTCCTGGATATTGATGGTGAAAATGGCTGCTATGAAAGACAAAGGGAGGAAAATGATGGTAACGATAGTGAAAACCATGATTGTCTGACTTTGTCTGGCCGTGCCTGCAGCTTGGTCACGAGCAAAGCGAGCTTCGAATGCGTTAGCATGTTTTTGCTTCAAGTCGAGAAGATCAGTTATCGATTTGTAAATTCGCTCCGCCTGTTTGTCCATTCTTTCTAGGTCCTTCAGATGCACGTCGATCATCTTTAGCTGATCTTTAAATCTTCTTTTCAGCTCTTGCTGACTTTTATGTTCTTCTCGGTAAATGTCTGTTATGCTAGATTCGAGATCGGGTAAAACGTTACGCTGATCTTCAAGTACTTTCGCAATCATATTGAGTTCGTCCCGAATATCTTTGGTCTCAGCTAGAAGGTCTGTTTCTGCGCCAATATCGAGCAATTTGTCGACAAAGAGTGGCGCATGTGGATGGGAGGGGTTATCTGCATCATCTTCATCGAACATAAACTTTGATTCGGAAATCGGGGGAGAAGCTAGGGCGTGTGAATGAGAGTGTGAAGGCATGTGTCGGCGATGGTGATGGTCTCTATGCCTCTCCTCAGCTTCGAGATGGCGAGAGAACCGGTTTGGTCGACGGTGGTGTTGCAGCCATGCGGATGCCTGTGCGGAAGCAGTATTGAACTCTTTGAAAAGAATGGTTTCCATCTCGGTAGCATCACCAATACTGCTCTCGAACATGTCAAGAAATTGATACTCCTCGTCGCCCACCCGATGTCTATCGAAAACACCGCTGCACCGTGCCGTGATAATCATCGCCAAATCATATACATTCCGTACAGGCTCTCTCGTTTTGCTGTTGATATCTTCGATAATGCCATCAAGAACATTGAGTGGATCGTTTCTTGGCTGCTGCCAGCGCTGTGGGAATGATGTGAGGATGAGGTCCTTGCCGAGAATCCACATCCACAATTGGTCAACCATAAAAATCTTGGGGTCTACAGGTTGACCATAGGACGACTTGTGCTGGTATCGGTAGACGACCTGGTCGCGGTCACGGGACCGCGTGTCAATATTATGGTAGAAGAATTGATCCAGCGTACGGCGGACATGCAAAGAGACCTGCGATGAGCTGAGATGGGCTCGAAGCAGCATTTCATCGTAAGTAGCAGCTCTTTGCAGAGGTATGCGTTGGGAACGTCCATCAACCTTTCGCTCTTTTAGAAGTTCGGCCCGAGCAATTGCAGCTTGCATCTCTTCTCTTCGGCGGTCCGTTTCAAAGTGAAGGTAGGGCATAAAGGCAAAGATGTTTCCCTTTGCGACAGCGGTTGGATCTTTCCTTCCAGGGCTACCAGGCGATCGTAGATGTCCACTTCCTGTTAGAGGTGTACTGGTTCTTCGTCTAGCATTGTGATCCACATTTTTTGTAGGCGTTTCCGTACCTCCCGACTTTCCGCTCGCATGCTTCCCTCCACCCCATTTCGACAATTTCTTGGGCTTGTCTTTGCCTTTTCCATGCTTTTGCTCTTTTGGTGTACCCGAGCCAGATCCAGCAGTCCAATCTGTTTGATCAGTACTCACAGTACCTGTTCGTGCCGGCGGTCTAGGAGCGAAAGATGGGAGAGTTTCCTGCACTGTAGCTGTTGCGTTGATACCGAGCCCGAGGGGGCTATTGATTACGATTTGAGGCGGACCATGTTCACCAGGATCAGATAGTTCAGAGTCGTCCTGGTTTTTCGGAGCCCGGGGTGTGCTCTGGCAATGCGGCCTCATGAAATATGAATGGACTTGCTGTCCGCGATGCTGGTGACTAAATGATCGTTCGATTGCTTTAAAACCTTCAACATCACTAGCACCCTCCTCAATAAAAGCTTTGGTGAGGAGTGCTTCCACCCAAGCCATGTTGTTTGCGGGCAAATGGATCCACCTGAAGTTGGTAGGTTTGGACTCTTTTGGTAGGATGGTGACAGCCGGTTTCCTGGGATTGATGGGATCCCGGCCGTAAAGTAGCTCATATACTGTCCGCCTGGTGACTTTGTTTTCGTTGTGAAAGTTTCCAAAATCGACAATTGTTGCGTTGAAGCCATTGCAAGCGCCCAAAGCATCATCGCTAAGGGATTCGACATGGTTCGAAGGTGCTAGAAGGTTGACGATATCCTTTCTCTTGTTCTGTGCAGCACGCAGAAATGGCGTAATACCAAATGTATCTCTTGCCGCACGCTTTACATCCTTCCTTTCCAGCAGGCATCTCACAACATCGAGGTGCCCTGCCTGAGCGGCAACGTGGAGGGGTGTCATGCCGTTGAGCAGCCGCCCATTAATATCAGCACCAGCCGCAAGCAAAGTCTTTATGATCTTCAGGCTGCCCTGCTCACATGCATTATGCAGTGCTGTCCAGCTTCCATCACTCTTTGCCATGACATTGGCGCCATAGTGCAATAGCAACTCAACGATATCATCTCTGCCATGGGCGACGGCCAAGTGGAGTGCAGTCTTCTCCCTCACTTCAACGGCATTAACATTTGCCCTTGGCAACTTTGGTCTTGTAAGAAGCATCTCGCAAAGCTCCTTCTTGCCCGTACTTGCCGCCCAATGCAGAGGGCTCCGCTTGGACTCATCCTGGCCATCGGCTCCATCAATGGCTATGTTGGTTCTCAACAGCAGATCAATGACATCTCTTCCCCAGTTGCAATGTTTATCGGCAGCCAGATTGTGCAAGACGTTTCGGCCTTTGGTGTCCTTCTTAGATACATCGGCACCACAGCGCAAGAGCTCGTTTAGAATATGGAAATGATTCTTCCACGCCGCGGTCATTAGCGCCGTACGACCCTGCTTGTCCGCCACGTCCACATTTCCACCAAACTTGAGCAGCAATTGTACCAAACTGACGTGATTCTTCTCAATCGCCCGAAGCAATGGTGAAAGCCTTCCACCAGGCGCGCCATCTGGCTTTGCGCCGCTCTTCAACAGATATTCCGCGATATAGCTGTTTCCTCGCTCAGTTGCGCGCATCAAACCGATCCGTAGGAGATGCTCGACGGGTTGCGACTTGGCCTTGGCGGCCTCGATAATGGCGATGGCTTCATCGTTCTTCCTGTCTTCGATGGCTTTGAGTAGACGTGGTTCGGCGCGGACGTGATGGGATGAGTCGGCGCCATCACTGGAGCGCGAGGGCGAGCGGGCCATAGCTATTGTTGTTGCATGGTCGAGAGCTCTCGTCGTCTGTGAGCAGAAAAAAGTCGGTCGGTGCGGTGTTGAGTGCAATGCGCAGAGCTCGAGAAGCTCCCTGGTCGAAGCTGGTGTGTAATGAACGGGAGGTCGAATCGCGGATCTCAAACTGTACAGACAGATGCTCCCATATTGCGCCGGTCGATTAGAACGATAGCTTCAAGGAGGACGCGTCCGCCTCTTTGCGTTTGTGGTGAGCGCCGCTTCGTGTTGCCATCGCAAATGGCGGAGGAGCCAAGACATTTTGCGGAGCTGAGCGTGATGTATGTACTAGGGACAGTGCCTAGTCGATCATCATGTGGTCAACTGGGGAGAGTGGGGAGATGTGCCTATTGCAGCTGAGCATGTCGGTGGGCAAGTCTCCAGCATCAAACTCGAGAGAGATCAGGGCGTGGTGCTTTTGCGGCCGTGTTCCTCAAGGGTTGGATTCTGCCTGCTGCCGTGTTATGCGGCAAACAAGCTCAAGACCAGAGGACTCAACCAGCGACTCATCAACCACGCCGCAACTCTCGACGTGTCTGGCAGGGGTGACGTGACGTGGTGGACGCGGACCCGCCTGCCTTTACACTGAAGTGCTCAGTACGGTGTAGACATATATAATTACTCGCATCCGTAACTGCTGTAGGTATGCAAATACACCCAAACCTTGGTGCCCCCTTGCTGCTACCTGAGCTCTAACATCACCATGGGCTACACAAGGCTTTGACTGCCTCGGTCCGCCTGTCACCAACGATGAACACCAAAGCCAATCTGCCGCAAACTACTGCCTTAAAATCCACGCCCCAAATACCCACACTAACTGCTCCTCATAGCAAAACTTCAGTAACTAGGCTTGGCGTTTTCACTGTTGCTCTGCTAGCATTCGTCTGCATCTTTACCTTCAACCGCGAAGCCGTCCCCATGGCCATCGCAGACGTCGATTTGTCCAAATGCACGCAGTCAATCTTCATCCCATACATACATGAACTCAACGGCAAAAAAACACCTATGGTCCAGACGTCGATTCGGGGTGTAGAGCTGGAAATGCCTGTGGACACTGGGTCCATAGGCATCCTCATTGGCGCACCCATTCTTCCAGACATCGACCCTAACCACGGAGTCCCGGCACATCATTTCCTTACAAGTAGCAAAATCTTGTATATTGGTCGACTCGTGGAGTTACCCATCAAGTTCCATGGCATAGACGGGGCGTACGCCACTGCCACTGTCCCGGTTTTGATTGTCGATAAAAGCTTCATTTGCCATTGGTATGACCCTGTCAAAGATACGTTCGAGTGCCCTCTGGGCCCTAATGGTGAAAAAGCAACACCGAGAAACACTTCAAGAATCACATATATGGGCGTTGGCTTCGGTAGAAACAGGCCTGGCGATGGACAACCAACTGCCACTCCTAGTAGGAATCCGTTCCTCAACCTGCAGACTATAAACGGAGAAGTCTGTTCCTGGAGGATACGGGCTGGATACACACTATCGACACATGGTGTGCATCTCGGTTTGACCGAAACAAACACCAAAGGCTTCAATTTCATGCACCTTGAGCCGGGCTTGACGCACCAACATGACCCTCGTGATTGGGCTATGGCGAAGATGTGCTTTAGGATTGATGGCACAATAGAGAGCTGTGGTCCCGCACTCGTCGATACCGGTATTGGACATATGTATATCAGGACGGAAGAAGGCGCGTCTATTCCAAACATTACTATTCCGAATCCAAATCCAAATGGATTTGCGAAGTGGGTTACTCGTGCAAAGCCAGGAATCCATATCGCTATCGATTTCCCAAATGTCGGCGAAGACAGAGTAGCAGGGTACTCTTTCACTGTCGGCGAAGGGTCATCGATGGAGCCAAACTACGTGATACCCGTCAAACAAGCTCCGTCGTCTTTTGTCAACACTGGGTGCAACTTCTTGCTTGGCTATTCGATAGCCTTCGACGCCGTCGGAGGACGATTCGGTTTCCGCCCCACGAGATCGAGCTCCCTTTAGCTTTGTTCCCAATTGAGTCCCAGGCCATCCCCTCGCCCTAGTGCTAGTCATTTGACTGTCATACTCCTCATCGGGCTCCTGAAGCCATCCCTCAATTCCTTGTACTCCTCCACCGCTCTCACCACGACGCTGTGAGCCTGCTCGCCTTCTAAACCTACAACTACAATGGCTCCTACCACGCCCTCAACGCCCTTCACGAAGATTGGATACCCTCCGCCCTCTACAGTGTACTTTCTCTTCTCTTCCCCACTCAGCGCATAGTGATCTCTGAATCGTTTCTCGTCCCCATCAAATTTACAACCCATATACCAGGTGCTATGGCCCCAGCGGAGAACTGTGGCTCGTTTTCGAGCAATCCAGATCTCATGATCAGGCATCGTCCCAGGCATGCTGGGCGAGTGGAATAACGTCTGGTCCGAAGAGATGGATATGTGGATAATGGCAGGCGTGTCGGAGGTGCGCAGGGTGTTGCGGAGGATGTTGCCGATAACCCAGGCATGTTCGCAAGTGAAATGGGAGAAAGTGAAGGATTTCTCTTCGCGCGCGAGTTCGGAGAGGGAACGGGAGGGAACAGGGAGGTCTAGCATTGTGGGGATGAGGAGCTAGTTGGGGGTGGTGGAGAGCAGAGAAGTGGGTAGAAGTGTCGCGGGATGGAGTGGGTGTAGAACAGACCCCGAACGAAACGAAACCAAAATAAAATAAAATATGTAAAACAAAGTATATACACGAAGAGATAGGACAAGGGGGAGCGCGGAAGCGCAGCCTGCGTTTGAGAGTGGTGTGATGCTAGAGCGTGAGAGGGAGGAATCGAGGTTGCGTTGTCCTTGAAGGAAGTTCCGCAAACGCCAAGCCAGGAAAGCTATTGACCTGACTAGCCGGCGCCCTTTGTGGACTTCAGCTGTGGAATCCACAGGTCAGACAGATAGATACCTTTTGTCAAAAGTCGTGGCTTCTCTTTTTCCCCAAGTTAAATTTTTCATCGTTCATCTTCTTTACAATCTATTCGGGAAGATGACGCGCACTAGAAAACAAGGCTGATTACAACCATTGTACGTAGCTGGGAGCCGGGCCGGGCCATGCACCATACCTGAATATTTCCGCCTCCGTCGGCAACCTGCTGCACACAACTGGCTCTGATTATTTCCCCTGTGAAGGCGACATGGGTCGGAGCACGCTGCTGGTGGTGCTGTGGCAATGCATGCTTATAGCGTGTTGCACAGGCAGACAGAAATTTGGTACGTCGCCATGTAGAGTGGGAGTTTCAGGTTTGCGTGTGTACTACCACTGTACAGATGCTCGTCTATTGATAGCAACAGCAGGGATCGCTCCTCGCAATCTGATTTGTTTCAATTTTTGGTTCGCATTTCATCCGATCATCGCTGGCTTTCGCTGTCGCCCACTGCCATTCGACGTCTGTCAGCTGCGCCAGAATAAGCCATCATTGCCCCAAATAGAGTTTGACTTTCGGCCAGGCGCCTACGCATAGCAACGTATCACCCAGGGACGTACAGATGTACACTCCATATAATTCTCCGATCCAGTAGAACCATCCTACAGATCCCCGTTTAGCTTCCCCCC